>JAYXIM010006677.1:0-57141 GCA_037575425.1 Anastrepha fraterculus | reverse complement strand
AGAGAGTGGTAACCCCGTAACGTAACCTCATCTACTTTTTTATTTAATTTAAAAATATTATAACCGCATCTGAATTTCTAAGTATGCAATTTTATGCCGTAGCTGTTATTGTTGTAGCAGCATAAGCATTCCCCATGTTCCCCCATGTATGTTCGAACCTCGGTGAAAGATCAAAATGAAAAAAAATTTTTGTAATAGCGGTTGCCCCTCGGCGAGCAATGGCAAACCTCCAAGCGTATTTCTGCCATGAAATAGCTTCTCATAAAAACCATTTGCCGTTCGAGTTGGCTGAGCTGTGGGTCCCTCCATGCATTTGTCGAACAACATCAAGACGCACGCCATAAATAGGATGAGGAGCTCGGCTAAATACCTCAAAAGGGTGTACGCGTCAATTATATATATATATATATAACTTTATTGTTTTTTTTTTAATTATTCGATTAATTCGTAACCTCATACAGTTTTTTATTTAATTAAAAAACATTATAACCTTATCTGAAATTCTAAATTACCTTTCTAGGGTTAAGGATATAAATAAATGGTACATCAATCATCCAGAGACGATTCACGGATTGTACCAAAAGAGGAACGTCGCAATTGACGAGATAAGTTCTGTAAATCACGAAAACATACTGACAAATTCAGTAAACTGAAAGGGTGACTGTAAACACAGGCTTTAGAAGCAATTTTAATAAAAAAGGCATATATGTCTAATTGCAAGTCTTACTCTTCTTAATGAGTAAAAAACTTAATTGGAATATTTGTTTAACTTTTTTTATAGCCGCAATAAATTTCAAGCGATTGGCGACCCTTTAAGTGTAGTTAGTCAAATTTTTTTTATTTTTCCGTATAGAAAAAAATGAAAATCTGCGCAATTTCCTAAACTTCACAAAGGAGCCAATTACACTTTCCCTGGGAGTGGGAGTGGAAATCAATTTGTGTGCCACGGAAATAAACCAAAATTGATAGCGTTAATTAGTACCCGCTGAATAAAGAAAAGCTAGATAAAAAAAAATTCAAGAAAAACCTCGAACGCACAACAAACCAATTACCTATTTTAGAAAATCGCTTAATTGTAAACGCCGGCAGAAAATAAGCAATTTCCTAATTGCATCCAGTGAAACCACTTTCCGATAAAAAAAAACAAACTCACGCACACTCATGCATCCACTCTTATACATATTTACTCACCCTTTCTATCCACTCATTCTTTCATTCATTCATGCTATCACTCACTCACTCACTCACTCACTGTCGTGTGCTACTCTCACGCTTATCCACTTGTGTGCTAAATTGCTTGCAGTGAATTGTTGATGGTCATACTGGTATTGCTTTCAAGCTTGCGGAGCGTTGCCATTTGATATTTATTACTCATCCGCCACTGCATCGTAGACGAAGCGCTCAAAATGTCTTCACCACCGATCATTTATAAATTACATCGCCTATTAGCACCATCGATGTTTGGTGTAAACTGAGGAGATTGGATGATGAGAGGAGTAAATGGTTAGTATTAATAAGAAAGAAGAAATAAATTCGGTGCAAAAGAATGAAAAAAAGGGTAAGGAAGGAGGCGAATGAAACAGGATAAAATTAAAAAAAAAGCTAGCGGATGTTTTTTTTCGTAGTATTGTAGTATTAACATAAAATAAATCAACCGAATAGTAGGCAAGAGTAGAAAGTAAGCAGCGCCATGAAGTTGTATGCAAAATGCTCAGCTACTTACATAAAACCACTTATTGAATAGTAGTAAAATTTTGAAAGGGCGCACATTTAAATTATACGAGTATATTTATAGCGTAGCGTTCAATACTCTAAAACATATTGATTTCAGATTGGTTTATGCCCAGGAAGTTTTCATGTGGTTTAGTTACGGCTCCTTAAGTGTGGAGTTGCAGCTTTCTTATTGTAAGTGGAAGTGGGGCAAGGAGCGAATCGGATATACTAGTGTTAACTGCTTATTATTTTGTTACTGATTAAAAAATTTTCACTTTGAACAAAAAAGTATTTTCCGAAACCATTTTTCTATTTGTTTTTTATAAGGCTCCATAAACACCATTCATACGATTCTTTTGAGTTAAGTAGTAGCAAAATAATGAATATCTAAATTTCTATTATAGTCTCGTGATCCTAGTATGGTAATAACGAGATCCCGAAAATCTCGAGACATATCCGCTATATAAGCCCTTAGCAGGGCCCATAAATGCTGTGAAAATGGAGGAGAGAAAATAATTACTGAAACTCGAAGTCTAGTAGTTTTCTCACTAATATTTTATCCATCATATTTTCAATACCAGTGGTCGCTTAGCAAAAAAAAAGGTTCTAGGGCTAATTTTTGTCATGGAAAGGCAACTTAAACTGAAAGCCAAAAAAATGCCTCATAGGTGGTCTATCAGGCATTTGGAACTCTCTTTAATTCGGTTATAGAATTCATTTGGTTTTTGTGCATTTCTTTATTTGAAAAAGTAATCTTTGCCATTAAACATGGAACGCAATTTCGTTTAAGAGATTTCTATTACTGGCATTGCACAACCCCATTCTGTCAGCCTGATTTTTCTATCAAACTTTTTTGTTTCTCTGTTTAATAACTATTTCGATGTCATGCTTCAACTCATGAATTGTCTCTGAGTAGCTAGCGTAATATTTTTTGTTAACAGCGCTCCATACCAAGTAATCTAATGGGCTCGAATCGTTGTTTCTAGGCATTCGATTTTCAACTGGCATTCGATTTTCGAGGTTTCTCGAACGCCTCTAATGTCTCCTTACTTTTTTAAATTAAAAACAAATGACTTGCAGAGATTGGAGCGCACTCTTTTTATGTAACTTAGTCACTCTTGAAACATTGTGTCGCTACTCTCTGAAGTGCTAACCCCCTGCAACCACTTAAGCAAACTTTATATGTACATACAGTTATTTGTTTTATTAGTATATTTGTATTCTTATAGTGAGTATTAATTTTATCTATTTTTGTGTTTATTTTTATATTTTTTCTTTAGTTTCCAATTTCAAAATGAGTAGAGTTATGCAGATACTGTAAAATCTGGAGCAGACGTCCGATAATGCTAATTCTGCTTTGAGAGGCGAACATGTCAGCGATACAGGTGCAGATACGAAGTTTCCATTATTAGGAAAGCAAAATTAAAGAATCTGAGGGCATAAAGTGGATGAGACGGTGCAACGATCGAGAGCAAAATGCAGGCGCTATTCATCATGCCCTAGAAAGGACGTCAAAAAAGTGCCAGCCAAATGCTAGAAGTCCTTAAATTTATTTGTCACACTACAGGATATTCTGCCTCGAATGATGCACAAAAGAATTTTTTGCTGAGCCCGACTTTTATTTCACTGTTGACTTTGGCTAAGCCAAAAGAATTTTTTTTATTTAAGTTGGAAGTCGAAGTAAAGGTTTTATTTCTAAAAGTTAACTATAATGAACAATTTTAATATTTTTGCTTACTCAATGCTTTATTTCTTTCCTATACTCCCTTTTAAAATTTCATTTGGGATCACCCGGCACCCATGGTACTAACACGGTGATTTTCACATGCGCCTAATTAGGGTTAAGCAAAAATTGGTATGTTTTGTGAATATTGAAAAATATTGAATATTGAATTAATTTGCCCACTTCACGGCTATCTAAGTAAAAACAGTATATATATAAAATGTATGAAATTATGTGGCACTACATTCGTAGGAATAAATTCAAAAATTGCAGAAAAACTGACTTAATGCCACTGGAATTAAAAAACTGCTAACGAGCAAATGCAAGGGAAACATTCAACAAATCTATGCATTAAAAGAATATTTTGTAAATTTTCGAAGTTTCATCTCGCTTTTTTGCCTTAAAGGAAGTTACTGCATGCAGCATGGATTTTTTCACTCACCACTGAAATGCTGCCATAGGACATAGAAGAGTTAAACAAAAAAGAATTACAAAACTGAAAGTGCATGAAAAGATGTGAAGTAAGTACTTCCCAAGTTCCAGGGAATAAATGGTTTTTCTATTGAAAGGGCAGTCATCGAATAAAGAATAGTGCCAAGGTGCAGCAGCGATAAGAAATATTGGTAAGCATAAAAAGTGGGAAAAGTGCATGGAAAAATTAAAAACTAAAAAAAAAAAGCCAAAGACAAAGAGCACACAAAGTGCCGGCCAGCGAAGGTGTTTATTAAGTGCCAACAGCGAAGGCAAGTGCAACCTTTCAAAGTGTAGAAAATAGGTGTGAAAAGTGTAATACCAAGTAAATGGTCGACGTGAAAAGCATGGATGAATATTGGATGTTCGCTATAAAGGCTGAAGCAGTCGCCATTGACGAGAGCTGACACAGACGCGAACATCAACTATGCATTGCCGTTTTGAGCTGTGCTCCGTGGCAATTAGCGATAGCGCTGACGTAACTTAAAGCACCTTTTCACGCACACATACATACATAATTTAAATAAAAAAAGGCATTTGAAAGTCTTGCTAACGATTTCATACTCAGGGCTATTCATGCACAACTAGTCCTCATCTCCTGCCTTTCGCCCTCATGCCAGACATTTTAGATTTTATGCTTTCAGTGCTCGCGTTTTGCCACAACTTTCTTCGGAGAACCAGCCAGTTTATTGATTTGTAATTAAGCGCACTAGTGGCCTTTCAGGCATCCGTTTGCCATTTACCACCTCTTTCACAAGCTACATACATACTTTTATTTGCCCTGCTGCTCGCGCGCCTTTCATCTGTGCCACGCTTTTAAGTATTTGAACCACTAAAGCTTGACTGTTCCCCGCTGCTGTGCTGGTGTACTGGTGTGCGGAGTATTGCTTTCAGTTTTATCATTGGCGTTGATAGCTGAAACATAGCTATTTCTTAGCTAGCATTGCTTACACTTCGCTTCCTCTAGCCTTTGCTTGTTGGTTTAGTCATCAACAACAACATTATTTGCCTCGCCAAACATTCTCGCTCCTAACAGACGTTGTGCTATGTAGATTAGCTATTGAGCGCAAATGAAGACAGCGCTACCGGTCACAATAACATTTAAAATTTGTGTGTGTGGTGTCGCTTTAAACCATTAGTGAGTAAGTGGTTGGGCGCAGGGAATATTGGATGATAAATTTGAAAAGCGAATTCTTATGATAAATGAAATTTGCTAGTAATGGTAGCAATTACGTGCTGTCTGCACCAAATTAAAGTAGCCATATATTATTTTTGGCATGGCCAATAAATAGTATAAGGCACGTGAAGTTTGACTTTTTCGACTTTTGCGCATAGAAAATTAAATATTTAAGCAAAAATTAAGTTTAAATATTATATTACATAACTAAACTATTCCTTATTTCACGTTTCTTTCCGGCACCACAGAATTTTTTTTAAATTTATTTTGTTACATTTTATCAGGTCAGTCCATAAGTTCGTGCGTATTTTATCCATAATTTCACTTTTGTACGATTTTTGAATACAAAAAATTATTCGCAGGCACTTAAGGCACTTAACAAAAATCGACTGTCATTAGTAAATAGACGCAAAGTTTTGTTTCACTACGACAACGCAAGACCTCTTACCGCAAGGCAAGCTGAACGAGCTCGGATGGGAGCTACTGCCGCATCCATCATACTCTCCGGATAATGCACTTTGTGATTTTCACCTTTTTCGTGGATTTCAATCCCATATGAGTTATAAGAACTACTCCTCAAAAGAAGCTATAAAAAGCGATATCAAAGCGTATTTTGGCTCCAAGGACAAAAAATGTTTTGAGCAGGGAATTAAAGGAAGGCATTGTGAATAATGAAGAAAAAATACATTATTGATTAATAAATACTTTAAACATCTTTTTTATTAATTTTAAAAGCACCTTTAAAAAACTTTCAGATTTAACAGGGGTTAAAACTTATTAATACCAAATATCAACATCATGAAAGCTTTTTCGCTATATGGAGTCCAATAAAATATGGTGTCAACGAAAGAAGAAAAGCTTGGTCTATTCGAAAAAAGAGGTTGTCTGTAAAGTCGGTTTACTGACGATAGTTTAACGTGATAACGTCATAAGAAAATACTGATTGAATGGTTGCATTTTTCAAAAGAAAATTTTAATTGTATTTGTTTGATAGATATTTTGTATGGATATAGAGAATGAGTTAACATTAACATAACATAATATAACATAACATAACATAACATAACATAACATAACATAACATAACATAACATAACATAACATAACATAACATAACATAACATAACATAACATAACATAACATAACATAACATAACATAACATAACATAACATAACATAACATAACATAACATAACATAACATAACATAACATAACATAACATAACATAACATAACATAACATAACATAACATAACATAACATAACATAACATAGATCATGACATGACTATTTGGTCGTGACATGACACGACATAGCATAACATGAACATCACAGAACCCATAACCAGAACATAACTGCTGATCATAACATCCCACCAGCGTAACATAACCTGACATAAGGCACTTAACATAACATCGACCGTCTACAGTGACATAGAGGCATAAGTTTCGTTTCGGCACGACATACGCATAGACCTCGCGCTTCTGCATGGCATAACGTTAGGCATAGCCGAACGAGCCAACATGGGAGCTGATACGCATCCATCATACTCATCGGACATTGCACCTTGATCATCACCTTTAACATAACATAACATAACATAACATAACATAACATAACATAACATAACATAACATAACATAACATAACATAACATAACATAACATAACATAACATAACATAACATAACATAACATAACATAACATAACATAACATAACATAACATAACATAACATAACATAACATAACATAACATAACATAACATAACATAACATAACATAACATAACATAACATAACATAACATAACATAACATAACATAACATAACATAACATAACATAACATAACATAACATAACATAACATAACATATCATAAAGCATTCATCAACAGCTTTCATTTGATACCCATATTGTACATACACGTCCAGTAGTTTTGAGCCTATTCATTACAAACAAACAAAGTTTTCCTCTTTATAATATTAGTATAGACAACATATCTTATAAGGTATATGGTAAATATTAAAATACATTTTTTCCTTCATTTATAATAAAAAAATTAATAATTATAACATTAAAACAACAGGTATTATTAACAAACTTGGTTTTATTTTAAATTCTTCAAGTGAATCAAATTAATAATAATCAATAAGAAGGCATATGCAAATACAAATACGTGAATTTATATATGTACATATGCGCATATACATACATATATACGCTCACTTAAGTAGGAGAGAGCAAGATGTCGAACGTTGCCGTTCGTTTGCTTTGTTTGCTTTGTCATGCAATGCAATGAGCAAGGTAACGACAAATGAGCAAGGTAACACTAATGAGCAAGGTAACACTAAAGAGCAAGGTAACACTTATGAGCAAGGTAACACTAAAGAGCAAGGTAACTACATACGAGCAAGGTAACACTAAAGAGCAAGGTAACGACACATTTTTTCGTGCGTGCAGCCTGTTAAATCGAATTATAAGACGTTATCACGTCAAAAAAATTATTCAATGTTACTTTGCTTTCTATCTAAGCAAATCCAGAATTACACGAACTCTTACAGACAAGGAAAAACAGGAAATTGTATGGCTAATATTTATTTAACTCATTTGCATAGTAACAAATTGAAATATGTAGATAACTAAAGATTAATGTCACGGAATTTGGGACTCTCAAAGTTCTAAATACAGGAGGGTAAGGAGCATAGACAGTTCTGACTCTCTAAAACAAGAACAGTTTTTTTTTGATGGCATGTCTGGCCTTCCATGTTACAATCCTCATATCAAAGGTAATTTAAATATGCATTTGGGCCCCTAGGGCGTTATAGCTAAATGCGTGCGCACAGCGGTTGCATGTAACACATAAAGGAATTGAGATAGATATAGGCATAAACATTTATACCGAAATGCACATAATGATAAGAGGAGTCGATTTAGCCACAACTATCCGTCCGTTCTTACATCCATTCACAAAATAACTCAAGCGAAAATTAATATATTTCAATAAAAGTTGGCACACATATTTTATTCCTAGATGGGTTGAAACCACGATTGAACCACGACCACCTGTCATATGACGACAATTTTCAAAAAAACAAAAGATTTAGATCATAAATAATGATAAAGCAAAGTTACCTACATTTAATGAAATGTTTAATCTGTAATTTTTTCCCAATGTTCCCGCTACAAAAGTGTAGCTTTATTGGAACTTTAAGGGGGAAACCGGTTAAGGAGGCCGAAATTTTGGTGTTGTTCGTGAATTTTTTGAACAAAGAAGGAATAATCAGAAATTATATAAACTTGGAGGGTATTTTACTCATATTTTTAAGTACACTTTAAAATTCTTTCAAGCCATTTCCGCCGGAAATAGTGGCGTTAGAGTGTGTTGTCCTTGGACGATCACCATCCGAGTATCTTGCTGGTTGGCAGTCCTGAAGTTGCAATTTTTCTCCGTAATCAACAAAATTTTCTTTTTCGTTAAAAACATGTTTCCTAAGAATACGAACACAATTGTGATAAAATAATATTGAAAATTGCATATCTTTGAGGCGCTTGAACGCAATGTAATTTTTTCACACCATATTTTTTCATCTACTTTGCTTTAAAAAAATATTTTTAATGATAATATAATCCCAGAATTAGGTTCATATGAATAAGGATTGAATAAAGAATACTGCGCAAAAAATGTATAACGATTGGTCGATAACTTTTTGAACTAGAGTGACCACCAATTGAAAAAAGTAGTTTCGAGAAAAACGTCGTTCTAACTAACGCGCGGTATGGTCGGAACCGAAGGGCAGTCACTTAAGTGCTCATAGAATCGGGAATAGTACGAATTTCGCTTTAAATTTTTACCACATATTGTTGAGTAGTTATACTAACAACTAATGCAATAAAAAAAGTCAATTTTTTGGTAAGATTAGGCTTCGCTCTTTAAGCACCGTATCTACACTAGTAGACCCCCCGTTCAGCTTTGAACACAACACAATAAAAAAACAAAAAAAGCATGAATTTACTCAAATTGCCAACGAGAAACATCCACCCAAATTAAGTTCTGAGCAAAATTTTAGGTACTGCTGTAAGCAATTGCTTTTTCTACGAGTATTTCGACGCAAATAAAAAACTTATTGAGATCTTTGTTCGCATATTTTCCGGTCGAAAATTCACAAATTTCTGCATTTAAACTGCTAATACATTTCTTTTACAATTAAAATCGTTGTAAATATTTTATGCCATAAATGCTGAGAATAATTACGCAACAAAACTTTTATGAATTTCTCAACAATCTCACTTCGCTTTTGTCTTCCCTGTTTCTTTTCGTATCACTAAAAACAAAAGTTGAATTAAATTTATGTCCGGCAATCACTTATAACTAACAAAGAATGCAGTCAGCGGAAACATATTGCTTGCTGGAGATGGGCTTCTTCTACTTACTCACACATATACATATACATGCAGACAAGCCCTGCAGGATACAATTTAATAATAAAACGTATTCCAGAATAAGCACAATCCAAGATTCTGAAAGTTACTGGAACGAATGAGATATAATATGAATACTTTATAATACCAAAAAAAGCAAATTAATGCCTAAATTTTGAGATCATCGAGGAGACATATTCTCAACAGAACATCCATTTTTTGGTCTGCCAGTTCCTTTTTTATCGTCGACAAGAATGGCTTTGATGAAATTGTTTTACCAACCTTTCAATAGACGGTTCATTCTGGCGACTATCTCCACCAAAAAAACACGAATTTTGCGATATGTTGTTCTTAAAGATGAATCATTTTCATAATAAGTTTTAATAATTATAAAGCGTAGTTCTATCGTGTAAAATTGTACACTGGTATGCTTGACAAACGTGTAGGATAATATAAATAGGAAATAATTTACTACTGACATCTAGGAGTCACTTTTGACATATCTTTTATATTTAAGGGGTTACATGGGTTTCGTCGGGTAAAAAAGGCCTATTTTCAATATTTTTTTCTATGTAAAAAATTATTTATTTGAGTCAAACTTTTTTCTGCCTTATAGATACATATTTAAAGAATAACTTCTGAAATTTTCAAAAAAAGAAAAACTAAAATTCCTCCATTGTCACGATATTTCCGGTGACCCCTCGAAAAAAAGGTGCGTCCGCGTTGTCAGCATAACTCCTGACAGTATCATCGAAACAATCAAAAATGAAAAAACAAATATAAGTGTTTTCGTTAAGACCATAAACTCGTGCTTGAACGAAGGAAAGAAAAAAAAGTAAAAAATGGAATTTTGACAGACTTTTTCCAAAAAAATGAAAATTTCGGTCAAATTTGCTTGACATTTTGTTTCTTTTTAAATAGTTGTAATTGCAAACAAAACACAAAATCCTTCGTCCAAGCACGAGTAAATTGTAACTCGAACACCTGTGTAAAATTCCATCAAGATAGGTTGAGTAGCTTTCGCGAACATTTGACAACCGACTTTGAAAACACGGTTCCGAGAAAAACGCGTTTAAAGTTTTGAGTAACAATAAAAGTAGCTTGGAGCGCACACCTTCCAAAGGCTGTATCTCCGAAACTATTACAAGGATCGACTTGAAAATTAAGGATAATATTCTTGCGATCTTGTAGAAATTAATAATCAAAAACCAAAAATCGTTTTTTTGAACCCACCAAACCCATGTAACCCCTTAAGGATATTCTCAATACTTTAATCAGTACTCAACAGTAAAATACGGGCTACCTCCGTCTAAAGTGGTGAAATTTTCAATTGAAAGAAAAAGCTCACTTTTAAATTAAAAAGTATTTAAAGTTAAAATTAAAAAATTAAAACTTAATTTAATTTAAAATATCTCTGCTATCATACGGCAGCTCTCCAAAGGAAAATTGTGGATCACAGAATTTTCTTAAACTTTGTGATTTTGTACTGCTTCGATTGCTAAATTACTGTGCTGAAAAAATTTGCAATTTTTTATTTTTTGTAATATATGTATTTGCAATAGAAAAGTATAAAGTTTGAAAAAATCGCCTTTTTAAAAATTTGTATCTTGAAAAATATTGATCTTACAAGAAAAACTCAGATAAGCAACATTTTACAGAAAATGAAAAAAAATTTATAATAATGAAGAAGAAAACAAATCATAAATTTATTTGTTACAATAATTTGCTTAAACAACAGTGTTTTATTATTGAACCATACTTACTATGTACAGGGGGGCCATAGAGCGTTTGCTTTTTGAACCACCTATTTTTTTTGAGTATGGTAACACAAATGACATGTCAAATATGTTCATAATTTACTTAACGGTTTGACATTTACGAAATGCTTGAACAAAAATTGGGAAATATTGAAAACCTATTTCCAAAGTGGTGAGTCTTCTTCTTCTTTTGAGAGCGAGGAGCCGCGGTTACAGTAAATGGCGAGCGTTTCCGTGACATGCTCAACGAGTTGTTTCCAAAAATTGAAGAGGATGACATGGACGACATTTGGTTTCAACAGGACGGTGCAACTTATCACACTGCCAAAGTTACACTCGAACTTTCGGCTACCGTTTTTGAAAACGGAATATTCAGCCAAAATTCCGATATCAATTGGCCGCCTCGGAGCTGTGATTTAAGCCCGCTGGACTATTTGTTGTGGGGAGCCGTTAAGGACAAATGCTATGCGAACCATCCAGAGGCGATTGATGATTTAAAACACGAAATCGAAGTTTCCATTCATGAAATTGGATCCAAACAATCGAAAATGTGCTTAAAAATTGGGTTGATCAAATGGCCTACTGTAAAGCCAGTCGTGGCAGTCATTTGAACGATATTATTTTCCATACATAAATGACAATGTTCAATCTTTTAAATAAAAATAAAAAGAAAAAATATTGATTAGTTTTTTTTATAGCCGATTCAAAAAGCAAATTTTACATGGCCCACCCTATATATTTATATATTATATAATGGTGCATTGAATGTTTGGCCAAGCTCCTCCCCTTAATAGTGAAGTTGTTCCACAAATGGAGGGAACTACAGTTTTAAGTCGAACGTGAACGAAATTTTCTAAGAGGCGTTCTTGGTATATGGAGCAAAAAAAAATTAAGAAATCTGATTTTCGAGTTGGTATTGTACGTCAACATTTTATAAGACACTTGGCACAGCCATTAACACACTAAGTACTACAAAATTATAAAATTTACAAAAAATCTGTTCGGTTTCTTATGAAAGTACGCCATAGCTAATATTCTTACGGAACGCCTCAGTGAAATGGTCTCTGCCCTGTACTGAAGTTAAAAGCTATCATATCAATAACAAAAGATTGTATAAAGCTATATTGAAGCCTATATGGACCTACGGTATACAGCTTTGGGGAACTGCTAGTAAGTCCAATTTGCAGATTTTGCAACGCTACCAGTCAAAGACCTTACGAACACTTGTTAATACACCTTGGTTTATCACAAACGAAGCCATACACATGAATTTGGTATTCTATTTGTTAAGAGATAAATCTCAGTATATTCTAACAGATACATTGAACGATTGTGAAGTCATGTAAACACAAATGCTATTTGCTTGTTGGACACAACCAATGACATTAGGCGATTAAAGCGCAGTCATGTCTTAGACTTGTCATTCCTTTAAATTTGTCAATTTAATAATAATAATAAAAGAAAAAAATAGCTAAATATGAAATTGTTAAATTGTCCAATAAATTTAAAAATTCGAATACAAGTTATACATGAAGTAAGTTATACAATTTTCTAGTAAAAATTAAGTCTAATAACATAAAATATGCAAAAAGAAAAAATTCTATAGTTTTCTATGTAGTTTTGCACCAGTGTAAATACTATACTGTCATTAGGTAATAAGATCTCTTTTGCTGAATATCTGTATTCTAAGATAGATTGCAAATAAAGTATTTCCATTAAAAAAAAAAAAAAAAATAACAAAAGTTGTCTCTGCATCTTAACATTTTGAAATATTTATGCTGCATGGTTAGCAGGATTTAGATATCCTACGAAATTCTGATAACCACTGTTTTCGCGCTTTTACGCATTTCTTATGAAATGCATATTTTTAGCTTACTTTTTTCTCTGAAAGCTACACATGAAAGTAGGACACCATTGCCCTTACACAAGGAAGTAAAATCAGTACAAAGCACGAGCTGGAAAATGTATCCGTGCCGCTTGAATCTTTACTGGCTCGTGTCAGATTTTCTAAGTTCACCCATAATTTTCGACGATCTGTGCTCATAAATAACTCGTAAAAATCCTAAAGATGAACTAGTTGGTACTTTATTATACGCCAATATATTCATAATTAATAAACCCAAATATCTGTGTATCTACTTTCGAGCGAACTTGATCAGTTTTTCCAAGATTACATGGCCTCACTGGTTCCGTCACTTTGAGTTTTAAAGATGTGATATCAAATCAATAGAAAGGACACATTTCAGCGTCGCAGGTCAAAAGTACCAGTAAGCAGCTATGAAGTCGATTTAACTATTTTGACTTTTTTTGATGCTAATCATCTTAGCATGTTTTTTGTCTTTTTAGATGAGTGTAGGCAACTTTTTGTAATCTAGTAAAAGCATAATAATTTATAAAAGCTCATTCGTAATTGAAATTCAATACATTTTGTCGACAGTGTATTTTTTTTTTCCAAAACTGGGAACCTATGATACGGTCGAATTAAAAAATAAAGTATACGGATATCACAAGCGAGCAGGCTGAGCGAGGCTGCCGATGGACTAAACTGATGCTACCTGTCTTGTCCGATCGACTGTTGCAAACCCTTCTGTCATTAAGCAGAATGGAGTGTAGGCAGCTGGTTGGACTGATGACGGACCACTTTCTGTGGGCGAAGCGCATGGAAAGGTTGGGCATCTCAGACAGTGTACTCTGCCCAGCTTGTGAAGAGGAGGATGAGACGGCGGACTGCTTTCTGTGCGTCTGCCCCGCCTTTGCTCGAATCAGGTTTGACGTCTTTGGCACTGATGTGTTAAGAAGCGACCACCTTGGCTCCTTGGTACCACGAGATCTACTCAGATTTCTTCAGAGATCGGGTAGATTTAAAGAAAATTAAAAAGGAGTCCAAGTGTAGTACAATGGACTCAATTAATATCTGAGTGCTGCACTTGCTAGTTGTCCCGACAAAAAAAAAACAATATGGATATCAGATGCTAAGCGTTTTATTTTAGTGACGCATTTAACTTTAATTATAAAATACTTTTAAATGGCAAACAGAATAAAATAATGAACGGACCATGACAAGAGCTCCAAGTATCTTGGATATTTTCATAAATTTTTCTAAAAATTGGTTTATTCGTAGATTCGAGTATACATTATATTCGAGTATAATAGGTTAATTTGAATTTAAATTAAAAAAGAAAATTAGAAATTTGATAATTTTAAGATTTATGCAATGTTCAAAAATTTGGTATCGAATTGTTTAATAGAACTAAAAACTAGGCACTTTGTTTTATTTTAAAGACAAATAATATATTTAAAAAATAGTTTAGATAATTTAGAATAGAGTTATACTTTTTTTCTTTAAAAAAAAAGTGTTGTTGGTAATTATTAAACAGCTAAAGGTTTTATTCTTATCCTTTTAATAATAGCTTAAACATTAAGCCCTGCAAGTTTCATTATGCGATTAACGATTTACTTTTATTCAAATACGTACAACGAATCAGTCAAAAAAACACTCTCGCGAAGCTTACGTACTCGTGCAAATCAATCAAAGCGTCGCTACATACATTAAGTGTTATATAATATACGTATATACTAATTAGTATATACATATATAATTGGCTTCTACATCTTTTTTGTGAATTTGGCCGAGCTCGTACTCCAATTAGCGATGTACGTCTGGGGTTGTTCTACAAATGAAGGGACCTACCGTTTTATGACACCTCAAACGGCAGACGGTTTTTATGAGAAACTTTTTCATAACAGAAACGCACTCCCTCCATTGCTACTTACCTACAAATTATTAATATTTTGAATACATTTGAATAAATAATAAATAAAAGTATAAGACCACCCGAAAAGACCCAGTTTTCAACAACCCCGGATAAGATTGTTTGCTTAGAATTTTTGTACAACAGTTTAACGGTCTAATTGTCCTCTTTTTTAACCTCCATAAAACTTCCTTTGAAAAGCGATTAAATAGTCGCGTTCTGGTAACAGCTGAAGTGTTCGAATGTTCCACAAAAATATCGCTGTCAAAATCTTACTATAAATTCCTGATGACATGAGTTTTTTTGCAAATAATTTTTCATACCTTAAAATTAACGTGCTTTAGAGACCACAATTTGAGCCACAATGGAAAATAATTGTCATTGTATGCATAATTAATTGTCTTTTGGAGATTTGTGTACCCTGCATGGATGCTAACATTTCGGTCCAATTTAGTTTGGAGCCTAAACCATAACTTTTGTTTTGTTGCACAGTGCTACTAATTTTTTTCCTACTCTTTTTTTATTTTGGTTCTTGTGAGTATTGTATATTTGGCCAATTAAACCAAAATTGTTGATATTCTGAAATAAATTAGTTCGATTTTGCTGAAAAATGGCACATAAGAAATTATACCTAATACAGCTGATTTTTCTCTACTATCGAAGAACGCTGGCAAACCAATCGTCCCCTCCTAGACCATTATCTTAAGACCTCTGATTTACGTATATAAGAAGGAGTAGGTAAGCAAACTAATCATGCTTGCTAGAAAGTCGCCAAATCCTAAAGTGATAGACTTCCCTGCTGGGTAGTTTGTGGCCTGCATCTACACAAAATTCTCACCATCATCAACTCAGTAAAGATTCTGTGGCTTAAAAACACTTAATAATATCAGCAAGCGTAGTCATTATGTGCTGTGTGAAGTGGAAAAGTTGCATTTGCATGGCAACACTCAAAACTTGTAAATAAATGCCACAACAATGACAGCAAAAGTTGACAACTCAAAAGCAGTCAGTATAAAAAAGTACGCAACTAACCCGACTTGTAATGCCAAAGTGTGCGCGAAGAATTTGAAGAAATGCGAACTAAGGAGAAGGATCTGATGAGGAGACAGTTAGAACTAGGCTGAAGGACGCACACGCACGCACGCATACACACACAGGTGCACACTGCACAGGCTTAGGCAAGAGTGCTAAAATGCACAAATGGAAAACTTTGGCATTAACGAAAAACTTGCTGCAACAATTGCAAGTTGAAAAGAAAGTAAGAAACAAACTAGAAAAACAAAAAAAAATTCGGTGAACGTGTATGAGTTGGCTTAGACTAAGGAAAAGTAGTTTACTTGTGAAACCCAAAGTTTGATGGTAATAAGAGAGGTAGTTGCTTGCTGATGGCAGCCACCAACTGTTGGCCAAATGAATTTCTAATAAGCAAGTTTTGTGCTTAGGTAAATTTTATCCATATGAAATTTATTTGGAAGCCGCTAAGGCAATACACGCAAATCTAACTTTAATGGCATACGCTGACTGGTTTATGTGTAAAGACAATGAACTGTACTTTTCTAAAACGATAAAACGATAATGCGCATTTAACCAAAAAAAAAAAGTAAAAACAGATAAAAAAATAAAAATAGTTGAAATTGGTCCAAATGCTGAAATGCTATCGTTTTACCGCAAAGTGTACTTATATTATCCTAAAAATTAAAAATAAAAAACTATAAAAATGTTAAGAAGAACTAAAGAGTAAATCTCAAAATTATAAATGTTTTTTCAAATTTTTTCCATTCCATTATACTCAAGTTTGAGGGCCAATTTTCAAAAATTAAACACCGCAAAATACTTAGACCACTTTATAGAAAATTGCTATCTCTCAATGTTCTCTGCTGAGGTATTCATTTAGAAATATTCTTAGGTTGTGCTATCATCCTTTAGAATTCATTTTATTGACTCGAAATAGCGCAAAATACATATTTTTTAAACTAAAGTTTTTTGGTTTACTTCGTGCCAGCTGGTGTTAGTACACCAAAATTTTCCATTTGAGTTTGGCAATACTCTTTCCGAGTTCATATGATTTCAGTGACAGAAATTTTTCGCAGTTTTTGGGGAGAGTTGTATTCGCAACCGACCCCGTGATAAGTTTGAATATCATGATATGTACACTTGTTTTAGATCGTTGCAGTTGGAGTGTTAAATAAGTGAGCAGACAAGCTACTTGGATGCTCTCAAAAGGATCCGCTTGGCAGACGATCATGCGAAAACGCTAAGCCAGAAAGACCTAACTGTGCTTCAGGAGGCCATAATGGATGAGGACATTAAAGGATGGACTTACCCGCTGGCCTTTAGTGGGATGTACTTCAGGCTGAGTCTGCTACTTGTGGGCTGCAATGATGAGAAGACCCTAAAATGGTTAGCAGGCGTGGCACCTAAGCTGACGTCATGCAAAGGCTCGCAGCTTGACACAAAAAGGGGGGATGATATACCCCCTACGCACAATGTCGCAATGTACCTGCCGAAGGGAGCAGACAAGTCTGCGGAGTATGCAGTTGGGCTGATGAAAGCTCAGAACGGTGGCTTGACAACTGAAGCGTGGCGTATTCTGAGCAGCAAAGTCGAGGATGCAGGGCTCAGGCTTAATTGACGAGGACTCGTACGTAACTGTAAAAAGGACGGGCTACAGACTGAATCACAAGTTCAGCTCTGTCACTATGAATCCATGGAGGCAGAATGCTGCCGGATATAAAGAAGTCCCGCCGGAACAAATGGTTACGGATGAGCGTAGCGATCCTTCAGAAAAAATGGTCCCTGCGTCTAGCATAACAACTAGGGTTGAAGTCCCTCTTGATGGAGTCAAGTCACTAGGCCGACACAGTTCAGTCAAGTTACTGGACCAGCCCATCCCAGCCAAGCTACTGGGACGGCATAACTCTGGCGCAAAAGCCGTAGGCCACGTTAGGGCCTCTTCCTCTCGGAAGAGAGACCTAGAGCATGCGTAGTGCAGTTGGAATGTTAAATGAGTGAGACATATTAAAAATATATGCAAAAAACTCAAGTGTCAGTCAAAAAAAAAGGGTTTAGAAAATTTAATCTACCCACTTGCATAGGAAGCTGACGGCCTCTTTTACACAGAGAGCAACAAGTGGGTATTTAAGAATAACTTTCTTCATACAGAAATACTCACGTCTCACTTTAATAGGTGATTTTTTATAATAAGCTTCCTGATTTTGTTACACATCAACATCCGCGGAGTAGAACTTCCCATAAAATCATGCAAATTTCAAGCAACTGCTAGGTTGTAAAAATCTTTCAAGTTGTCTTGAATCACTATAAAATTTACACAAATACACAACACTATAACAGCATAGTAAAACATCTCAAATCTTTCGCTTAGTATTCGCAAATAACCGCAACAGCGAATAAAAACACCTGCAAATGAACAAATGTGTAAAACGAGAAATTCTTGCTACTCACTCGCAATAACAATTGGCGCATACCTACTTACATACCTACGTCACGTACAGCTCATCGCACATCCACCTTTCAATTTTACTACTTTCTTCTACTTATCTCTCCGCATACTATCTTCCCAAGTGATAATACCATTTTATCTGAGCGCACATTGCATCACAAATGAATACATAAAATTTACAAATGAGCGCAATGAAAGAGGGCAAGAAATGCTGGGGTGAATTTGTACTATATATTTTGAAAACAACTTGAAGAAGGGAGTATGCGAAACAAGTATTGTGAGTGGTAGGTCAAGCGAGAGGGAAATGTTAGCGAAAACTACAAAAGTCAAATGCGCATAAAATTTTCAAAGTTTTCGACTACCTTTTACAACAGTTTTCCACAGTTTGAACGCACGTCATGTGGTCGTGGGAAATGTGCATTGTAAACTTTATGGCATCCTTATGACGCGTTTAATGAGTAGGTACTTGGCGCGGCTAAACGGTCGTATGCTAGTAATTAGTGATGAAAGAGTGCGCAGCGCACTTGTTGAATTGTAGGGCATGAGAGTCGAAAGATTGAGATTCGATAATTGAAATGTTTTTTTTTTTCGTTTAATCGCGGTTGATTAACTTAAAGTCAATCACACCGCAGACGGTGATATGAAATGCTTATTAATTTTTAAAGACGCCAAATTCATTACTAGAGGTTTCTTATTCTAGTGCGCGTACGATTGGGACGACATAGTTTGGCAGCTTAAGAAAATTTTCCAAAATTTGAAACATAATATGAAAATAAATAGTTTTTAACGCGAAAAAATCGCATGGATCGAATTTTCATCTGTGGATTGCTGCTAAGCTGCAACAAAAGCGATGCATTTTTAAATCAGACGGCAACTTGTGTATTGATGGGATTGGAAGAGAAGCACACAGTCAAGCTCTTAATTTGAATCTGCAATCCAACAAATATTCCCTCCTAAAAAATCAGATACGAAACGTGTCAAACATTTCCACGCTTCGGTTTTGATTGAATTATGTGAAGATGATCTCCTATACAGTAGCATGAATTGCTAATGAGTTTAATAATTGAAAATAGTGAGTGACTGCATGCGAAATGTTGTCTTATCTTTCCCGTTTTTGGTTTCTCTTTTTGGTCTTTAAGCCTTTGAACAAATAATTTACGGTCCAAGAGAACAAAAAAAAATATATTTTGCCCATAAATTCCGGCCAAAAATTATTTAAATTTTTTTTATTAAAAAAAAAAACCGTTTCTATGTAAAAAATTTGTTTTCTTTTTTTATTGTTTTTAAAGTATGAAATTTTAGATTCAAAATTTTTTAAAAATTTCAACATTTTTGATTTTTAAAAGAAATTTTATTGTAAATTCACTTACATTTTTTTTTGTTTTAATTTCGATATATCTGATGTTTTTCTAATTTTGCTCAAATGAAACTTTCATTAAAAAATATGTACCTTCTTATGGCGTGACCAAATATCTTGAACAAAAAAAGTGAAGCAGTTTGAATGCCTATACATCTACAACCTCTTGATATTTCGGTCGGGTGTGACCAATAAAAGCAAATGTTCAGTTAGAATAACGCCCGGCTACATATATCGAAATTTCGGAAGTTTGGTTGGAAGGTTGTCATGCATCCACTATATAGTCCGAATCTGGCACGAAATTTCTACACCCTATTTCTATCTGTGGCAAATGATTTTCCTGGTCATAAGAAAGCTTATAAAATTTACTGTTTATTACAAATAGCTACGAAGGCTTCCATGGCGGCCGGTTATACGTACCGAAATGACTTAGGTTTTTACCGACCAGGGGCTGCCGTCCTATTAGCCGTCTAGTGCGCTGACCCTCATCAATCAGTTATTGTCAAGAGTGCTCCCAATACTTCTCCTAGAGGTGGCATTGATCCCAACGTTTGTCAAAGAACGGATCCACCCAAACTCCGCTTCGGTTAAATGTAATTAGAGCAACGAGTGCTGCCATCCTAAGGACACATAGGAACATATTGGGCGGTTTATGGCCATTTGTTTCTGGCGCTGGTGTAATCACTTAGCAGGGAGCATCTCCGACTCCTCAGAGCTCACCCGAACAATACTGTTAAGAATGTTAATGTGCTATCATTTGTCAGAGTTGCCATCGTAAGCAACAAAAAACGTTTTTAAAAATTCATTAAAAAAAAACTTTGCCATTGAATCATTTTTCGTATCGATTTCGTAGTTTGAGGATCGAACTACCTAAGATGAAATAGTGGCAGTTCGGGAAGAGCATTTTTTTGTTTTAATTCTTTGCCTGTTGTTATTAACCTTCTACGACAGGTACCTTAACGCGGTGCAGAGGTTTAGTCGAATCTCAAAACGGATCCAAACACCAGAAGGAATTGTCGGGCAAACGATAA
This sequence comes from Anastrepha fraterculus, assembly GCA_037575425.1. Lineage (NCBI taxonomy): Eukaryota > Metazoa > Arthropoda > Insecta > Diptera > Tephritidae > Anastrepha > Anastrepha fraterculus. Next base: position 36,280 of record JAYXIM010006677.1, on the reverse strand, counting down.
CTCATCCTTATGTCTGGTACCGCTTGTGACTAAGAGCTGCCTCCTCCTAATCCAGGATGTTGTGCGTCACCGTGCCCATTGGATGATTTGCAGCAAGGAGGTAAATTCGGCCGTATTTTAACGGCACCTCTTCAACACCAGGCGGAACTGAGGAATAACTGTGGCCTTACCGCGGCGGACCTTTGAGATCCCCAAATAATTTGAAGACTGCTGGCCTTGCCTTGTGAAGCCAGCAGTCGCACGAACAAGATGAATATAAATAAAAACAAAAATCAAGCCCAGCAAATAGAACAAAACAAAGACAAAAGCAATACGAATAACAACAACAGAAAGGGCAGGAAGAAGCTGGGCAAACATCTCATCGGGGTGCCTTTAAAGGAGGAACACGCCTGTGAGGATGATGGACCCTCCACCAACCGTGAGGTGTACTACGAACTAGCCCTATATGCTGAGAAAACGGGTGGATCAATGACCACGGGCACAGCATCTACAACAGTAAAAGAGACCCTTGAAGAGAAGCAACCGTTGACTCTCACCAACCAACACCGTCGCCGTTGCTGCCTACCCGGATACCTGTCGGGCTAGTAATCGCCCAGAGGTGTCTCAGCAGCGACGTGGGGAGCCATCTCCAGTAACCAGGAGGCACAAACCTCTCCAGCACTCAAAGTCCGGGAAACCGTCTAAATCAAGCAGGGGAAGGGGTAGGCGAAAGAGGGGAGTACGCTTGACCCTCTCTGGATAACATTGAACAGCAGACGAGCTACTTGGATGCTCTCAAAAGGATCCGCTTGCCAGACTATCATGCGAAAACGCTAAGCTAGAAAGACCTAACTGTGCTTCAGGAGGACATAATGGATGAGGTCATTAAAGGATGGACTTACCCGCTGGCCTTTAGTGGGATTTACTTCAGACTGCGTCTGCTACTTGTGGGCTGCAAGGATGAGAAGACCGTAGAATGGTTAGCAGACGTGGCACCTAAGCTGACGTCATGCAAAGGCCCGCAGCTTGACACAAAAAGGGGAGAGGATGCACAATGTCACAGTGTACCTGCCGAAGGGCGCAGACAAGTATGCGGAATATGCAGTTGGGCTGATGAAAGCTCAGAACGGTGGATTGACAACTGAAGCGTGGCGTATTATGAGCAGCGAAGACGAGGATGCAGGGCTCAGGCTTAACCTGGGCATTGACGAGGGCTCGTACGTAACCACAAAAAGGACGGGCTATAGACTGAATTACCAGCTCAGCTCAGTCATGAAACCAGGCAGAAGGCTTCCGGATATAAAGAAGTCCGGCCGGAACAAATGGTTACGCACGAGGGTAGCGATCCTACAGTTTGAATTAATAATAGAATCACTCAAGAAAATCCGATAAGAAACCTTTAAGCCTGCAAAAAGCTTTAAGCCTGCGAACATGTCCCACATCTGTGATGGAGGTGGTGCTCATGCTGGCACCGCTCCATATAGTCATTCGGCAATCAGCCAAGCGTACCCTGCTGAATATTACCAGGGAAAGCTTCGGGAGAGGAAAAGTAACGTCATCTTAAAATATAGAAGTGCTAAAGCTTCATATCCCACTTACTCAGATACCCAGAGATTACCCTTAGTAATAAGGTGACCAAATTCGAAAAGAAGCTCAGAATTGAACTGGAACAGACCAGCATTTGAAAGGAAACTCCACGAATGCACCCCGCACTGGTACACAGATGGCTCGAAGACACCAGAAGGCATAGGCTCTAGAATACATGGCCCCAGAAACAAGCGTTCTGTGCCAATGGGTAGTTTCCAAGCATCTTTCAAGCGGAGATGTATGTCATCTGTCTATGAGCAGAAATAAACTTAGTGTGAGATAAACTTATTTCTGAGTGACAGTCACTCGTGTGAGATGAGATCCTCACTGGTACTTGAGTTCATCGAGAAACTCAACCTACTAGGAATACACAATTGCATCCGACAAATTTGAGTCCCAGGACGCAGGAGTATAACTTGGAACAAAGTAGCGGACGCATTGGCGAGAGAGGCTGCAGCCTCGCCTTTAATAGGTCTCGAACTCGTTCTTGCCATGGGACAACACACCATCAAGGAGAAGCTCAAGAGTGAAGAGCTAGGGCTAAGGGAAGTTTGCTGACTTCAAACTATAGGGCTACGTCAGGCGGAATCCTTACTGAGAGGGTACAACCAAAAGAGGTTTAAACATCTCATAGCCCACCCCTAGGATAATTTGAGAATGCTCACGGGTCTCTTCACAGGCCACTGCAGACTGCGAAGTCATCTGCACATGATTGGGATTTGGTCTACGGACTCCTGCCGTTTCTACAACCAATTCCAGGGGACTCCAATGCACCTTCCCCTTGAATGCAGCGCTGTAGCGCGTCGAATTTCGGACATCTTGGCCAACTACAGCCACAGGATAGGCAGAGCGTACGTGCCTAGCTCTATCCTGAGCTTAAAAAGGAAACTGGGCTTGGATGAGGTACAGTGATGAGTAAAGGGCACAAAAGACCATGAGGTCGAAGTGCAAGCCCCATTCATATATTTATCTATCTATTACAGTTTTCAATAAGTCTTTACAACTCATATCATATTACAAATTTCCAAGACCAGCACTGATCTACTCCACATCTTTATATATAATCTGCTTCAGTTACTTTTTGTCTTTCTTTTTTTTAAATACACTAAGTTTTGATGCCACTTTCTTGTATTGGGCCAGCGAAATATGGAACAACATAAAAACCATACTAGAATAGTTTTAGGAACTTTTTCCAGCAAAATATATTATATTTGCACATTAACAGCACACATTCACATTTTTTTAATGCACACATTAGTAAATGGCCGCACCCAAACGCCGAAATTCGCTGACCCAAATGCACAGATAAAAAAGTATTTCATATACGCAAATAACCCGAAAGAGGAGAATGAGAAAGTATGTTCAATATGTAGGTAGCAAAATGAGTGAGGCAAATATTATTACTCTACTAAAACCAATTTAAAGAAGTATAAATAAACACCAGACACATAAAAATAATTCACCGTGAAAAAGTAGTGGAAAATTGAAAATACACATAAAACCGCAACAGCTTATGGCCAACCACACGCGGCGTATACGCAACCAGTAGCATACAAGCCCACACTTACATATTCATGTATGTATGTAACATAAGCAGCAACCAGATTGTGTGGTATATTCAGTGAAATCATTTGCTACCGTCGAGTGCACAGACGCACATCAACTGAACAACTCGTCACTTGCAACGGCGTTGCTGGAGAATGGAATGTGAAAGTGAAATGGTGAGGCTTGTTGGTGTGTGCGTGCGGCGTATGCGCGTGTGTTATTTTGTACTGCTGCAACCTCAGGTATTTCTCGGATGAGTGTTTGTGCACCGCAAATGACCGCGAACGCATTCACAATGCGAATATGAATAAGTGCGAGGGGCAGCATGTACCACTTACAGTGGCTTACAAAATTATTCATGCGGAGTATTCTTTAATTTCCGTCCGCTTCCACATCACGACTATCGACCCTACTACATTTTTATCTTTTATGCAGTGAGTGAGTGCGCTGTGATATGCAGAAAGAAATGCATTTATGCTTTTCATTTTATACTCGTACCTTGTGCTGTATTAACCGGTAGCACAGCTGTGGTAAGTAGCGAACGTGCAGTATAAAGTATATAATACATGTGAATTCATACGATGATATTGCATGTGTGAAGTTCTGAGTGCTCAAACATCTCCATCGTGCTATGAAGGTATGAGAAATTCGGCCGAAATTTATAAAAATCTGAAAGAAGGAATATAAAGGGGGCTACTTTCTGATATACATAAGGATCACTAACTTTAATTATAGAAATTTGTATAACTACATCTGAAAGGGTTTGTGTATGACTGCCAATTGCTGGATCTCATCTTCGAAACCCATTGTGAAAATGAGATACTAAAGATGAATGAAAGTTTTTTTAAAGCATTTGCTCTTCGGCAGCCAAACACAGTTCTCCTAATCTATTTTTTTCCAAACAAACATTCCTGTAAGAAAAAAAAACTTCACGTTAGTTGCTGACTTAAAAAACTAAAGACGTCCGTTTGTTTAAAAACCACCAAGACTCACACCATATATTAAAAACAAAACTTGGCCTAATAAAAAATATTATATGTACGGGGTGTTTTTTATCAGTCGCAAGCCATCTACTCTCCATAAATTAGTTTGTCAGACAGAGTACAACGGTAGCTAAAATCTATCGATTTTAGGCACAAAACTTAAAGACGATTTGGCACTCAGAATGGCAGCTTCAATATGTTTCAAAATGTATATTATTGATGGTGTCCGCAAGTTCGCTTGCATACAAAGTGAAACTCTTTAATATAGCTTTAAAACATTAAGATATAATGGCCTGCTTTATATTGTAAAGCAATTCCAATACTTTTTAAGGAACATATTATTGGCAACATCATTCAAAAGCTAGTTTTAATTAGTAGTAGTAGTAATTTATTAATCAAAATGTTCTCAGTCATAATTTGTGTGAGACTCACATCCTAATACTTAATTATATATTATTATATTATATATCAAGTGCACCTTAAAAATGAGGTGGCAAAGCCGCCAGTCACAAATAATTTTAATTGATGTTTTGGTCATCATTTTTAACACATTTCGCTTAATACCCAAATCTGGCCTCTTATAAATTTTTGTTATCACATTTTTTGTTTAATTATATGGCAACGCCGTTTGGAAATATTAACAGATTAAAAGTCTTGCTACCTTTACTTTGATACATGCATACCATATATTTGTCTACAATTAATATGTTCTTTAAGAAATTCCCTAATTTCCAAAAAAAAAAATTGATGGCATTACTAACTAAAAATATCTTTGTAATAGCTTTTTTAAACACTTTTCATTTGATATCTATAAGTACATATATCCTAATATTCAACCAAATAAAACAATAAAATTCTAGTGACAACGCTATGAAAATATGTTTCTGGAATACATTTTTTGACGTGATAAAATCTTATAATTCGATGTAGCCGGCTACACGCACCAAAAAGTCCGTCGTTACCTTGCTTGAACTGAATTTATAGGTAGTGACGACTAGTTGTTAATAATACCTATCGTTTTAGTGTTTTTATTATTAATTTGTAGGATAGAATAGGACGATGATAGGAAAAGTAGGAAATGAAAGGGAGTCTTTCGGGTGATATGTGTCTTGAAAAAGTCAAATCGATGATGTTGCCTCGTAGTGTTGTTGACTTATTAACGTCTGATGCACAATCGAAATTGAACAAATATCTTTCATGAATTTGATAAATGTTTCGTAATTTTTCACGTTTATGTAAATGTAACTTGATCAATTCCATTGCGATTCCATTTACCTCCTTCTCTATATCCATACAAAATATCAATCAAACAAATAAAATTAAAATTTTCTTTTGAAAAATGCAACCATTCCATCAGTATTTTCTTATGACGTTGTCACGTTAAACTATCGTCAGTAAACCGACTTTACAGACAACCTCTTTTTTCTTGATACTAATGCAGTCTAATTTTTAATAAAACACTTTTTGAAATAGAAAGAGGTGGCAGCATCTAGCTGCAATCCTGGAAGTACAAGACGAGTTGGCCATTTTCGTAAAATAAAGTACAGCACATTTTAGCCTTTCCTTTCAGGGCTAAAATTTGTTATTCGATTTCTGGCGGAAATTCTATTGTCACAGTAGATTTTCACAATAATTATTTTTGTAGAGCGCTCTAACTAGTGTGTGCCTTTTTATCAGTCAGCTTAGCTAAAAAAATTTTGCTTTCACCGGCAAAGACTAAGATGGCAGCCCCTTTATGAGGAGAGAGACCTTAAGCTATTTACTCATTGCGTTTGAAATGCATTACTACTGGAACTTTAAAAGAGGAAAGCCTTCACAACTAGGTAAAACTCAAAAATTGGCTGTGAGTCTTGGCTGGTGAGCAATGAAACATCGTACAGACTGTAAAGAGATGTCATCGCACCACCTAGCGAATGCAACTGGATATCTCATGAGGAGCCTTAAAGTGGAGCAATCAAGAGCCGGACATAGTCAAAATCAGCAAAAGAAGGTGGAAAAGGTAAACACTTCAAAAACCACAATATTCTCCTAACAGGACGGCACTAGAATGGAGCCCGCAAGGCTCAATGGCCCAACATAAGTTTCTAACAGTTGTCAGTCGCGCATCCTAAAAAAAAACCAACAGCGATAAATGGCAGGAATGGAAAACTTGTAAGCCCAGGACTTGGTATGAAAGCCAATATTAGTCATAATATTTATAATTCATCAGCTTCCCATTTTACTGGTTAATCTTCGACCTTTTTTGAGAAAAGTCGAAAAATTCTCTCTACATGAAACACTTTACGACTAAAATATTAAAAAAAATTGTTTGTCAGAAAATTTCAATGGGGGCTACCGAAGACACAAAAGCTGTCAAGGTAAATGTGAAATACTCGCCCGCCCTACCGTTTTTAAGCAAGCCCTGTAGTTCCAGTAAGTTGTTGCATTACACTGTGAAAACACGTTTTATTGGGACAAAGAACTTGCCATCTAAAAAATTGGCCAGTTAATTGGTATGCACTTTTTAAGAACAACAACAAAAAGGTGCTCAAAATGCATGTAGCTCCGACGCTGTTATAAAACTCTACTCGTACTTTATGGCATTCTCTCTTTTACAAAATAAGTTTAGCAAATTTCAAAAACGTATACTTGTGTCCTTTTATGGTATGTGCACTACAACGTATATATGAGCGTATGTATGTATATATGCATTTGAATGCGAAAGTATTTATGCAATATAACTACTTGCTGACTCAGGCATTTTGCATTTTATTCACTCCATTTTTGCATTTGTGCATACTTACGTTAATACTTGTGCTTTTACGGGAATTTTTATGGGTCAGTCTCTTTTCACATAAGTTTTTGCCATTCTCTTCTTACTGATTATGTATTTCAAGTAGTCATTTTTTTTATTTCATTTTTGTTTTTTGTCCATTTTTTGGCCTTTCATATCTACATTTTTCACCATATGCTTTTATGCTTTCACACAACATACGAACACCTTTATACTCGTATAAGTGTGCATGCAAATACACACATGCACATAACGTTATTATTTCAGATCAACTCAACTGTTGGGCTGCGCTGATGATGTTACGCTGTCTCGTTGCGGTTGTGCAATGCCACATACAGTGATTTTAATTAAAATTTCTCCAACCACTGCAGAGCGACTGCAACCAACTGCTACTGACTACTGTATGTCTTTTTGATGGATTTTAGTTGAAATTTAAGTGCTCATATCTATTTAAGAGCCAAAGGGTACCTACTTCAGAAAAAAATGCCAAGAAAGGAAACTCATTTGAAATATTAAAAAAAAATATAATTGTGGATATTCTCAAAATAATGAAAATGAGTTCTATTAACAGTAAAAAAGCTTGATTGCTCTAGAAACCCAAATTAGGTTATTAAATGTTGTAGTGTAATGAATGCACCTATTAATAAATTTAATTAAAGAAAGGTGGCTCAGAGAATAGAGAAAGACAGCTTCTTTTAGTTTAACACGGTTTTTTTATTTTAATGTTTTTCAAGTGCTAAATAAGCTTTTTCAATAAGTCTACCGAGAATTGAGGGCAATGTTAGGTTAGGTTGAAGCGGTTATCCATTGTAGGACACACTCAGGCTCATGGCCCATTGTGATGGCGCGTGGGGAGCTTGTCCCTATCTCTCCTGAAACCAATGTGTGCTATTCAAAAATTTCGCAAGATCCTTTATTTCGACAGAGCCGCGGACCACTTCCTGTGTGTCTGCCCCGCCTTCGCTCGAATCAGGTTTGAGGTCTTTGGCACTGATGTGTTAAGAAGCGACCATCTTGGCTCCTTGGCACCACAAGATCTACTCAGATTTCTTCGGAGATCGGGTAGATTTAAAGAAAATTAAAAGGGAATCCAAGTGTAGTACAATGGACTTAATAAATGTCTGAGTGCTGCACGTGCTAGTTGTCCCGACAAAACAAAAAACAAAAAAAAACAAAAAAAGACGTCTTCTAACTGGTTTAAGAAATGTCCGCCCAAAATGGCAAGTCTACGTCTGGATAGAGCAGGACAGTAACACAGAAGCGGCGGGATTATCTCATCCTCTTCCACGTCTAGACAACTTCTGCAGAAGTCATGTAATAACTGAAATCAGTGTGTTAAGACTATGCTTATGTATTCCTAGTAGAAGTTGTGTGCGTTTAGCATTGAGAGTCGGCCACATTTCTCGGGCTATTTTGCAAGTGGCTTCGTTACGCCATCTTTCATTCGCTACTCTTACAATTTCCTGGCGGATACGTAGTCTACATGTTTGTCTATGTACTCATCAGTCAATTTGGTACCGATTTTCGCTAGTTCATCGACTCTGCAGTTCCCCTCAATGTCGCAATGGCCAGGAACTCATGCTGTCATTAGGTGAAATGACTCAGCCATCTCGTTAAGAGATGCGCGGCATTTCATGGCTACCTTAGAGGTTATCGACTGTTTTCTGAGGGATTTTATCGCCGCTTGGCTATCAGTGAAGATGTAGATATCATCTCCAGGTATCGTATCACACTGTACCCGTGTCACGGCTTTCATTATTGCCATCAGTTCCCGAAAACTGAAGGAGATCCCCAGATGTTCGGAATATACACCTCCGCCCACCCTGCCAACCGAGCTTTGACCCATCTGTGAATACATAGATGGACTCGCCCTGTCTTACCGCGTCCCGTTCCCACTCTTCCCTCGAGGTTAGGAGGGTCACGAACGTTGTAGTGGCAAATATAGGCGGAACCGTATAGTCCACCTGTCTGGGAAGCCCCTACGTGCCATCCAGGACTTTGCCGTGGCCATAGTTTGTGTTTGATCACTTACTTAAAGTGCTCAGCCTTATTGCTGCACTGCGCGCAATGTACTTTGCCTGCAGGTCTACCGGAAGGAAGTTTAATATTGCATATAGTGCTTTCGATGGTTTGGTTGACATTGCATCGGTTATAAGAACAGGTACAAGTCTTTGGACCCTGTCAACTTTTTTAATGTTCACGCCCTTCTCCAGGGCATTCCACCATATTGCAATACTGTAGTAGAGAATTGGTCTAATTACTGCTGTGTACAACCAGTGTGTAATTCTGGATTTCAAACCCCATTTTTCCCCAATGAGCCTTCCGCAGGAGTATAGCGCCGTCGTAGCTTTGCGTACTCTATCTGCGACTATGAGCCCCCTATTTAGCTTCCTATCTAGTACAAGTCCTAGATATTTAGCGTTTTCTGTTACCCTAAGGGGTTTTCCTACTAAAAGTAGTTATTGAAGAGCAGTTAGTTTATGTTTTTTGCTGAACAGTATCAGTTCCTTTTTTTCAGGATTTACTTCTAGTACTCGACTTTTGCACCATAGTGATAGTCTGTTGAGAGCTCTTTGTTGAAGATCACACATAGTTGGAAGGTGTTTGCCAGAGATTGCTATTACAATATCATCGGCATATGAAATTATCTTGCCTCCTATTTTTTCCAGTTTCTGAAGGAGATTATTGACGGTCAGGTTCCACAGAAGTGGAACCCCACCCTGAGGTGTACCCCTGATTGAGAATTTCTTAATGAATGTTTCACCCAAATCTGCGCGTATCGTCCGTCCGTACTAGCATTCGTTCTATGAACGGGACGAACGCTCTACTTACTCCCATTTTGTTAGCGATTTGGTAATTGCTTCCGAGTGTATATTATTGAAAGCACCCTCGATGTCCAGAAAGACAGCAAGAGGGGATTCCTTATAGTGAAGTGATTTCTCAATCGTGTCGACTAGCGAGTGGAGTGCTGAGAGGGTGATAGCTGCTGTTGCTAATCTTTCTTTTGATGTGCCCATCTAGCAATCGCTGTAACGTTTTTAACAGGAAGGATGATAGGCTATTTATGGGTTTTCTTGCTTTAGGAATGAAGACCACTTTTACTTCAGCCCATTTCTTGGGGATATTTTTAAGTCGTTAGTGTTTTTAAAAACAAAGTGTTTATAAAAAAGTTGAATACTCACTACTTCTTGAAACCATTTTGCACTTACCTGTAAAGAAAGAAGAGAAGCAAAATTTAATAAAATTTGTTTAAATGTTAATATTAAAAATAACAAAATGAAAGATGAGTAGGCCAAATACTTATTTTTTATAGATAATTGTTAGGAATTTGTTTTTTAATCATATTGACATTAAATAGTATACAAAAACAATTTTTTTTTTTTAATATTTTTGGTAGTAGTGTGGCACCAAAGTAAGCGTTTTAAAAAACGATAGGTGGGTTGTCAACAGAATTTTGACTCTTCAGGACATCTGAAACAAAAAAGTTAAACTGATTATTATTCTGTAAACTTGTCATTCATGCGCCATCCAAAGCATTGATTAAATAGAAGAGGAACATTTCAAATTTCTATGCCCGCACATAAACCACTACTTCCATTACCTACTACACTACAGTAGTCCGATATATTCACACTTAATCCCATACTTCACTTTTGCACTTATGCAGGAACACTGCCTGAATTTAATTATGTGCTTTTCCGCACGTTGACATTTTTTGAAACTACAAATTATTGTTACTTCAGTGTGCGAAAAGTGCAATGCAACAGCGCAAGTAGACAAAACAAACGCGACAATGCAAAAAATGATTAGAACTGACTATAGCAGTAATATATGTACAGTCTGTGTCAGAAAAAAGGAACCGCGATTATTCATGAAGTATAAAATACATATATTTAAAATTGTTTTACTTGAAAGTATGTACAAAACTACGAGTCGCAATTACTCAATAAGCAGTGTAGTCTTCATCTCTGTCGAGTATAGCCTGGCATCTTCATCAACTTGACGCACGAGTTGCTGGCCTTCCGGCAAGATGCGTTTCATAGTTCCCCACACATTTTCAATGGGGTTGGTCTTTAGGGACTGGGAAGGCCAGTCCAATACTGTGCCGCGGTGTTCTTGTTTTGTTGTTTCTGAATGTGTTTTTCTGAGAGCAGTAGTTTTGATGATGTGGGACGGTAGGATATGTTCGCCTACTTCAGTCGTTGTTCTATGGTATTGAAAGTGACATCTTTTTCCTTTTTATCAGGAACTGATCGTGCTTGAGTAATCACAAAGAGGTGTCACTTCACTTTATCCTGCTTTTTTGTCGTCACTTGCTTCAAGTCGCACTCGGAAAAGTCATCAACATTTTTCTTCACCTTAAACCGCTGACTCCACTACATCACAACAAACGAGTGCCTTTCGCTATTTCCTCTAGAGTGTTTGGCCTTTAATTCCGTCAGCAACTGTTATGCCACTGCGGACTTTTATGCCGCAGTGTGCTTTCTTTATATTCATATAGAGTTTTAAAAATATATTTCATGTGAAGACCCAATGTAAAAAAGCGGTTCTCTTCAGCTGCGGTTTCCAGCAAAATTGCATAGTGTGGCGTGAAGTCTGGTATCCTTAAGATCCATTTAATGAAATTTCTTTGTAGTTTCTCAACCTCATCCGATAATGTATAACACACTAGGGCAGCATAAGATTGTATGGATCTGCAGACAGCTTAAAAATGTTTGCATTTATTTTTTAGCGATACTGGCGATTTAACAAGAAAATACTTCTAATTGCAATTAATGCTTGCCTTGTCTGCGGTATTTCTGGCTTCCAAATGTCATTTTTGGTGTAAGTATGGCTAAGATAATAGCGATATTCCACCACAACTCTTACATCTTCGCCATTGTACCAAGACTTTTTTTAACTGCGATAACCGGCCGGCTTTTCTAAAATTCATACTTTACGATTTACTTGGACTAAATTCCATTCTCCATTCGGCGTAAATTTCTAGTCTATATAGTATATCACAGCTTGCATGATCTTCGGATTATTTGCTAACAGCAGAATAGCGTGCGCTTACAGCAGTGGCCTTATATTAATGTAAGTGATAACAAATATCCCTGCTTCACTGCTGTGCGAACCATTAATATTTTGGTTCATATTTTCGATAAAATTAACGATTTTGGTGGATATACCCCTTTTGACGTAGCTTACACAGCAAAGGTTTTCTGGAAACTTTGTCAAAAGCTACTTTGAAATCCACAAAATAGGCGTATACTTTCTTGTTTTCGTCGAATTTTGAGCGTACAATGAAAGCCCAATTATAAATTTGACCACAGTTGAAAAGTTATTTCTGAAACCTACCTGAGACTCCGTTAATGTGCTATCATCATCGACCTCATCGACCCAATTTGCTAACCTTTCATGTCAGCACCTTAGCTGCGCAATCCATGAATGAAATTCTTCTGTAGTTACTGACCAAATTTGGATCACCCTTCTGTAGCGTGGGAAAATTATTGTGATTAAAATTGTCTCATCTACTTTTTCTATTTCAACAATTACATTATCATCCTGTGTGGCATTTTATAATAATTCATATTTTACTCGGTTTTGTTCGGAGCTTTATTTGTTTTGGTATTTCTCACAACTTCTTCAACTTATTTCGTTCAACTTCTTTCGTTTCGGTCTTTCGTTAATTGCGGTTGATTTGACATAGCTCGGAAATATATTTTTAACTCTGCCGCTGAAATTTCCGCTCCAACTTGAAAGGAGTCTCCTCTTCTTTCCCTTGCTAACCTTCCACATTCTTTCGAGCTTGATGTTCTGTCAATTTTGGCAAATAACTTTTATGTTGTACTCTCTCCTTGTGTCTTAGCATACGTTTTTATATTTCTTCTTAGCGCGTTAGTATTTTTGTTTGTCTGTTATACTATTTGATTTTCTAAACTCGTTCAAATACTCAGATAATGACAGATAATGAAGAAGTATATGTTACAAAAATCAGGTGACCGAACCGGGCATGGTTTCCATTTGTCCAAATTTAGGACAATATTCAAAAATTCACAGCTTAATTTATTCTTGTATTCAAAGCTATTTAATATTTCCTTGCTTACATATGAGCACTCTTAATGTCACTGCATTGTATACATATTCGCACAATTCACACATTTGGAAGAAATTATACAGTATAAAATAACAAAAACAACATATCTCTTTCAATTCAGTATCAATATCTAGTTCGATATACTAATCTTATGCCCAACACAAGCACTTACAGCACCTATCCAGCTATGGACTACGAAGTCTCTTTTATCAGCATTTGCCTACTTGGTGCGATGTGAGTAAAATGCCACTGCTTATGAATATTTGTAGCAAATAATTTTTGTGGTAAATTTCTCGACATAGTCGGTGTCCATCTACCTTTTCAAGATTAATAGTAAAAAATCAGAAAATTAAGGGCATTTATTCACACACAATCATTAACACACACACATAGGAGGGCATGTCTGAACCTTCTACATCTCGTTCAAGAAGCTACAATATGTTGCTAACATCTCTGAACACTTAACTAATGGTGAACATTTCATGTAGAAATGCTTTGAGAGCATACAGGTGCATATACTCACAGCTTACATGTGCCTAATATGTATACGCATATACATACGGTTATAAATATAAATTTATATAAACTATTTGGCCATTGCGGGCTGATTGTTTTATTGGCACCAATCGACAGCTATCAGTGGATTCATTTTTTTTAATCTGGTATATAATTTCTATGCATTTATTTTTTCAATATACAGGGTTTGATTGAAAAGTAATGAGCCTTATTCTTTTAAGCAGTTTTATTAAACCTTTTGGCTAATACAACTAATATTCTTCAAAATAGGACCCTTGAGCGTCAATAGACTGCTGGTAGCGGTCCTTCCACTGCAGGAAACATTTTTCAAACTCATCCGCCGGAATCGCGTTCAAATCGGCTGTCACAATTTTTTTGGACCGCCTCGATGGAGTTGAAACGCCTCCCATTCAGCTTTCTTTTCAGGCTTTCATCTCCTGTGATACAATAGTCTAAAGTATTATCCTGTTCGTCACTTTCTAATACTTCACGACTCTTTTCCACACGCAATTGCTTTTGTTCATCAGTCAAAACCTTTGGAACCAATTTGGCACTTGCGCATTTCAAGTTTTCCGGTCACGATTTCCTGCACATTGTAATAAGTTAAATTTAACTCTTCCCTGATCTCACGTAGACTGGCACGACGGTCAATGTTTAAAAATTCACGAACTCGGTTCACATCTTCGTCTGTTTGCGTCGTCGAAGGCCTTCCAGATCGCTGTTCGTCTTCGACGTCCTCCCGGCCTACCTTGAACGATTTGTGCCACCGTTTTACCTGGGAACTGGACAGAGATTGGTTCCCGTAAGCCTCCTTGAGTAGCCCAATGGTTTCGATACTCGTTTTGTTTAGCTTTACGCAAAATTTGATCGAGTAACGTTGTTCCGACGATCGCTGCATTTTCGCCACTGCGAAATCCTAACACTTTTAAAACAGCTTTTGCGCGCGGAGCGATGTTGACCGCACCGCTGTTGCCAGCAAACTGGGACCGGTTTCTAATCATTTTCCCCCACCAGCCGATTCGGTTGATCGCTTAGCAGGGGAAGGCTCATTACTCTTTAATCAAACAAGTCGATGTTTACTTGATTAATTTTTGAAACAAAAATTCGGCTCGATTTCGAAAGAAACAAGGACTAATGGTGCGGCCAGTGGTATATGCACTTCGCGAACAAATTTAATTACTTTTTTTTTCACAGTAAATTTCGGCAATTTGGAGGCTTATTTTGGAGTTAAACGTTTCATGATGATTTGCCAAAATTTACCGGACAGCGATGTCAAACCATAGGCATTGGCATCGTTAAAAAAACACCCAGTACCAAATATTTCACATACCAAAATAACGCGTGATTTGTTTGCTATAATTTTTTTAAACAGTTGGTTTAAACAGCTGACGCTCGTTCCGTGTTTTGTTTCACTGTCAAACACCTTCAGTTTGGTCTATAATTTAACCATGAATCGTCTTACAAACGAACAACGCTTGCAAATCATTGAATTTTATTATAAAAAACCGTGTTCTGTTAAGAAAGTTTAAGATTCACTTTTTTATCGAAAAATTGTGTTCAGCGACGAAGGTCATTTTTGGATGAATGGGTACGTAAATAAGCAGAATTGTCGATTTTGGAGTGAAGATCAGCCAGAAGAATTGCAAGAGCTGTCAATGTATCCAGAAAAGGTCATAGTTTGGTGCAGTTTATGGGCTGGAGGTATCATTGGACCGTACGTCTTCAAAGCTGCTGCGAATCGTTACGTAACTGTGAAAGGTGAGCGCTACCGTGAAACGATATCGAACTTTTTTTTGCCCATAATGCAAGAGCTTGACTTGCATGACATGTGGTTTCAGCAAGACGGTGCCACATGCCACAATTGGCCACCCAGATCGTGCGATATATGGCATTTAGATTATTTTTTGTGGAGCTAAGTTAAAGCTCATGTCTATTCAGACAAGCCTGCTTCAATAACGTATAGGAAGACAACATTAAAGCATTTATATGTGAGATACCGGCCGAAACATTGGAAAGAGTATGCCAAAGTTGGACTAAGCGGATGGACCATTTGAAGCGTAGTCGCGATCAACATTTGCATGAAACAATCTTCAAACATTAAATTATATGGACTAGAGGTATCGATTTAAATAAAAATTTCACGCATTTTTCTGAATTTCACGAGTTTTTTTTTTTTAATTTCCTACAGCTCTTGAAAAATCACCCTTATATGCACCTCTGTGAACTAACACGAACTATTAATTTATGTAGCAAAAAATGTGAAAGCTTTTCTCACTTTCTTGCCTGCAGATTGTACACGTACGCGCATACATTCATTTAGAGATATTTAATCTAAATTTACATATTTGATAATATCAACAAACATTTACATACAATATCCTCTTAGAGCACTCCTGCCAATGATAAAAACGGCACACAAACCTCCACAAAAATCTTAACCCTTGCGTAAAAGCTCTCTCCCTGCTCCGTATCTCACCCATTCTGCTCGCACACACAAATTAAATACTCCATCAACATTTCTATGACACCTTCGGTAAACAAACAAAGTCAGTTCAGCAGAGTACTCACAGTAGGCATTGAAGTGAAGCACAAATGAGGAAAACCCAATTGTATAAAATAGTTGAGAAAAAGAACGAAAGGCTGGCTATGTGTGTGTGTAAAACACTTGAGGCAAAAATGTTGAGTGCAAGTTAGTCAGTAAGGCGATATGAATACAAATAAAATTGCAATGGCAAAAACTGCTCGAAGCACATTCGTGCATGTAGATACATGTATATATGTATGTAAATATGCATGTGTATTCCACTTGTGCAAAAAAGAAACAATGCAAGAACGAAACAATGTGAAGATGCCTTTTGGGCAAAACTGTCCTCAGACACATATTTTGTCACACACTGCGCTCCATTTTCAACCCCTGTTGAATGCAGGTGTAAACTTGGAAACAATGACGTTCAAGTTATCCTTCATGTAAGGACTAGTAGTTAAAATAAACAATCAAAAATATTTATGCATAAATAAAGGCTTACCAGCATGTTGGTCTTGTACTGAGAATGTGACAAAATGTATAAATAATTCAAGTTCCTTCTTTCCTACGATGGGCTTATATATTTTTATACGTGTAGATGTATACAGTAGCATAACATGATTGTTAAACATTCAGTAGTCACTTAAAGTGTAAAATATTATAGGAAAAGTTGGATATGAAAAAGTGAGTTTAGATAAAGCTCAACTACACTACATTGAATTCCTTTACTTAATTGATTGGAGGCTGATTCGTTACTATGCAATTCAATATAAATACCTTTTAAGAGCGCACATGCTACAACTTTCATTATCAAACATTGTGTAGTGGCATTTTCTATATAAAATAAACTAAATTTCCCTTTCGAACGGGGAAAATTTCGAGTCTAGTGATATATCTAGCTTCAGTACGGACCCTGAAATTAGAAAATCCAGGTGCTCTAGAGGGGGGTGGGATATATGTGTCCCATTAGGTGTTTTGAGCGGGACCTTTAAGTCCCACTAGGTCTCTATATCTACTAATAAATAAATACCAAATATTAAGTTGGATGTTTCGTATCAACTGATATAATGTATTTCATTTATTTTGAACAAAAATTAAGTGAAATTATATTTCATTCAGATAGTATAGCAATCAACGCTTATGATAAGGAGCGAAACAATTCTTGCATAGTGGAACTTCACATTCTTCACATATTGTTTTAGTACTCCTTTCAACATTTTTGAGGCGACAGCCAGTGCATCGCCGTCTTGTGCTTCCTTCGATTGGAAGATGAGTAGCGGACTTTCCATAAGTCTTTTTCTTTTTTAAAATGTAACCAGACCTTCTACTGCGAATTTTGGCGGCCGTTTTCTGACCTTCGACAATCAGCTCTTCTGCCAAAATTACTATAAAATCAATCAATGGCATCTTTTGACGACATACCTCTGAATATAAAATCCATGGATTCACAATGGGCGTCATCAAAATTCGATAAAAAATTTTCTTCCATCACTTATTGGATTTTCGGTTCAAATCATATAAGCCGGTCATTGATCTGCTCTATCGACTCATCCCATAATTTCGCCGTTAAAACCGTATCATCTTAGGATATGGTGTAGGTATTATTTTGCCATCCCACTGCTTTTTTCCTATAGTTGTCAATTCATATCGTGCCAGTTGCTTAGGAGGATAACTTCTTTTGTGTCCAGCCATTTCGTGTACATTAGTCCAGAGCTGCTGCTCCTGAACACCGCTTCCCCTTTTTTCAATTTTTGTGTTATCTTTGGCAAATTTTTTCTATTTGCCATGCAAGTTCCAAGCACAGGAAAGGCCAAACTTTCTAAAAGATTAACGCTTGTAAAAAAGCGATCAAAACATAATGTGACATCTGGTTCTCGTATGGTTTTAACTACTCGTTCACCTAGCGTTCCAATAGTAGGCCATTCTCCTTTTCCACAGTATATGTTAAAGTCATAACAATAACCTGTCTGGGAATCGCAACGCATCCTCATTTTAATACCTCTCTTTGTTGGTGTCAGTGGCATATACTGCTTCAGAGATGAACGCCCTTTGAATTTTGTCATTGATTCGTCAATGCTTTGAAAAGGGCTTTCGGCGCGAACTGCTTGGGAACGGCTTTTCAAACATTTTACCATATCATCTACATAATATGTTTTGCTAGCAGCAACAGGTTTTTCCGGAGACGAGAAATACATTTTCGAAGAATCTTCCGATATCTGAAGAAATGAGCTTGAACAGTCTTTCGTGATTGGAAATTTTCATCAGGTATTGACCAAACCGTAACATTTTCAAATGTCGACACATAATTATTTTCACCACTTTCCGTTGATTGCCACTCATCATTTTCAGAAGAAGTATTATTTCCGTCTTCGCTAGATTTTTCTGATAAGAAGCTTTCCTCTTCAGAGGTCTCGTAGTTATCATCAATGCCGTCTGAAAAATCGACGTCACCAAGGTCACCAAATTCGTCACACTCCATTAGCTGGGCCAATATATCCTCTTCATTTCATTTTCTTGACATATTTCAAGGGTTTTCTAAATCAAAACAGGTTTATGATTAAATATGTTAAAAATTTCGAAAGGTTAGAGAATGTCGACAAGCTCTAAACGGGACATATTTATTTCAATAAATAAACCTAACGGGACACATAGATTCCATAAATAAAAATAATCGAAATAAGACTTAGAAACTGAAATAATGGTACATTAATTAACTTACCCAATTACGGTGATCCAATTCGAACTTAGTTTTAGTAAAGTCTACTGTTTTTTACACTTCCTTTCACTGAAAAAATCGAATATTCACAAGGAAATAGGAATTGATTCAAGCACAGTCACGTTTATAAGCAAGCTGAGCGGCGTCTGTTTACTATTTTAGCATAAAAAAAACACGGAGCTGTTACCTGAACCTCACTATACCAGAGTTATACCATGAGTTTTAATGGAAAATTTAGACTATAGTTATAAGAAAACTTTTGCTGGGACGTGTGTGTCCTAATAGGTCCGATAGGGTTAAGCATTTTCCGTTTGCGCGACAGTTTGGCCTACACTGCGTATACGTAATGTCAAAATTGCTTAAGACAAATTTAATTCATTTTGAATATACTTTCATAAAACTATGGAATAATGCTTCAGTCAACAATTGGATTATCCAATATTTTATACCACTCCGCAATTTAGAAAAAAAATACTTGTTTGCTGTTTTTTTATAATTGACAATGAATAAAAAAAATCTTACAGATATTTAAGAGTAATTGAAGACTGAAAACAAAAACTTTGCTCCTTTGCTTTCTTTCAGTTAAATTTTTCTACAAACACTTTTATAGAACATCGTTTAATAGCAAGAAGTATAGAATACAAGATTGTGCCATTCCAAGAGCAGTGACGTCACTACCAAAAACAAAAATCAAAAACAAACGGAATAGGAAGAGTAAGCGAAAATAGGTACATTGCCGAGAATGATAGAAAAAATAGTGCATATATATAAAGGTTTGTTTATTTTCTGTACTGACGTAACCCAATTATCAAATTCCTCAAGAACAAAGTAGCGGTTTTTGGCAGGCGCCGCCTTCTATAAGTATATTCTCTACATCGTGATCTAATAGCAATTATCAACATAAATCTACCTGCATTGAGGTCAAAAGAAATGAACTGGACATGGTAGCTAAATTTTCAAATAGCGCGTGAATGCATCATAGATTGATTTTTTTTCACAACATATATCTAATAGCATTTCTGACTTTAAAAAAACCTTCTCTAGATACTTCGAGCCAAATAAAATAATCACTCAGCACCCTTCCCCTTAAAAAACGAATGATATTAAAAAATAAATTTGTGTTGCCTAATGTATATGGTAGGCTACATAACGTCACTTTTTGAAAGTAACAAAAAACTTATTTCTTGGATTTTTTTAATTGTACTAATGCGAAATTCATTCGGGAAAATGATGCTTGGTTTTACTCGCAAAGTCCACGGAAGGCTACATTATTAATATAATGTTTTTTCAGTTATTTTTATTCATGACAAATTTTAAATCTTAATAAAGGAAGTGCATATAAAAAATTCAACGGGGTATAACTAAAAACCAGCGCCAATTGAAAATTTCAGCTTTGAGTACATTATTGTTGACTTTTATTGAGTGCAAACTTTTCAGTTGAATTGCATTCATACAATGACTTTAAATCAATTAAATCCAAACTATGAGTTTTTGTCTGCTTCTCATTCTAGGCAACACTTTGCACACAATTTTAATCAGCTTCCATAAGGCATTTTTGGCTACGATGTGGCAACTGTTTCACATTTGAGCTTTCAGCTATTACTGTAAACTTGTATGTATAAACTTGTTTACCCAAAAAATCTTGAATTGGTTGGCATTGTGGTGAGTCATTCTATATTTTTGTATTTAGGCACGAAACTATTATTTTTGTGGACAAAGTAATCAAACTTCGTTGGGGCATAGTGCGTGAAGCCTTTGTCCGCCCAAATTTTCTTATTCGTCATCGCTATAATATTTGGGAATAGGTAGAGTAAAAATTTTATCCTAAGCATATTTCTAGGCATAATAAGGCATAACTTTAAGCTGAAACTTTTCCTAATATCTATTTATCTCTGACATCAGGAGAGGTTTCAGATATGATGTATGTGTATAATATGTCGCTTCCTGGCATTTTTGACGCACTTAGGGTAAAGTGACTCTCCCCATCAAAAGTGAATATGCTTTCTCTGTAATTTGTGCACATCTACCGACACTGAGCTTCGAATCTGCTCTTTAACGTTAAGTGATTTTAATATTTATCAAATATATTTCATTTCAATTTCCCAGTGCCTTTTTCTATCCAATTCATGCCATCTTTGTCGTTAAAGTCAGTTTTCAGTTACTTCCGCGTTCTTATAGGACCGCGATGCCTTTCTATTGTTGACGCACTCAAAAGAGATTAAATATTTATTTTTGATACCCCCTCTGCACTAATATAGGCAGATATAAATGGTTTACCGCATTGTGATAGCTCATGGGGAACTAGTTCTAATGCCTATGCAATACATTTTTTTTCGGTTTTTTTTTTTTTTTGAATCAGACTAAACTGTCTTTTTTTTACTTTTGTGTTGAGGGAATTATTAAAAGAGAAGCTGATATGAACTTTCCGTCTTTTCTTAGGCAAAGTTACGAATTATGTAAACAATTAAATAATACATGACATCATGTGAAGTATGTGCCATTGGAAGCTACAACAATACTCCATCTTTCAGGCAGCATACGGATTCCTCTAACCAAAAACCCGAGTTGTTTTGACTTGATCCATTTTTGATGAAGGTTTTCGATACTCTCGTAAGAAGGGAACCGCTCTCCAATAAAAGCTGACTGCATTAATCGGAACAGATGGTAATCCGAAGGTGCAATGTCTGGGAAATACGGCGGGTAGGGAAATATTTCACAATTCAGTCCCTCTAAATCATTTCTGGACCCATTTAGCAGAGAGTGACATGGCGTTTTTATGCACCAAAATCAGTTTGTCATATCCACCGTCCCATTCCGACCCCCTTTTCTTGAGAGCTCCATTCATTAGCACATTAGCTGTAGTCGGTAACGATCACCAGTGATGGTTTCAGATGGTTTAAGGAGTTCATAATAGATGACACCCTTCTGATCCCACCAGATTTACAACATAACCTTTGAAGCATGAATATTTTTTTGCAGTCGATGAACCCGTTTCAACTGGCAGGCTCCAGCATTTTCGACTCCTAAGGTTACCAGAATAGATCCATTTTTCATTGCTAGTGACGATGCGATGTAGAAAACCTTTTCTTTTCTGCCGTTCAAGAAGCATCTCCCACGTCATCAAACGTCTCTCGATATCCCTCTTCTTCAATTGATGTAGCACCCAATTATCTGTTTTCGCAGCTATCTCCCATCGCGTGTAAATGTTTATCGATGGTTGATGTGACAACATCACACTCTTTAGACTGATGATGTGGGTTCGACATGCGTCTTTATCCAATAGTTGTTGTAGTTGAGTATCTTCGAATTTTTTCGATGCCCCTTCGCGATCTTTACCACTCACGTGAAAATTGCCACTTTGGAAGCGTCGAAAGTACTCTTTACAAGTTGTATTGTTTTTGATGGAGCGTGATTACCGTAAATATTGATCAATATACGACACGTTTCAGCTGCACTTTTCTTTAAAAAGAAATAATGAAGATTGGTTTACCGCAAATGCTGTTTTTCGCAACGAACGTAGACATTTTTGACGCCGAATAAAAAGGTTCGTTACGCTTCAAACGAACGTCAACTAGTGCGATCGAGGTCTCACATTCACACCTTCAAGTGACCAGTATATTACTAGATACTAATAATATCAGAAGCGACACCTCTTTTACGAGGGCAGAATCATATTGCCATACCCAATACATAGGCGCAAAATAGTGCTATAGCAAATGATAAAATTCAAGTCATAATTAAACTTCCGTGGTGAATATAACCCGACTCACTCTGCTTCGAGGACACAAAAACATAACCCATAAGCGATAAGAGCATTCCACAGAAATTCCTTAACTCCGACCTACAATTTTATATTGCTTCTCATGCTATCTTACCTGGCCTTGACATATCTGAACTTAAATTGTCTACTCTCATTTCCTATTACCTAATATTCCTTATTTTGTTTTACCCTACCTTATCTTGTATTTTCTTATCCTAACTTATTTGGTCTTATAACGGGTGGTTAAATTTCAAGGTCGATCTTGAATGTGCACCACACCAAAACGTCAAGTTTTTTTCTGCATTTCATTTGACATTTTTCAATTTCAAATTGACTCAATTTGAACCATGGAAAGATACACAATCGAGCAACCCGTTAAAGTTATTCAGGCTTATTATGAAAACGGGCGTTCAAATCAAAATGCATATCGCGCACTTCATCTTCAGTGATGAGGTACATTTTCACCTCAGTGGATTCGTCAATAAGCATAATTGCGGTATTTGGGCGAATGATAATCCAAAAGTGATTGCCGAAAAACCAATGCACCCACAAAGAGTGACTGTTTGGTGCAGTTTAAGGGCCGGCGGCATCATTTTTTCCAAAATGAGGCCAGTCAGGCAGTTACTGTGAATAGTGTTCGCTATCGTGAGATAATAACGAACT
Organism: Anastrepha fraterculus; assembly: GCA_037575425.1. Taxonomy (NCBI): domain Eukaryota; kingdom Metazoa; phylum Arthropoda; class Insecta; order Diptera; family Tephritidae; genus Anastrepha; species Anastrepha fraterculus. Next base: position 13,155 of record JAYXIM010006677.1, on the reverse strand, counting down.
TTTTATGGCCCGAATTGGAAGATATTGATGTGGACGATATGTGGTTTCAACAGGACGGTGCCACTTGTCACACAGCTAACGAGACAATGGCTCTTTTGCTCGAAAATTTTGATGGCCGAATAATCTCACGTCGCGGCAATGTCAATTGGCCGCCAGGATCATGTGATTTGACACCGTTGGACTTCTTTCTTCGGGATTATTTGAAAGAAAAGGTGTACGTTGATAAGGCAGCATCAATTCAAGAGCTAAAGGATGAGATAATTCGGCACATTAACGGCATATAACCTCAATTATGCCTCAGCGTCATGGAAAATTTGGACCATCGGATAGAGGTGTGCCGCCGAGGCGGTCATTTGGCCAATATTTTGTTCCATGCGTAATTCAGCCATACCAATATTATCACAATAAAGAGAAATGACAATAATTTCCTAAAAAAAATTGTATTTTATTCAAAATCATCACCGGCCCTTGAAACTTAACCACCCTTTATTATCTCATGTGACTTTATGTTATCCTATCGTATCTTAACTTTTTTTATCGTAAATTATCTTTCTTTCCTTATTTTATCTAACCCCGTTTCATGTTATCTTCTCTCATCTTGTTTTGCCTCATCTTATTTCGTCTATCATATCTGATTTTATCTTATCTTATCTCATCTTTTATTGTCTGCTTTTATTTTATTTCGAACGAAACCCATATTTATAATAACGCATTTGGTTGTTTTTAATTTATTGCCAATTCTGGAATGAAATCCAACAAAATTCTATTTTTTTCAAACTTAACTGAAAATATGATTTTTCTGTCACAACAGAACACGAAAAGGGAGCAGAAAAATACTACTTCTCTTTCGGGTAAATAATAAGAAATAAAAGCTTTTGGGTACTTTACTCGCCACGCAGCAGTAAATTAGTTGATTAAAACACAAAGCCATGCTTATGTCGGTGTGTGAGTGTGTGGTGCAGTACGAATAATAAACTAAACCTAAGAAAAGTTATAGAAAAGTGAATGAGTCTCTATATCAAAGAAAGTAATAAAAATAGATGAAAACAAAATTGTTGAAAGCAAATATGAAAAACTAAACGAACTTATGTACTTACATAACACACATAAATATACTGATATGGGAAGAAATGTGGCAAATTCGTAGGCAAAAGATGGGAAGAGATAATTTGAAAAGCGAAAGTCGCAAAAGATAGAAAGAATTTGCGAAGTGATGGCAGAGTATGTTGTCAATCCATCAAACACAGGCTTAATTATTAATGGAAAGTGTAACGGACGCAAAGACAAGGCAGGAACAGACACATACATACAAAGATAATTACTGCATAGCTACATACATACATATTTACAAAAATGCGTGCTGACAAGTGTGAATGGCTTTGAAAGGAAGAAGTTAATGAATAACACGAACACGTATTGGGTGGCCTAAGAAGTTCGAAAACAAGTTGCTGACATATGCCCCTAAACCCAATATATTTTTTGCAATAAGTACCACTTAATCGTGATACGGGCTGGCGAAATCCTCCACTGAACCCTTCCCGAGGGTGCCGGCTGGCAATAAGTACCACTTAATCGTGATATGTTGGAGTTCAGGTTAGGCTAGGTTAGGTTAAAGTAACTGTTACTCTTCACGATATCTTGCAGTTAAACATTTTTTAAAACACCGAACATCAAGAGTTTTCACCATTTCCTTGTTAACATGTGAGGTTTTCTGACATCATGCATGACCCTTAGAGCTGTCCTTATTTTTATTCAGAGGAGATCAACTGCAAGTTTTGCTCATTTGGCACTTTTCATCTCCTAGGTCAAGTATAGAATTACAGTACTTTCCCTTTTTATGAGCTGAAGGATGCCGCAAATATTATTTTACTATCTTAATTTTGATCATCCGATTAGATAAAGTCTTGATAGCCGCACGGCTTTCTGAAAAGTACGCAACTACAATAGAAATTTTGCTATCAGTATATGACATATATATGATTCTTAGCTACTGGTTGGCAGTTAAAATTTTCGCGGAATAAGAAATCTTTACGATCATAAAAAGCATATATTTTTTACATACAATATTAAAAAAAAGAAGTGGAATGAGACTCCTATTGTCGCTTATATGTAGTACGTCAAGAATTTTACTGTAGTTAGACGCTCTGTAAAAGTTGAACAATTTTAAAAGTATGGTATTTAGCAGCGTAATTTGATTTTTTTTACAATCTAAATTTACTGATATCAGACGAATAAAAAATGTTTGTCTGGTTTCCCGTAAATTTTTCCTATTTCACTTCGCTTTTAATAATATTAACCAAAAATAAATGTTAATTATTTCCGGAAAGATTTTTTAGTGTTTTCGTCTCTAATAAAGCAAAATATAAAGGGTGGTTAAATTTCAAGGACCGATGTTGAATGTGAACCACACCTAAACGTCAACGACACCGTGCGACTTCTTTCTTTGGGGTTATTTGAAAGAAAAGGTGTACGTCGATAAGCCAGCAACAATTCAAGAGCAAAGGCATAGAACCTCAATTATGCCTCAGCGTCATCGAAAATTTGGACCATCGGATGGAGGTGTGCGCCGAGGCCACGGCGTCCATTTGGCCGATATTTTGTTTCATATGTAATTCAACCATAACAATATTATCACAATAAAGAGAAATGACAATAATTTCCTTCAAAAATAGTATTTTATTCAAAATCAACACCGGCCCTTAAAACTTAACCTCCCTTTATTATACATTTTACATTATTAGCACAGTTAGCGCTCTGGTAGCACCTAAACGTGGCGTGCAAAAAAGGTGTACATTAGCCATACTGCTATCACTGTTAACATAATATTTTCTGTAAGAGGAGCAAAATTAAGTTAACAGCGTTCTGAAAGAGAGTTTTGACAAAACAACAATTGCAAGAAAATTTCTATATATTTTGGTTAAGTATAAACCACAGATAAGTTTCGCTGAAAAAAAGGATATATGTACGACGAATAAAGAATGAAAATTTTAAATATATTTGTCCCATTTCGATTTTGACGTGATAACGTCTTATAATTCGATTTAACAGGCTGCACGCACGAAAAAATGTGTCGTTACCTTGCTCATTACTGTTCATATGTAGTTACCTTGCTCATTAGTGTTACCTTGCTCAAATTAGTGTTACCTTGCTCATATTAGTGTTACCTTGCTCATTAGTGTTACCTTGCTCATATTAGTGTTACCTTGCTCATATTAGTGTTACCTTGCTCATATTAGTGTTACCTTGCTCATTAGTGTTACCTTGCTCATTAGTGTTACCTTGCTCATATTAGTGTTACCTTGCTCATATTAGTGTTACCTTGCTCATTAGTGTTACCTTGCTCATATTAGTGTTACCTTGCTCATTGCATTGAATGAACTGCAAGCGAAAGGGCGGAACGAACGACAAAGCAAACAAAGCAAACGAACGGCAACGTTCGATATCTTGCTCTCTCCTACTTAAGTGAGCGTATATATGTATGTATGTATATGCGCAAATGTACATATATAAATTCTCGTATTTGTATTTGCATATGCCTTCTTATTGATTATTATTAATTTGATTCACTTGAAGAATTTAAAATAAAACCAAGTTTGTTAATAATACCTGTTGTTTTAATGTTATAATTATTAATTCTTTTATTATATATGAAGGAAAAAATGTATGGTAATATTTACCATATACCTTATAAAATATGTTGTCTATACTAATATTATAAAGAGGAAAACTTTGTTTGTTTGTAATGAATAGGCTCAAAACTACTGGACCGATTTTAAAAATTCTTTCACCATTCGAAAGCTACATCATCCACGAGTAACATGGATTATATTTTATTTTGGAAATAGGGGTCGAGATATAGGTCAAAACGTGGACCCGGGTAACCTTCGGATGTGTATGTACAATATGGGTACCAAATGGAAGCTGTTGGTGAATGCTTTAGTCCAGAGTATTTTTCATGCTGCTCCGTGACTAGGGTCTCGAGATAGAGACCAAAACGTGGACCCTAGAATGTGTTTGTACAATATGGATATCAAATTGAAGCTGTTGGTGAATGCTTTAGTACAGAGTATTTTTCATGCTGCTCCGTGACTAGGGTCTCGAGATAGAGACCAAAACGTGGACCCTAGAATGTGTTTGTACAATATGGATATCAAATTGAAGCTGTTGGTGAATGCTTTAGTCCAGAGTATTTTTCATGCTGCTCCGTGACTAGGGTCTCGAGATAGAGACCAAAACGTGGACCCTAGAATGTGTTTGTACAATATGGATATCAATTGGAAGCTGTTGGTGAATGCTTTAGTACAGAGTATTTTTCATGCCGCTCCGTGACTGGGGTCTCGAGATATAGAACAAAACGTGGACACGGGTAATCTTTGGTTGTGTATGTACAATATGGGTATCAAATGAAAGCTGTTGATAAGTGCTTTAATATGGGGTAATTTTCATACCTATTGGTGACCAGGGTCTGGAAATATATGCCAAACGTGGACCCGCCGTGTCTTTGCACCGAATTAAACCAAACTTACACACATTGTTAAGGAGGTATTGAAGATGATTTCCGTATAGTTTGAATACCTATTGGTAGATAGGGTCTCGAGATATAAGTCAAAACGTGGACCCGGGCAACCTTCGGATGTGTATGTACAATATGGGTATCAAATGGAAGCTGTTGGTGAATGCTTTAGTTCAGAGTATTTCCATCCGCTCCGTGACTAGGGTCTCGAGATAGAGACCAAAACGTGGACCCTAGAATGTGTTTGTACAATATGGATATCAAATGAAAGCTGTTGATAAGTGCTTTAATACGGGGTAATTTTCATACCTATTGATGACTAGGGTCTCGAAATATATGCCAAAACGTGGACCCACCGTGTCTTTGAACGGAATTAAACCAAACTTACACACATTGTTAAGTAGGTATTGAAGATGATTTCCGTATAGTTTGAATACCTATTGGTAGATAGGGTCTCGAGATATAAGTCAAAACGTGGACCCGGGCAACCTTCGGACGTGTATGTACAATATGGGTATCAAATGAAAGCTGTTGGTGAATGCTTTATGATATGTTATGTTATGTTATGTTATGTTATGTTATGTTATGTTATGTTATGTTATGTTATGTTATGTTATGTTATGTTATGTTATGTTATGTTATGTTATGTTATGTTATGTTATGTTATGTTATGTTATGTTATGTTATGTTATGTTATGTTATGTTATGTTATGTTATGTTATGTTATGTTATGTTATGTTATGTTATGTTATGTTATGTTATGTTATGTTATGTTATGTTATGTTATGTTATGTTATGTTATGTTATGTTATGTTATGTTATGTTATGTTATGTTATGTTATGTTATGTTATGTTATGTTATGTTATGTTATGTTATGTTATGTTATGTTATGTTATGTTATGTTATGTTATGTTATGTTATGTTAATGTTAACTCATTCTCTATATCCATACAAAATATCTATCAAACAAATAAAATTAAAATTTTCTTTTGAAAAATGCAACCATTCAATCAGTATTTTCTTATGACGTTATCACGTTAAACTATCGTCAGTAAACCGACTTTACAGACAACCTCTTTTTTAATTGAGTTATGGTGCAATGGGTGTCTAGTAGGAGTTTCGCATAATGAATACGTGAAAAGGAGCCCTGAAATGGTTTGCCGGTTACTCAAAAAGTTTCATAATCGACTTCGTAACTGAGCATCAGTCACTAAGCATCAATTCAAAACAAGTTCGATACAAAAACCCTCGATGCGATGATGATAAATTTTAAAGAACTGAACTTCTATTTACAAAACTCTGCTGAAATTTCTTACTAATATATTTCCTTCAAGTCCAGCTATTTTGAAGCGAATGATAGCTGATGATGAAAAATAGATCACTTATAATAATGAATGAAATAGACCGCAGACAGAAGGAGTGGGCTGAGGCAACTCAAATTATAGCAAAGCCGGAATTCACAATAAAGATAATAATTCTGTATATTTGATGTGATTGAAAAAGAGTACTGGTAGTGCATTGAAAGCTATGACTGCCTGGTCAAACAATTTATTTTGATTTCTTCTGTCAAAAGATGCGGACTTTAAGGTAGTAGTCTGGTAACTTATATTGAAAATTTCGAATTTCGGTTGTTTACATATTTTCAAAGTGCGATATATTGGTAATATACTGTACAAATTTTAGACCGAAATTCGAAATATTGACGAAATTATAGCACATACATGAGAGCGGCTCGTACTTGCGCGGCTCAATTGCTAAAACTTTAAACTCGTTTTTCTCAAAACAACGTTTTTCCGCAAGGCCGTCGTGAAAACAAATTTTCTATCTAACGGATTGAGCTGAAATTTAGTTATGTTTTTCTACACATCAATCGTTCTGGTGGGTAGTAGATTTAATTTATTTCGTCCCTAACTTTCCATTTTTAGTCCGATTTCCACTTTTCTTACGAAGTCCGCCATTTTGTTATTTTTTGTCAAAATCATTTGATCTTACTACCCGCCAGAACGACAAGCACACTGGTTAATAAGCAATTTGTTTTTTCTGTTTCAGATGACCACAAGTGACGAAATCACGCCGGCCAGCCACTGTACCTCTTTTTTTTGGCGCTTACTGCAGTGTACAAAAATAGTATCAAAACATTAAAAAAAGAAAAAAAAATTTTTGTACACCTTCTGATACCTTTAATAACATATAAGAAAATCACACCGAATGAATTTTATTTTCCCTTCCAAAAAATGTCCCAAACATGGCCTCAAAAAACGTGTAAGTTTCCAGACTACTACCTTAAAGTAAGCACTCCAATTGAGGTGTTAAGGATTTAATATCAGAAAGGATATCGCGCTCCATTATGACAACACTAGACCATATACATCTTCGGTGGTGAGGAAGAAACAACTTCTTGGGGTATTTTTTATACGACCAGCATACACTTTTTATTACAGTAAATTGGAATGCAATAGCACGAAACGGAATTGCTTCGCGTAGAACGTCAAAAGGTCACACTAATGAAACAATCTGTAGCTCTAAATTTCAAATAGCTTTTTATTATTTATAAAAATGACACACATTTCGTTTAATAAAATTCATTGAAAAAAATAATAGTAATTTTGATTACTTAGGTGTAGACCGAACCTTTCAGACTACCCAATATATATTTCTCACAAATAACGTCGATGCTCAAATTATTTCTGCACTTCAAGTGAATACAAGTGCGATTCCGCGCTTTCAATGTCTTCGAGCCGCTGTTCACCCAGCATTTTGCATTGAGCATTTGAGTTGAAATCTTGGTGGTTTCACAAATGAGAGTGAATATGCAAATTATATTCATAATAAAATGGGAAGAAGTTAAACAATGCGGAAGTGTTGATTAAATCAAGAACGCGTGAAAGCAACGCATAAAAATCGCGAACGAAGATTGGCGATTGCGGAATACTACGCAGGCACGTGCTCATACCGCCGGTTTAAGTGCGTACAAGCGTGTGGAAGAGCTCGAGTTTGTGCATAAAATGTTCATAGCAAAATAAAAACATACATTTATATATATATATCTTGGATTAAGCGGACTATGACTAACTCCACTCTATTCCATCATACTCGCACAAAAGAATTCTCAATTATTTTTATGGGGTTTTATGTTGGATAGCAAACAAAAATTCTTTCTACTGTCGTTTCAAAAGAGCGTTAATTAAGGCAAATATATAAATCTGCCATAAAGAAGTCACAAAAATCCATCCTTATCTGTCCATTTGCATAATTTTGCTTTCAATTCTTTTAATTTGCCATTTGTACATGATTTTAATTGAAATGGCGCCAGCTCTTTTGCTTTTGTCGTCATGTTTGTCATTATGAAAACCGCTTTTGCATAATATTATGTATATATCTGCATGCAATTAGGCCTTACGATTGCGGGCGTACAAAGTTTTATAACCACTCTTATATCACGCATGACGGAATACTGTAATGGATCATGTCTTCGCCAACAGAAAGCATTTGATGTTGAAGAAGCACCGACCGCTGATTGCGCTACTGGCCCTTAACGCATGTAAGTCTTTCACATATGAATGTACATAATTTATGCAGACACCGAAAGTATAGAACTGCAATCTTTGTTTGATATGCCACCTTTTGCAAAAACGCTGGGTAAAGAAAGGCAAAGTTTTCCGAATAAATGTTCTGAAATGGTTCAAAATCCAAAAAAAAATTACAAAGAAAAATGATCGAGTCTTAGAACGGATAAAATAAAAAAGTGTTAAGCGTTCAAAATTTGTGTATCAAAACCGTTAATATCTGTTACATATATAATATATGTATATATATATATATTTTCCAAATGTTTCTATAAACGAAGCGCCTTTAGAGGAAAGGGCAAAGTTAATGCAAGAGAAAAAAGCAGTGGTGAAAAAAAGGTCAAAATATTCCAAAAAATCTTCCGAATTTTTTATAAGAAGAGGCCGCCGCACAAGATGTGCAAGCCAGCAACAAGTGTATTCACAGAACTTAAGCAAAAAAAGACAAAATATAATAAGAGAAAGAGGAAAATGTCACTCTGAAGTGCCGGCGGCTATTCCAGCAATTTGCTGTCGACATGTATGTCAAAGTCGAGACCGAACGCTTAGCGTTCATCCGATTCAATCAGGCAAAGCCACGATCTGAGGACTATATACACTTGCGTGCTGCTATTCATTCAGATGGTAATGTTCAGAATATTAGACGCCTAACGAAATGGCAGAAGCGTGGACTACCGCATGCTCATATCCTAATTTGGTTGCTGAACAAATTACATTCAAATGAAGTGGATGACATCATATCAGCTGAAATTACTGATCCAGTCACTGATCCCCATCTACAAGACATTGTGACGACACAGAAGGTGCATGGACCGTGCGACGCATTAGATCCATTATCGCCTTGCATGGCTGATGGAAAGTGCACAAAACGATATCCGCGACCGTTAGTTGCTGAAACAGTCACAGGAAACGATGGATATCCAGTTTATCGTCGACATTCAAAAGAAGTTAATGGTCGAACTATCAAAGTTAAAGTTCATAATCAAGTAATTAAGATCGGAAATGCATTCATTGTACCATATTGCCCGCTGCTATCACGAATTTTCGAAACACATGCGTACGTTGAGAGTTGTCATTCGGCCAAATCAGTCAACTATTGTATTTGTGTAAGTACGTCACAAAAGGCAGCTGTGCACAACATGGCTGTGTCGTGTGTGTTAAACACAATTGATACTCCGACATGCAATATTTCCCATCCAGTGCAATGGGAAAATTGTTGATGCAATGCAAGCTCATTGTTTGGGATGAGTGCACAATGGCACATAACAAATCACTTGAAGCACTTAACTTCACACTGAAGGATCTTCGGCGAAATAACAACATCTTTGGCGGTTTGATGATATTGTTGGCAAGCGATTTCAGGCAGACGTTGCAGTAATTCCCCGCGGAAAGCCTGCAGATGAATTCAATGCTTGCCTGAAGGCATCACCTTTGTGGAATAACGTAAAAACATTATCGCTAACCACTAATATGAGAGTTCAATTTCAAAATGATCAAAGTGCTGAACAAGTTTCCAAACAATTTGCGGACACGTATAACGCTTCGATTCAGTATTTACTTTGGATTCCCTTTCATTTTTCACTTAGAGAAGTTCAGCTAAATTACACTTCATTTTGTAATCGAAATGAATTCATTACTGTTGTGAAACGAAATAAAAATTTTCCTTTTCGAATATAAAACAAAAAATAAATAGTTTTTCTTCATCTTTTAATCTCCACACGAAATGTTACAAAAAACGAAGCCATTTGGTGGCGAAACGGAGTTCGCCGGGTTTGCTAGTGTTTTTGTTTAATGACTAAGAAAAAAATTGAAAATTTAGAGAAATAGCATCCATATTTTTAGTAAGAAACCACGAAATTAGATCGATTTGTTGATGTACCGATGCTTCTAAAACAATCACATCTTTAAGTAAGATAAAAGTTACAACAAAAATCGTTTAAATTTGTAGGAATAGATCGATTTTGCTATGAATCTATATTCGCTAAAAACGGCGTGTTAAAAAAACAAATATATGTACACATATAATTATTTATTATATTATATAATTGGCGCTTACACTACTGTTAGGGGTTTGGCCGAGCTCCTACTTCTATTTGTGGTGTGCGTCTTGATGTTATTCCACAAATGGGGAGATCTACAGTTTCAAGTCGACTCCGAACGGCAAATGGTTTTTTATGAGGAACTTTTTCATGGCAGAAATATACTCGGAGGTTTGCCATTACCTGCTGCGAGGGCAACCGCTATTTGAAAAAACTTTTTGTTCATTTTCGTCTTTCACGGAGATTCGAATCTACGTGCTCCGAATCCTGAATAGTAGTCACGCACCAACCCATTCGGCTACAGTGGCCGAAAAAAAATATATACATTTTCAGAAATATCGGTTTTGGTACAGAAAAGTTCAAAAGTTATAAAAACACAATAATTGGAAAAAGCTCAAAATTCTCCAATCAAAATCTTTCCATTATAAAAAAGACCATGAAACTGAGCGCTTAAAAAAATTTTAACAATTCCAAAAGCCAAAACAAAACGTCTGAAAATTATTTAAAAAACAGAATAGTGGAAAGGGTTGCTCCTTTGAAGTACCGTATCGGCAAAAGCGAAGGGTTTTCATAAAAATGTTCAAAATTAGGAAAAAAAAATTTTATTTTTTGTTTTTATTTGCTGCTTTAAAATATTCCGCGTGTCTTTAGGCAATAATTAATTTCATTTAAAAAGATATGGAATGAGAGTGGTATTAAAGAGCCAATGCCCTAAGTTCCTTTGAAAGAAATATGCATAGCATTTTACTCGAGTGTCTAACAAACAATTACAAATACGATCAGCTAACAATTGACCGATGTAGGTTTTTCAAGTTCTGTTTGTGTTTCGTGATGGTACAGTATTTGAACCGAAAGGCCGACTTTGCGTAGATTTCTCTTTATTTGGGAGTCGCTCATCACAAAATTGGTATGTGTCAACAGTTTGTTTATGTGTCTTCTCTGGCTAGCGCTTAGTATTGTCTCGGCAATAGTATCGATATATACTAAGTCGCGATGAATATCTGCGGCACATTAGTCATAGTCCTAAGTATTCTAGACTGGACTTCGTGTAGTATACTTAGACTGCATTTTACAGCAGTGCCCATAAAAACAATCAAGTTTAAAAAAGAATTTCCAAGTTTTCCAAAAAAAATCATACGAATTTTTTAACGAAATCTATTACATGCCCTTGACATAATTTCTAAAGTAGCCTCTCTTCTTAAGGGGTGAGACCTGTTTAGATCGTTAAAAAAATCGATTTGTTTTTATTGCATAAATCGTTAGTACTACTCAAGAATATGCGGAAAAAATGTTAAAGCGAAGTTCGCATTATTCCCGACTCTATGAGCACTTAAGTGACTGCCCGTCGGTTCCGCACCGTAGCGCGCGTTAGTTAGAACGACGTTTTTCTCGAAACTACTTTTTTTCAACTGGTGGGAGTTATAGCTTAAAAAGTTATCGACCAATCGTTCTAAAATTTTTCATAATTTTTTTTTTATTCAATTTTAATCTATATAAACCTAATTCTGGGATTATATTATTATTTAAGGTATGATTTTTAAGCAAAATAGATGAAAAAAACATGGTATAAAAAAACTACTTTGTATTTAAGCGCCTCAAAAGCATGCAATTTTCAATATTTTTTTACCACAATTAGGTTCATATTCTTAGCAAATATGTTGTTTATAAAACACAAAATTGCTATTAATTTCAGAGAAAAATTGCAACTTCAGGAATTCCCACCAGCAAGACACTCGAATGGCGATCGTCCATGGACAGCACGCTCTAACGCCACTATCTCCCGCGGAAATAGCTTCAAAAAAATTTAAAAGTGTACCTAAAAATAAAGTAATCGACTATATCATGTCTATGTTATCTTAATCGATTTTCAGGTGTAGGAAAATTTAGAAACATGAAAATTTCAAAATGCGATATCTCTGCGAAAAAAAATGATATTTGAGCAAACAAAACGCCATTTGAAAAAAGAAGGCTTGTGTTTAAAGATGTCATCCTTTAATTTTGGTGAAAGAAAACATCTGCAAGGCTACATAACCTCAAATATGGGCAAAAATGGTGTTTTTTGCACTTTTAGGTTAGGATATCTCAAAACCAGAGTTGATAGAGCAATTCTGAGGCCAGATTTGGATTCAGCGCATCATAAACCTTCGGAAATATATAGTCTGGTTTCTGGGTCTGAATGTTGGTTAAATTTTGTCGGCCTGTGTAATCATGTACGCGCTTCGCTAATGTATTGGTTGCTCCGCTTAGCAGCTCAAAATCATACGACTAAATAAAGATAGCGGAAAAAACGTATAGACAAAAATGTTCACAAAAGAATGCTCTATAAAACAGCTCTGATGTATATTTTCCATAAAATCAATAAAAAAAAGTTATTACGCTTTAAAACAATTCATCCCTTAATTTTTCGCGTAATTTTGTTTATAACTTTTTTATTATTAATTTTACAATAAAAAGTTTTGAATGAAAGTTGTAGATAATATTATTATCTACAAAAAAGTAGTTTACAAAATTTTCGTAACTTTCGAAATTCACGAGATAATCACAAAAACCAGTTGCACCCTTATTTCCAAGTTGGCGGCCGCGGGACACAACCCCTGACCCCGAAAACTCAAATTTAAGTTCACAGTGATGGGTTTTACAAAATAAAACCATAAACTCGCATACTCCTAAAATTACTAAGTTAAATCTTCTTTTGACTGGACTATAATGTGACATTCAATGTCTTTACAGTTTGTACTGCAGAGTATCTCTCCCCAGCACAGTACATTTAAAATACTTTTCCATCACACAAGCACCGATTTAAGATAGTTTCACTTCAGAACTTATAAAAATCTTCTCCTAATCACATGTATCAAGCGCATTAAAGGCTTTGTGCAAATAATGCTTAATTTCAATAAATGCTTCATATCAAATCCAATTACAATTTACGTCAATTACGTCACCACTTTGCGCCCATATATGAGGCAGTCACACACAACAAATAGGTATGTGTATACATAAGTAGATATACTTATATGCTTATCAGAAATCCGCGTA
>JAYXIM010006669.1:0-43319 GCA_037575425.1 Anastrepha fraterculus | reverse complement strand
AAAAGAGGCTTTCGCACAGAATAAATTGAATGCACTCCACTTTTTCTCATTTCTACAGTTGCTACAGAAATCATCAAACGTGGCTACGAAGTTTGTCACGACTTAATGAACATCAGACCAATGCCCGTTGGTATTCTTGTGAGAAGCAGTGCATACTTTTTTGAGAGCATTAGTTAGTGTTCGAAAGCCTCTGTAAGATTCCACTCTTCCTTTATCAAGCGTCAACCAAAGCTAAGGCCATACTCGCAGATGCTCAAGTTAAGACATCAACTGCCAGCAGCTGTTGAAGTCTTCTACTGAACTTGCGAAAAGTGGAAGCCCAGCAGGATTCGAATGATTAGAGACGATTTCCTAACTTTTCATTATTTTATTTTCACATTGGAGATCGAACTTGGGACCAATTGTCACTCTAAAATACACTCAACTACAAAACTGGGTGGGTAAAAATCAATTTTTTTAACTCTCTCTTCGCTGCCTTGCCAGTTACCTTCGTTTTATCAACTCTTGAATGGCGAATTTTACGCACAGAGCACCGAAAATTACAGTTTATTTATTTAAATGCAAAACAGACGAAGGCTAAAAAGAGCTACGGTGGTAAAATGGGAGCGCCCACATTCATTTATGGCTGCGAAATTGCAATGTAGAGCAAAATAGAGCAAATATTTGCCAGACAAAAACAAAAATAAAATGAAGGAAAACCAACGGCAAACGCTCGAGAAAAACTGGACCAGTAAACAAATTAAAACGGTAAAATAAATGAAAAATATAAAAAATAACAATAACAATAACAACAGCAAGCATTCGCGAAGCAAAATACACAACAAAAAATTACAAATAAACAACAGCGCTCGAATAAACTCATCAACGCAACGCAGAAAGGTTTAAAGCAAAACACACTTCAGTTGTTCACATACGTACATACAATACAGTAATTAATGGATATTTGCGCTCCCTAAAATTGCGCAGATCTGCAACAAATTGTTGAATGATGAAATACGTCATGTTTAATGTACAGTATCTGTACAGTGAATTGTGAACGATGAGTATTTCTTATGAAGTTCAAAATTTTGAATGAACTGTTCAAAAACCACTCTAAAGCATCGAAAACTCGTTTCTGGTATGCCTTTGGAAGCTGGTTCATGATATTCTATGAAGATTTCAGTTAATATTTGATGAATTCATTCAAGATTTCGATGGAATCGGCAGTGATCAAGGATCTCAAGACTTTGGCCCAGACTTTGTTAATACTTTGCGAAAGTATACCTATTCAGTAACAAAACAGTCAATGGATTTGCTGGAATTTTCTTTTATGACTTAGTAGATATTTCATGTTCTAGCCTCAGATGTTTTCAAAAAAACGGAAGAAATGTTTAAAAGATTACATTATACTAGTATATCTATGAGCGAAAGAAAAATTAAAACATAAACAGTAAAATTTCGCGGTAAATATTTTCAATCACATTTTAACCCTTTATCTTAACCCCAAAAGTGTCGCTTTGTCCCTTATTTCAAGAAGCCCCTAAAAAACCAGTTTGGAAAATTGTTAGAGGATCAAAATGTTGAAGAAAAATTTTTTTTTTGGATAATTTTACTAGGAGTCATCTCAGGCAAAACCTTCATGTCATCGATGCAGAACTCCTTAGAGAAGCTAAATTAAATTAAGGAACTAAACTAGAATTTCTAAAGGGCCACTTCGCAGAACCCATATTAGCCTTTGGCGACCGCCGTAGCGTGCGTGACCATCATTCGGTATGTCCGTCCAGCAGCATTCTCCAAACAAACAACTCCAACTATTAGCGTTCCCACAACAGTCGGTTCTGCGTTAACGCAACGACTAAAAATTATATTCAACCAGGGACACTTCAGCACCAGTCACCAAAAATTTATGGCGAATAATTTCTATTGTTATAACAACAACAACATTTAAGCTGTCATCTCAGCAATCGTTTTAACGACTGATAAAATTTGGAAGAAATCATTTGTGTGGTTTTAAGTGCAGCTCATTTAACTCAACTCAATATAAAAATTCCATTCGTCTATTTAGATTCCAGAGTGTATTGCAACTAGAGCTCCAGATACCCGAGTACCGAGCCGTGCGAGTAGCTCAATGCTCGCTCAAAACTCGTTATTCGAAATTTTCGAGCTTTTAAGTAACATGAGCAGCTAAAAAAATTATCAATTTTATTTATCAGTACCAGCCTTGTAACGACATTTGCTACGTGAATAAATAAATTGTAGCTCGTTAGCCCGGACTGTTGTAAAATGGGCTGCTGGGACCAAAAGTGTGTAACTCAGTCCAAAGGTATTGGCAGGCCAATCCGGCTGCTGAAAAATGTTGCTCAAATATTTCGAATTATTCACTCAAAAGGTTAAGGGAAATAATACATATATGTGATCCTTTAACTCCTATTCTACATTAGTTAACACATTTCAAGTTTAATGCCAGCGACCAATGGCTTTATGAAAGTGCCGAGCTTCGAAGTTCTCTGGATAAAGTTCATCATACCAATTTTGCAGTCATGCCAATTACATAGATCTCGTATTAGCAGACACTGCTTTAGATTTGAAGGTCTCTAAGTTTTTTCAATCAAAATTGTAGGGGTATACGTCAAATGCATTTCTTTGATGAGTCAGTTTACTAACTGACCAAAGTAACTGGTATATAAAAAGCTTTTTTCGTATTTCGCAATAGCCACTTTTACTTCATATTTGTTTGTAAGTTTTAATTCATCATAGAAAAACGTGTACGAACTTATTTACCGTTATACATATATAATGGGTGGTGTATGTAAATGTAAAAACTTCCTTTGATAACTGGGAGAGAAAATAAAACCCACGCAAAAAACGGAAAGGAGGTAGAACAAAAATCGAGTTTGAAGTAAAACAAAAGTAAAAGCAAAAAGGCAAACAGTTCTCCCAAACATTTTTCAACTCGCTAAGCTCGAAGTGTTCGATTGTCACGAAAGAGGTACATGCAAATATACAAAAAAAAAAAAATCGTTAAAAACGAGGGGCACAACAGCGCTTAGTGAATTGAAGCGAATGCCAAATCGGGAAATGACAGCCGATAAGGAGATACAATTATTGTGCGTGAGAAGTAGCGAAAATTGTTGATATTTAAGTTATTATTGAAGCTATTCTCACTTGATTTTAATTGAAAAATTTTGCTACGCTCGTTAAGTGTAGCCGCATAAAAAGAAATTAGGTGGGACAGCGCTAAATAAATATTTTTTCAAAGATTTTGTTTGTACTTTCCAATAAAAAAATCGAAAATTTCGAAAGATGTTCATGGCAAAGAGCTTAAACAAATTGTTTAATGGAACGTCTTCTTTGACTGTAAAAGCCGTTGAAATGAGATCACACCAATTATGATACGGTAAGAATGAAATAAATAATCTGGTCTAGGGCTAACAGAACACACTTTTTAAGTACTGGTTATTTGAAGCCTAAAATGTGTTCGAAATTGGAAAAAAAATACGAAGAAAATATAAACGATTTTCTCATTCTTCATTCAACCACTTCTTGGGTTTGTTTCGCATGTCAATAGATACAATCTCTGATGTATACGAAATGAGCGAGGCATCGGATATAACACTTAACTACTTAAAACTATGCAAGTGTGAAAATCAGCAATACGCAAAGTTTTGCCTCTAATGCATAGCAACGGTTGTAGCAAAAGTTTCACATTTACTTTCACTTTTCCTTTTGCCTTATTTTAATTTGATCCACCTCTTCTGTTTTCATATGTAGTAAGTCATTAAATCTAAATATCCAAGGAAGCTTAAAATTGATGGCAATTTCGAGTGAAAGTGTCCGAAGGGAATGAACAGCAGAATGTGTATTTGTATGTGTGTATGTGTGTGAGTGATTGTGAGTAGAGATACAAGCGACAAAAGTTGAAAAAGCCGTGATATGGGTGCTGAAGTGGATAAGATGCGTCAAATACAACTTAAGCACTTTGGCAATTTACTTTTACATCAGGTAAATGTATGGGCACACACACACACACACACGTCTGTATATAACGGATTACACACTTAAGCGTATGCATATGAAGAATTAAAGTGGCAAGCCATGCAAGTAGATAATCATACGTATATATGTATGTACATATGCACATAGATACGGTTACGTAAGCACATATAAAGAAAGGCTTTTAATGCTAAGATCCACATTGCTGGTAAATAAGTAAGCTTTGAATCTGCTGCCTGTGTATGGTTTCAACTACCCTGCAGAGAAAGTTCAAACAAGCGGCACTACATTTCAAGTTGGTACAGTGTTATTTAGTTCAACACAAGCTAGTAGCTCAACTGGTCTCATTTTAACTAGTTTCCAACTAGTGACAAAACGGTCAATATTGGCTTAATAAATGTATTACACGTAATTACTTTTTATATTTTATTAAATTCGGTAAAAATATAATTTTAAGAATTGATTTTTTAAATAAAATGTAAAAGTACCACAAACTGGTTGTTAGCGATATTCTAGAGGACAGAATATAGAGACATATGTATACCAAAATGTTTGTGAACATAATAAAAGAGGAATCAATTTATATGATCACCGTTTATGAACACGACAACTCCCATAAAAACTGAGATATCACAACTGGTCTTAGCAAATATTGAATCTGGACGAAAATGCAAAAAGTGGTTATCAAAATTGCAAAAACGGCGTTATTTTAGCATTAAGTGAAAAAATGTTTCTTAACTTTCATACAAGATTTATGCACCAAATACGATAAGCAAATGTTATGGGAAATAACCCAAGCCACTTCAAAGAGTTTAATTTTTAAATAGCGTGAGTCATAAACAAAGTAATTAAATTTTCTATATTTCGTTCATCCTTCCTTTTGCATTAAAATTAAATTTTCTCAAGATATTTACAAAGCTAAGAAAAACTTTTTTTTTTAATTATAAAATATTCGCGTAAAGAAGCAGATTTTTGGATTTTTTTTACTTACAGACCTAGCAAAACAAAAACATTGTATGACCCGCCGAAAATCTCTGGACCAAGCGGACTTTGCTGGGCGCTCTATTCAAGACCATCAAGTATTTCCTTGTCGTCAAACTCATCACATAAGAGAAGCAATCAAATTCTTACCCTGCTATAGGTTCCCTAATAGTTCAAAGTAAACACTCATTTGCAAGCCGCCATTTCGATTTAAGCGAGTATAAGGCCCCGGCGGTAGACTGACTTTTCAAATAATATTCACGCTTCACCCATTTGTGCTTCTACAAAGCCACTCGCAGGCACACATTTCGATTGCAAAGACCTCTGCTTGGTATATAGAATTATATGTGCCCATTGGTAGGCTCTTGAAGAAGCTTGGTCTGAATACAAATACCCGCACCAATACTTCAACGTTCTGTCTTGGATACATCCGTGAGTAGAACCTGGGATCCCTTGTCGGTTAATGATATTAACGCTCTACAAAATCTGCTTTCAGAAATTTAGACCTTGTGGGACTTAATGAACTTTAACTTTGACTCCGAAAATCGCATTCTTTTAATAGAACCCCACATAGAATATTTGTCTATAATTCCGATATTTATAGATAGAAATACTACACCGGTGATATTCTGTGTTTCAGTAACCAGTAAGAAAATATATCAGGAAACATTTCACTAAAAAATGCGCCGAATGTAAACTAAATTTCGGTTTTGCCCTAAATTACTTCTCCATTCATTATTCTCAATTCATTAGGTGGGCAGCAGAGTTTGAAACGTGTGGATTTTTCTACAGGGTTAGTCATATGGCATGTTTATGTACATATATACCCACCCACATGCATATGCATACCTAAGTGCTTCCCCTGTGTCGCGTTGTGCACTTCTCGTTGCTTTTAACTTTTCTACGTGCTTGTATTACTTCTCTCGCAGCATTTCCCAAAGGCTTTATAATATGTATTATACCTAGACAGCAAAAAAAGTATAGTAACCAGTAGATAGCGCACATGCCTACTAACCGACTGTTTACCTTTCCATTTAGTTTTCGCCTTAGTATCCATTTATATGCACTGTTCCTTTCATTATAAACCACAGTAACCGAAATTCCATTTACAAGTCGAACTTTCTAATGAATTGCAAGGCATGTAACGGAGGAATTTAGTTTGGCATGGAATTTTGTGAATGCACCCAAGGTATCTACCAAAAGCTACGCCAGGCGTGGTTAGTTTAAGTCTAAAGCCTTTATCCATTTGCGGTACATGGAATAATAGCAGCTGCATACCTTTTGTTATTGCGAAATGAAGTGAACCATACAATTTTGTATTGTCAGACGAGTTTTCTCTAAATTTAATTTGCAAATTCTAAAGTCCTCTTCATTTTATTAATCTGCTTAGCACACTTACGCAATTGGCCAGTAAAAGTTGCCCAAAACTTTATACATCCCATTCTGTTGGCGTGAATTGAACATTTAATTAAATGAAGTCCTTAGAAGAAACTATTGTACGACTCATATGAAGGCAAGATAAATTCACATTTGCGTGTAGATATTTTTTAATTTTTTCTTCCTTGCGTGCATATTCCCTGCAGAAAAAGGTAAGGAATGAGAAGCGAGGAAGCAATTAAGAGCCTAGACTACATACGGATTCTAGAATGCGGTGTTGCTCATACGCGATATGTCTTCGGACGATACTGCATTACTTTTATGAGACCAAGAAATTATTTATATGTATAGGGTGGTTAAATATCAAGGGTCGATGTTGAATGTGAACCACACCTAAACGTCAACGACACCGTTGGACTTCTTTCTTTGGGGTTATTTGAAAGAAATGGTGTACGTCGATAAGCCAGCAACAATTAAAGAGCTAAAGGATGAGATAATTCAGCGGCAATTTAGCGGATATTTTATTCAATGCGTAATTGAGCTATACCAATACTATCATAATAAATAGAAATGACAATAATTTTCTAAAACAATTGTATTTTATTCAAAATCAACACCGGCCCTTGAAACTTAACCAGCCTTTATAATAAATCAATTTTATTAATTCTTACTATTTACGCACTAATAATCAATAAAAATAATTAATTGTCTGTACTTATCACAAAGACAAAACAATTTGTAAAAATTTAAAAAATAAGCATACACACCACTTTTAAGGAATTTTCAATTTTGAGTAAACGCCAAATATACAGCCTTCTACCCGACTGGCAGCTCTCAGCATATATAACAGAAAATGTAATATGTTGTTGCGAAAATTACAACAAAATTCCCAACATTTTTCAACAAAAACATTAAATTTGTATCCAAAAAACAAATTAAAATGATTTTAAATGTTAAAATAAGAACCGATACATAGATAAAAATTTTGTATAAAACAACTTTGTAATAAAAAAATTACATTCAAAAAATCTCAAAACTATTAATTTTGACCCCAATAGCACCTTTTAACCCGTACAAGCAAAGCGAGGTATTATTTCACAATCACAAACAAAAAGCTATTCCAACAAATTTCAAATTAAAACACAATTTGAATTATAAAATGTTCTTCCAAAATGTTCCTAACAATTAAAAAAAAGAGGTTGTCTGTAAAGTCGGTTTACTGGCGATAGTTTAACGTGACAACGTCATAAGAAAATACTGATGTAATGGCTGCAATTTTCAAAACAAAATTTTAATTGTATTTGTTTGATAGATATTTTGTATGGATATAGAGAAGGAGGTAAATGGAATCGCAATGGAACTGATCAAGTTACATTTACACAAACGTGAAAAATGACGAAAAATTTATCAAATTCATGAAAGATATGTTCAATTTCGATTGTGCATCAGACGTTAATAAGTCAACAACACTAAGAGGCAACATCATCGATTTGACTTTTTCAAGACGCATTACACTCGAAACACTCCCTTTCATTTCCTACTTTTCCTATCATCGTCCTATTCTCAACAGAGAAATGTTTCATTACCATGCACACAGGAAGAAGGCATATGCAAATACAAATATGTGAATTTATATACCTACGCGCATATACATACACATACGGGTGGGCCATATAGCGTTTGCTTTTTGAACCACCTATTTTTTTGAGAGTGGTAACACAAATGACATGTCAAATGTGTTCATAATTTACTTAAAGGTTTGACATTTACGAAATGGGACGCTATACGATTGAACAAAATTGGGAAATATTGAAAACTTATTAGTGGCAAGTCTTCTTCTTCTTCCGCGATTACAGTAAATGCAGAGCGTTACCGTGACATGCTCAACGAGTTGTTTCCAAAAATTGAAGAGGATGACATGGACGACATTTGGTTTCAACAGGACGGTGCAACTTGTCACACTGCCAAAGTTACACTCGAACTTTTGGCTACCGTTTTTGAAAACCGAACAATCAGCCGAAATTCCGATATCAATTGGCCGCCTCGGAGCTGTGATTTTAAGCCCGTTGGACTACTTTTTGTGGGGAGCCGTTAAGGACAAATGCTATGCAAACCATCCAGAGACGATTGATGCTTTAAAACACGAAATCGAAGTTGCTATTCATGAAATTGGAGCCCACACAATCGAAAATGTGCTTAAAAATTGAGTTGATCGAATGGCCTACTGTAAAGTCAGTCGTGGCAGTCATTTGAACGTTATTATTTTTCATTCATAAATGACAATGTCCAATCTTCAAAATGAAAAAAAAAAGTTTGAAAAAATATTGACTATTTTTTTTTTTATAGCCGATTCAAAAAGCAAATTTTACATGGCCCACCTATTTGCTCACTCAAGTAGCAGGGGGCCAGATGTCGAACGTTGCCGAACACGGGAGCCGATTGTGCCTCTTTGTCGTTCGCTTCGCGCTCTCGCTTGCAGTTCAAGCAAGGTAACGCCGCATGAGCAAGTTAACGGAGCATGAGCAAGTTAACGGCGCATGAAGAAGTTAACGATGCATTTTTTGGTGCGTGCAGCCGGCTACATCGAATTATAAGACGTTATCATGTCAAAAATGTTTTTAAATGTCAAAAGAAACCGGAGATATTTCACTTTAAAAAATTGTATTCCAAAAATTTTATTATTGACTAAATCTCAACATTATCAATTTCTCAAATTCTTCTATCAAAATTTCTTCAAAACAACAAAAAAAAACTAAATAATAATAATAATATAAAACGTTTTTACAATATTTTTAGAGTTAAAAAGAACCGAAGAATTCACTTGAAAAATTGTTTTCCAAAATTTTAACATTCAAAAAAACTCAGAACTTTAAATTTTGTTTCAAAAAGTTTTCATTTAAATCTTCTTATACCCAAAACCATAATTATAAATTAAGGTAGTTTTTTTGTCAATTTTCGGACGCCATATTAAAAACCTAACTATTAAGCAGATTGTGACATTTCATGCCCTCATATCCCCAAAATTTTGTTGACAAAAAAATTAAACAAAATAAAAATAAATCATATTGGTTGTGAAGCAGCATAAAATTTAAACAGATGTGAAACCATGGGACCACTTTTCCCCATACATCTGAATAATAAATCTAAATAACCAAAATGAGACGCAAGTGATGATCCTTTGGCTTCAATCCGAGCTGTATTTTATAGACAAGTAAGCCAAGAACCCGGCGGCTCGGCAAACTTCCGAGTGTATTTCTGCCATGAAAAAGCTCCTCATAAAAAACCATTTGCCGTTCGGAGTCGGCTTGAAACTGTAGGTCCCTCCATTTGTGGAACAACATCAAGTCGCACACCACAAATAGGAGCACGGGGAGCTCCAAACACCTAGAAAGGGTGTACGCGTCAAAACAAAACAAAAAACAAAAAAAAAACAAACAGCCAAGAACCCAACGGAAACTCTTCCACCTATTCGAAGCACAAAGGCCAACAAGTGGAGAATCGATTTTTCTACGTCTTCTTCACTTAAACTTCGCTAACTGCACTATAAACTTCGCGAACAAATAAATTTTTTTATTTTTCAAAATACATTTCTACAATTTGGAAGCGCTATTCTGGCGTTAAACGATTCATGATGACTTGCCAATCCAAAAATAAAATCCAAAACTGTAAATTAAAAAAAAAAAACGAAAAATTAATCATATGTTAATATTTTTAGGATTATTAAGATCTAAGGTTTTTTATTAATAGAAGTATAAATAGTGAACGCGGTCGAAATTTGTGCTTTTGTGTTAAACATGGACTTTATTTTATTTCCTCATCGCTGCATATCGATATTCTTAAAGGGCTCATGGCAGGAACTTGCCATTTTTGTGTGCAAATTTCACACTTATACAAGGTGGCCAAAGTTAATCATCTAATTGTGCTTTTGAATAACTTTTTTACTAAATAAAAAAATATTATTTTGAGTGATGAAAATCTTTATTTTGACATTTACGCGTTTCATTGCTCGTCTGTTTGTGTGCTGCAGCTGTCTGGCTCAGATGTGTAAAATATGATTGACGTACGCCGCTATTTGCAAAAATTATAAATCTTCCTATAGAGTGATTAATTGTGTACCACTTTCTATTAGGCTATGCGCGAGTTCGTCTAAAATGTTATCTAATAGAGGAAAATTCTACGTCAAGTAAAAAGCGTCGGAAGTGCAGTGAGTGCGAGCAATTTATGTTATTTTTGAGCATATTTTTCAACCGAAATTGAGCTCTCAAGCAAGCGTTAAGTGTGCGAAGGTTTTGTTAGTCCGTGTCTATAAATCTGCATAAAGCAATAACACAACATTTATTATGTTTCTAAATAGTCTCAAAGCCACCACAAAAATATTAATTTTATTGTATAAATCTATATATATAAAAAGAAGTTACATTTCCTTGGTAATCTTATAACTCAAGAACGGGCTTACCTATCCAAACCAAATTTTTAGGCTTTGTTTGGACTATTCAGTAGATGGTTTGTGTTTTAAAATTTTAAGAATCGGATACCAGGGTCTCGAGAAATAGGCCAAAACGTGAATCCGGGTAACCCTAGGATGTGTTTGTACAATATGGGTAGCAAATGGAAGCTGTTGATGATTCTATAGTATAGAGTATTTTTGTTGCCGCTCCGTGACTAGGGTCTCGAGATATCGCCCAAAATGTGGACACCGATAAGTTAAAGATGTGTTCGTACAATATGGGTAGCAAATGGGAGCTGTTGATGATTTCTATAGTATAGAGTATTTTTCATACCGTTCCGTGACTAGAGTCTCGAGATATAATCCAAAACGTGGACACGGGTAACCCTAGGATGTGTTTGTACAATATGGGAAGCAAATGGACGCTGCTGATGATTCTATAGTATAGAGTATTGTTAATGCCCCTCCGTAACTAGGGTCTCGAGATATCGCCCAAAATGTGGACCAAGATAAATTAAGGATGTGTTCGTACAATATGGGTAGCAAATGGAAGCTGTTGATGATTTCTATAGTATAGAGTATTTTTCATACCGTTCCGTGACTAGGGTCTCGAGATATAATACAAAACGCGGACCAGGGTAACAATAGGATGTGTTTGTACAATATGGGTAGGAAATGGACGCTGCTGATGATTATATATATAGTATAGAGTATTTTTAATGCCCCTCCGTAACTAAGGTCTCGAGATATAGACCAAAACGTGGACCTGGATAACCCTAGGATGTGTTTGAACCACATGAGTATCCATTTCGGCAAAAATGTAAAGCACTTATGGATTTAATTGTGAAATTATATGTATTTGGGGAGGTGCGTTGCCATATGTACTCCATCGAATGGCAGAAAAGGGGATTGCCGCACGCACATATACTAATTTGGCTGGTTCATAAAATAACTCCGGATCAAATCGATAGCCTTATATCAGCTGAAATTCATAACAACACTGCTGATAATGGGTTATTTCAAGTTGTCGTTATATATTACATTTCATTGGTAATCTTATAACTCAAGAACCGCCTAACCGATTGGCACACAAATTTTAGAGTTCTTTTCTATCTTTGAGGAGGGGGTTTGTGTGAAGTTTGATTGAAATCGATATTTTATGTGAGTAATGGTTTCCTCTCATACGAAATGCCTGTATGGGAAAAACAATAACAAATACACAGCCGCTTATGAGCGTTTCTGTTGTACTGTTGTGGTTGTAAGTGTATTATGTTAATATTAATTTTGGGCGAAAATATAATAAAAACTGGAGCATTCAAGGAACTGGAAAAACATTTTTAACTTTATTTATTTTAGCATCATTTATTTAGCGTAAAAAATTGAAATGGAAACTAAAGAATCAAAGTTTAATTACAAGTTTTTATCGGCTCTTTCACCTTACCTGTATATAGGTGACCACCACAATCAAATTTTAAAAAAGTACAGAAAAGGCTATTGTGACATCTGTAGAAAGTATGTTGAATGAAAAAAATCAACTAATTCAACTGTTTAAACATTTTACGAGTTCTATAAAGAAAACTTAATCTGAAAAATTTCTTGCGATATAAAAAAAACATTTTATGTATGGTGGTGCGAAGCCCACTGGGGAATGCTAGTATATTTTATAAAAACAGGCAAATTCAAATTCGAAAACAAATCATTTAAGTTGTCTCATTAACTCGCACATTTTAGCTGCTGCCCGCGGAGTACACATGCCGTGAGACTCGGAATTACTTCGAGTCCTTTTTGCGTCAGCTGTATGGAGGATGAGGTGGAATCATCTCAGCACCTGCTCCTTAGCTGCCCAGCTCTCGCGGGACTAAGATTTAAGCATCTTAGTTCTCACTTCTTTTCTGCGCCTGCTGATATAGCAGGTCTTGATAACAAAAATCAGATGAAATTCATCAGCAGCATAAAGAGGCTAACACAACCGCAGACTAGTCACCGTTCATAGTCCACAAACACTCAACCCTCCTCACCCCATCACAAAGGATGAACCAAACTTCTTTCGTCCATGTGAGCCCACTCTCTGGGCAACCATCACTACCTAACCTAACCTAACCTAGCTGCTGTTTTGCTAAATTGAAGCTGTGCTGGAATCCTCCCGTGTAATATTGGTTTGTGGAACAACAGCAATCAAATACCTAGGGGAAGTGCACGTACCAATTACTTATTTATTTTTATAATATTGGTTTAGGTACTACAAATCAGACGTACTCGCAGCAGCCAAAGCAAATTCATTACAGTTTATGTATCAAAAACCACAACATTTTGTGCATTGGAATATCACGACAAGAGAAAGTAGAGTAGGTGTAAAATAAAATTGTCTTTCGAATGGTCGAATGTTCAAGACCAACGAAAGAAATAGATTCGACTTGCACCTATCCCAAGCTTCAAGTAATTCATAAAAAATCTCTCTTGTCGAAAAATTTCAAATCGTAAATCTTTGCTTACTATTTGCAGCTGAAGAAACGTCAAAAATCTGCTTTATAATTAAAAAATATAGTAATGAAACCATAGTATTTGCTTTATTCTGCTCATACCCACAAATATATAACACAAGTTTTAAGAAAAAATTATCACAATGTGCAAAATATTTGGATTACTTGGCATTGAGTTGCCGTGCGCTTGAAAGTTAGATATTAAACCTTAAAATGTAAGTTGGAATACAACACGACTCACCGTTGAGTAACTCATACATATGTATGTACAAATTTATCTTTGTGCTATATTTTTGCCAACACTGCAGAACATCTACTTTCTGTCACGCAATTTGCTGCGGTTGGTTTGTGTGCGCACTTTAGCGCCACTTAGGAAATGAAAAGTGTCAAAGGATTAGTGCGCAATTAAGTCCATACTTACACCTACTTTCGGACTGGTTGAGCATTGCAAGTTTATAAGTCCACTTAAGTAGAATTTCAATCCGATTTGCACACATACATATGCACCTACACGATGTAACACACTTACATTTGGGGGAAAACCTTGATTGCACAGGATATCAAACCAAAGTAAATTCAGTGTAATATAAAGGGTGGTTAAGTTTCAAGGGCCGGTGATGATTTTAAATAAATTACAATTTTTTTAGGAAATTATTGCCATTTCTCTTTATTATTATGAAACTGGTATGTCTCAATTACGCATATAACAAAATATCGGTCAAATAGCCGCCGCGGCCTCGGCGGCACACCTCCATCCAATGGTCCAAATTTTCCATGACGCTGAGGCATAATTGAGGTTCTATGCCGTTAAAGTGCCGAATTATCTCATCCTTTAGCTCTTGAATTGTTGCTGGCTTATCGACGTACACCTTTTCTTTTAAATTACCCCAAAGAAAGAATTCCAACGGTGTCGTTGACGTTTAGGTGTGGTTCACATTCAACATCGGCCCTTGAAATTTAACCATCCTTTATATTTGAGGTTGGGACGAATGGATTGCAATAAAAAATGGCCTTTAATGGCGCTTTAAATTTTATATTAGGCCGACAATTTTGTACAAAATACACTAAATTGTAGGGACCTTTTAGCATACGAATAAAAATTACCAATAATAAGAGATAAATGAGACTTAACAGTTGAATCTCCTTTTCTTAGAAAAAAAATTCTAAACTTAAGGCTACACGGTAAATTTAAAATTTCTTATTTTTAAAGAAAATTTGGAAAACATCTTCAGTACTTCAAACTAATATTTTTTTGTTATATTGCAGTGGGAAGTATATAAATCTTATTTGCGTCCGGCCGGCCGCCTGTGCTATGAATATCTAGATCAAAAATTTATATATCTCAGTGTGTAAGACATATTTCAGTTCAGAGTCATGGTCAGTGAATACTACTGAGAGACCCAACAAAGATCCGAATCGTTTTATTGCAGCAGCTTTATCCGCTTGTCAGATGGGCACGTGAGAATTTTGGATATACAGATAACTTTCACACCCCCTTTGCGCCGTCAAAGAAGTTGTTTGATTTGATTTGTGCCCAAAAGTACAAATGATACAATTTGTAATTCTATAGAGCCACAGAAAAAAGTACGCAGAATAAACGAACTACGCTGCGAACGATACGATCAGAGGCAGTGGCGTAGCGTTACCCGAAGTTATGAAAGAAAGTGGGACGGATTATTTGAAGAGAGAAGTGTGAGATCAAAATACGGGAGTGTGTGGTGATTGAAAAACTAACGGAGAGAAAATACAAAAATTCTATGTGAGATTTCAGCAGCTTAGAGAAGGTTTCAAGACAGGAGCAATTTTCTATTAGAATTAAGACGGCAACCAGGTGGCTGAAATCCAGAAAATGTTCAAATTAAGGCGGACATACTCTGCTCGAATTTGTTTAGTGGTGTCAACAGTTTTACATAAAAAGGTCAAGGCAATTATCCTCAATCAATATTGACGAATTTATGTCCAGTTACTTGAGTAAGACAAGATACGAGTACGATGACCAAAAGCGCGGTCAAAAGCAAAAACGCTTGAAGAATTTTTACCGATGGGGTTTTTTAGGGAAGATCAGATAAAGTGCATGTACTGATTTCTTAGGGTACTGAGGTCGGTCGAACGCATGCATGAGGATTAAAAATTAATGTATGCAGAAAGTGTCACTTCCTTACAGGAAACTTCCTTAATCTAATGCTGTAACATACGAGGGGTGCCTTTTATATTTCGGGATTTGGCAACCCTGGTGTTGCAATCTGGCAACTGACAGCTGTATCGCAAAGTTTGACATTTTTTGGCTTTTACGTACTCAGAACGTTTTGAAATACCAGCGCTATTTGTGTTGTTTATAGTAACTTAAAAGATTCCTCTCGGTCCAAAAATGGAATTAAATCGTGAACATTTTCGTGCGATTATTTTTTACAACTTTCGACGCGGATTAACTCAGCAACATTGCATGGATGAACTTAATTCATTTTTTGGCGACGAAGCTCCATCAAGGACCAGTGTTTATCGATGGTATGGTGAATTCAATCGTGGTCGTAGTTCACTCCAAGACGAATTTCGTGAAGGTCGTCCAAAATCAGTTGTTGTTCCGAAAACCATTGATGCTGTGCGCGAACTGATATTGCAAGATCGTCATGTGACCTATCGTGAGATTGACACAATCTCAGGCATTAGTGGGACCAGCATACATTCAATATTGCATAAATATTTGACTGTCAAAAAAATTTGTTCGCGTTGGATCCCACTCAATTTGTCAATCGCTCAAAAAAAGACTCGTGTCGATTGGTCGAAGGAAATGCTCAAAACATACGATCGCGGGGCTTCGAAACACGTCTATGACATCGTGACAGGTGATGAATCATGGATTTACGCGTACGAGCCCGAAAGTAAACAGCAGTCGACTGTATGGGTGCTTCAAGATGAGCCAAATCCAACAAAAGTTGTTCGTGCACGAAGCACTTCCAAGCAAATGGTCGCCTGTTTTTTCGGAAAAACTGGGCATGTCGCAAGCGTACCACTAGAACAACGCAGAACACTAAATTCTGAGTGGTACACAACCATTTGTTTGCCAGTTGTCTTCCAAGAAATTAGGAGAACCAAACGCCAAAGACGGATCACTCTTCACCAGGACAATGCGAACTCTCACACATCGGCTCGAACAACTGAATTTTTGAGCAACCAAAACATCGAATTAATGGGTCATTCACCGTATAGTCCTGACTTGGCACCGAGTGACTTCTTTTTATTCCCGTACGTAAAAAATAAACTGAGAGGTCAACGTTTTTCGACACCTGAAGAAGCGGTTGCGACATTCAGAATGCATGTTTTGCTTGCATGCTTCGATGCTATTTTGAAAAACAATAAAGTGATTTTCGATGATTAAAATTTGTTTTTGTTCCCTAATCCCGACATATAAAAGGCACCCCTCGTATTTAGAAGCTTGCAGTTGTTAGCAGATGCCATTCTGTCTTTGCCAAACTGGATAAGAAAAAAGCAAGTCAAAGTATCATCGAGGGTATAGTCAACGCACTCATAGCTCTGTACACACGTCGCGCTTTATGAGGACTTCGTTTACTTCGGAAGCAGAACAAACGCCGTTTGTAATGTCAAGCTCAAAATCTTTCAGAGGTTTCCTCTTTGCATTCAGCCGTACTTTGTATTGAGTAGATAGTTAAGAAGTAAAGTTCTCCCTCCACCAACAAAAAACACACTTTAAAGTCTCTTTTTACATCCTTTCTATTGTAGAGCGCAAAAGCTTCAGCGATTACGATATGCGACTAAGCGGACTTGTAATATTCGAGAAAAAGATTCTGCAAAAATAATATAAAACATCAAGGCTAGTGGCTTCGAATATCGCAGGGACTGAACCGATGGGTTGTATGAGTCCTACGCCGGCATAAGCATAACATAGCCTACCTATACCACAGCGATAAAAATTCAGCGTGCCCGCTGGGTACTTCAGTTTTGGCGATAGGATACAAACGTTCCTAACTAGAAAATAAATACTTGTAAAGCAATAGCTGCAGGTTATGACAGACAAAGAGAGCTACCACCTCTGGACTTGAGACACCAGGTAGAGAAGCACCTGACTTCACTTGGTGTACTTAATTGGCGGCGGTTAGCAAGAGAGCGAAAGAATTGGCGCGCAAAGTTGAACCTGGTGATAAAATCGCTTAGATTGTGCGTGCTAAGAAGTAGAAGATAAAAATTTCGCCTTCCATGCAAACGCTACCTGAATTAATTGAATTGAGAGTCATACTAATGCCTTTTTTGAAATTTGTTTTCTTATCTGCACGCAATCGCAGCTCGAACAACCTCAAACTCATTTTACCCGTCGGCTGAGCATTGCTCTTGATTTACCGATTTAGTGCTAACCCGAAGAGCATCTATGCACATTTTTCGCATCAGCTAGCTGCCCAACGATTTCTTTTGAGCGTAGTTTGACTTTTTGTACACTTTAACTGAGTCACTTTTTAAACTCTCGAATGAATGCACAGAAATATGGTCTGATTCTGATACGCGTGTACAAAGTTTATTTTCCTTTTGAATTGTCATGCTGTACTGTAGTGATATTGAAATTTTAAACTTATTTTCTAAATTTAGTGTCTCCGAGCTTTTTTATTCAATACAATGTTAAACAATCTTTATGGTATCATAACTTCATAAGCGCATTTTTTCTCAATATCATTCAACTTAAGGAAATATCAACTCGTAATAAACAGCATTAAGTGAATTATGCTACGGCATCTACATTATAATCAAATTCTTAAAATTAATCATAGCGCGCGAATGTCCTTTTCCCAACATATGAACCTCTCTAAAAAAGTATTTACATTATTTCCTATATAGACATTTTCATTCTCCTTCTGAGTGGTACTTACGCTTGTTAACCAAAATTAGAAACAAATTTCACTGTGTTCAATCAACATTATTCATAAACACCCCTTACCACAACAAGCTGCGAATGACGATGCCATTATACGCGAAGCGAAGTGGCACCGCTTAGAAAGCAAAAATAAATAGTAGCGTTGTTATTTTATTGGAGCTGCATAAAATTCAATATTATTATTTTTACATCCATACATTTTGATCAGCAAATCAATTGTGAATAGACGCGCGCCAGTTTGACAAGAAATTTTGTTGAGACCAACAACAAGGAAACAACATTAGTCAATACGAAAAAGCAGGCAAAATCTACTCAACGATGTCAAATACGTATATTAAGAGAAAAATTATGGAACCAATCTTCAGCAAAATGAAGACCAGTCGCATTTAGTGAAACCCAACTCATGCCATTCGCCAATATTTAGGAATCGAACAGCGCCATATTTGGCATGAGTGCTGAGATATCTACTTTTGGCGCGTTGAAATTTCGTGACAACATTGAAATATTACACCAGAAATTGATTTTGATAATTTACGTGCGCTTCCTTAACTTTTGCCACATGCCACCCACCCTTCGCTGCCGAGCCATTGATGCTTAAATTACCGAAATTTGTGCTGTAACATTGCTTGCTAAGTGGAAGGATGTTCAGAAAATTTGCTACAATTGATTGCGCAATGCCTAAGAATTTAGACACGCTGTGCTGTAGTTCCATAAGTATGTATGTAAATACGGATTATTTAGAGGAAAAGGAAGCGAATTACATCCTATCGAGAAGTATTTTCTGAATTGCTTTCTCAGTTGATTGTTGATAGGATTATATTGAGGCAACAGCGGAAGCAAGAATATAGAGAGAAAATATATGTATACCAAAAGTGCTCGAAAAGGAATATCGCGAACTGATTAGTTACTGAGCATACTCAATTGCGAGTATTTCAATGTAAAATATTTTCAGAACAGTTAATTGAATGAAAGCCAATGCTTAGCGATTTTTATATATCACAATTTTTGTGATTTACTTACACAAAGTGAGATATCAACGCCGTCCCTACATTCAAAATGAAATATGCGCTCTCATATTTTCATTTAAGGCCAACTGAAGGAAGGAGAGAGAGGGAAGCGGTATCGCAATTACATTACAGAACAAGAAGTATTTATATTCTACTAAGCCAACGCAGATTTTTGTTTCATATGACTTCCTCGCTACGCCATGGAATCAGTGCAAACGAGAGCATTTTGCATGCTAATTTTTCTAGCAATCAAATTTCGTTCAAAAGCAACACAAGAACCAAGTTAATTAGCAACCAATACAAAAATTGTATGCTAATTTTTTAAATTACTTTTAAGCTCAGCTGTCAAAGGTCCTTTTTCACCAAATAAACTATTGTAAATTTTTTTAGTTGAATTTTAATGATATCATTAGTACTTCTAAAGTATTTAAAGGCACTTAATAAATTGTGCATGCGTACGTAAAAGCCAAAAAGCAGTCCATCTTTTAAACTCCATTTAAATGATCCCATTAGTATTGTACCTATTGAGTATTTAAATGCACTTGATTAATTGTGCGTGCATACGTAAATATTCATATATATATTAAGTTAAATTGTTTCATAGTGCTTCCTACGCATACTTAAGAACGAGCCCACATTATTTTTCAACCAATCATACTATATTTCATTCAAACACAAGAGCAGCTTCAATTAGCAGGCAATATGTAAATTTTGTTGTGATTTTATTACCTAGTGAAAAAATTTGTGAAATGTTACTTCTGAGTCTAGCAGTTCAAATGTCTTTTTTATCAAAAAAAAAGAATTGAATAAACGATTTCATATCGAAAAACAAACAGTGATGAGCTGACATCTTTTATAATCCATTTAAATCATCCCATCAGTGTTGATTCAATATTTAAATGCCTATAAAATAGTGCTTACGCGTATATGCCTATGTTAAGTTGAATCATAGAGATTATTATTATTATTTTTAATTGTTTTCGACAATTAACAGTCACCAAAAGGCAAAACACGATTCTGATAATTATATTGTGGGGCAAGGAAATTTTTTAGAATACCATCAAGCGAAAAAATTGAGTTCTCAGAATTTTGAATTTCAATGGACTCACAAATGGACTGCACAAATTTGAATATGCACAAACTGAGATATTTAGCTATTTATATTTTATTTTATTAGTTTACATTTCTTAATGCATAAGGGAACTAGAAGACAAAACATAAGAAAAATTACAAATTTTGGTACATTTTTCATTTGTCTCATTGCGTTTTAAGGGGGCCTCTTATCAGTGGCTTCAGGTTGCAAGCGACACACAGGAAGAATCTTTTGCATTTATTTGAAGGCATGATTGAAGAGTAATAAACCATTTTTTAATATAAATAAAAAAACAAAATGGCGGGCATGTGAGGGATCTCGCACAGCTTCTCTTTGCGCGCTACTAAAACAGCGTGTAAGATTGCGGTCGTAGTTTGCACCTGAAACACAAAAGAAAAATATTGTCTTATTCAGAAGGCTTTCCAGCATATAATAGACTACTCTCGTATAAAAACATGAAAAAATGAACACAGAATTAATTATTGAAAAAAGTGCTTTTTTTGCTATTTTTTTTCAAAAAAGTGTTAAATAACATTAAACAATGATTTTTCTTTTGTATTTGGTTAGTTAATTAGTTGCGCATTTTAATTATCTTTATATAGATTATCGGCTTGAAACAATAGCTTTCGTCGTTTTTTTAAATCTTAAACGCCATTTTCAAAAACATGGTTTTGAGAAAATGTGTCAAAGTTTTCAGAAGGTAGACAGTATACTCACACGAGGGACGATACACAGGCCTGTAACTCCGAAATCACTTTGAATTCCGCCACAAAATTTTCAGGGCATATTCTCCTAGAATATATCTATCGATTGCAGTAAAAAAAATCGATTTTTTGAAGCCAAGTGATAAGAGGCGCCCCTTAAATAACTATTTTACTTACCAGTGTATCTATCGGATTATATGAGAAAAAACTAGTTCCAATTCTATTTTTATTGCTCGTTAAAAGTACTCAAGTTTACTAAGGCTCGCTGAAGATATTTTGCCTTTCTATTGAGTCATGAACGTTCTACTAGGTGAATACTGGAAAAAATGTGCAGTAAATTAAAAGTTATGTTGTCGTATATGGGTTACAAATATGTCAATCGTAGCCGATATATTTTAATGATCACAAAATTTTCGTAACTATGCATTGAAGAAAATCATACAGGGGATTATATTAGGTGCACAACTAAGTTACCGCTGCTTGTCAATACATGCCCCCAGCAGTGTGTGCTAGTCGATTCTAACATAACCTAATCGTCAAGCTTAGACATATGGTCAACAAACTGCTTCGACACATTAGTCATTTTGTTTTGGTATCATACTCGTATACTTTTGGTTTTGTAAAAATGTCCGAGTTTGTGCCGAATAATCGTCAATTGCGGGATGTTTTGATCTTCCTCATTCATTCCATAAAACGGCGGCTGAAGCGCATCGAGAGCTACAAAAAGTTTATGGAGAAGCTGCTTTAAGTGACACAATGTGCCAAAATTGGTTCCGTCGCTTCAAAGACTTGTTCTGATTTTAATATTGACGACCGTCCGCGTGAAGGAAGGCCAAAAACCTTCGAAGACGCTGAATTGGAGGCATTGCTCAATGAGGATCCGTGTCAAATGCAAAATGAGCTTGCTTCAATATTAAGAGTTACCCGCCAAGCCATTTCCAAGCGATTGCGCTCTTTGAAAATGATTCAGAAACAGGGGACTTGAGTTCCTTATGAGTAAAAACCAAGGTATGTTGACGTCGTTTTTTCGCCTGTGAACAACTGCTACAGCGGCAAAAAAGGAAGGGTTTTCTTCATCGCAACGCGACGGGTGATGAAAAATGGATTGATTACAGCAATCCAAAGAAAAAAAGTCATGGGGACTGCCCGGTCATGATTCTACGTCGTCGCCTCTGCCGAATATTGACGCTTCGAAGGTTATGCTATGTATTTGGTGGGACCAAGTTGGTATTATTTATTATGAACTATTAGAACCAAACGAAACCATCATTGAGAATCGGTATCGACTTCAATTGATGCGATTGAGCCGAGCACTGCGCGAGAAGCGGCCGCAATACACGGATAGCGGCAGCAAAGCCCGTTAAAACCTACCTGGAAACACTGAAATGGGAAATCCTACCCCACCCGTCATATTCTTCAGATATTGCGTAGTCCGATTATCACCTGTTCCGATCGATGGTACATGGTCTAGCTGACCAGCAGTTCCATTCATATGAATACATAAAAAAATGGTTTGATGGCCAGCCCCATAGATGAACAGTTTTACGGTATACGTAGTAGTTTCCTTCTGAATTGTCATGCTGTACTGTAGTGGCCTTCTCGTCCGATTTGCCTCGACCTATTTGTCAGCGTTTGGCCTATGCCTGTGGGTCTATCTTTGCGATATACATGGGATATTTCAAAGCCCCGGCGGCACCATTAAATATGGTATGATTAAAAAAAAAAAAAATACGGGTCTTTTAATTTTTCATTCTTTACCATTATGGGGGGCGGCAGCATAAAAATTTTAATATAAATTTTTTCCCATGCATTTTTGGACCACCCTAATATATATATATATATAATTGGTAATCAATTTAGATGTATCGGATTTTAAATTGATATAAAACAAACAAAAAATTGATTGGGCAGTCTTTATTAGGTTTTTTTCAGCACCATTCATGACATTTATTTATTAAAGATAATCCCTCTCAAATGTTGGTCGCAACTGCTGTAATGTTGGCTTCAAATACATCCATCGATGCTGATTTATCTACAAAGTATTTAAGCTTTTCATACCCCCATAAATAAAGGCCCAAAAGTGTGATATATCACAATCTTGATGACCCATCGACTGGTCCAAGACGAAAAATAAATTGCTCAGCGAAACGACGACACAATAAATTCATTGTTTCAGTAAATTCATTGTATTGCAAATAGCGCCATCTTGAATTTTTGGCATCAAAAAGTCGTTTATAATGGCGCGATAGCGTTCGCTATTCACTGGTACATAGGCGCCAGGTTCGCCTTTGAAGAAATTTAGGCCAATGATTCTTCCAGTCCACAGCCCGGTTGTTTTGAATTTGCTTCTTGACATAGCCATTAAGCCAAAACGGGCCTCATCGCTGAACACCATAAATTTACCACTTTTCTCAGAGCACCAATTTCGGGAGTACAATTGGACGATTTGGGGGAGTAAGACTCCCCATGATGAAATGTCATTGAATACTGAAAAAATTGATGTGCTTAGATTGACAGTAGTCAGGCCTGATCTGTCAAAAAAACCCCTTTTTGGAAAGAGTGCCTCCAAACTGATCACCCTTTATTACCTATATTAAGTAAAATTTTAACCGGAGAAATACGTTATTGATGCATTTTTATTTATAGCTGTCATTGTATGATTCAATCCCTGAAAACTTGGTTTTTCGACCCAACGTCTAGATTTTAAGGTCAATTTTTGGTTTAACTTTTTTTCACGTAAAGGGTGGTTAAATTTCAAGGGCCGATGGTGAATGTGAACCACACTTAAACGTCAACGACACCGTTGGACTTCTTTCTTTGGGGTTATTTGAAAGAAAAGGTGTACGTCGATAAGCCAGCAACAATTCAAGAACTAAGGGATGATATAATTCGGCACATTAACGGCATAGAACTTCAATTATGCGACAGCCTTATGGAAAATTTGGACCATCTGATGGAGGTGTGCCGCCGAGGCCGCGGTGGTCATTTGGCCAATATTTTTTTTCATACGTAATTGAGCCATACCAATATTATTGTAATAAGCAGAAATGATAATAATTTCCTAAAAAAATTGTATTTTATTCAAAATCAAGACCGGCCCTTGAAACTTAACCACCCTTTATAATAATTAATGTGAATCGTATATTTTTAAAATTAAAAAATAGAGACTTTGCAAAACAGTTAATTGATTTCCACAAACACTTCATCCAAAGTACGCACTTGAGCTAATGAAAGTAAGAGCCAAAAAACGCCTTATTAGGAAATCATTCGGCTTTCTTATAATTTTTATTAATTTCTTCATAAAATATCAAAACTTGCTTAAACTTTTGCTACTTCCATCTATTTTCACTGACCGAAAAATGTCACCCAACACTCATAATTAATAATACACGAAATACCAACTTTCCATCATCAATATTTGGACAGCAACTTCACCGGCCAAAGTTTCTCGTTCCGGCGCGCACACCACTTGACACACATTTTTTCTATGTAGCGCGCAAAAATATGCAATCATTTTTTGTTTTTTCTGTTAGTAGTCGCTCACTTGCAGGCGCATTCCCTATTTCACCTCAGCAACTTGGCAACTGCAATAGCTGCCTCTGGAAGCACGAGTGAAAAAAATCCAACACATAAAACTACGCCCCTACCTTTGGTTCCTACTTTTCTGCTTCATTCCATTCCATTTTCTTCATTTCTGCTGGCACGTTGAACTGCTTCCAATTTGCATATTTCCTTCTGAATATTTGTGCTCATTTCCCATGGCTTTTTGTCGCTTATTTATATATAAATGTGTGTGTGTGTGTGTGTGTTCCTGTTTGCTTGGGTTGCAACAACAAAAGTGACAGCACCTGAGGCAAGCACTCGCGCTATTTTCACCATGACAATGCGCTGTGAAGGCGACAAAAAGGTGTGTTTACCGGACGAGCAACGGGAGAAGTGAGATGCAAAGGATAGAACGAAAGTAGTTGCAAGAAGGGCAAAAAATAAATAATGCTGGACATCATGGAAAAAAAAAATAGTTTCGCTCTATTGTTGGATAATGCTGCGATGCCAGTTTTGCCGTGTTGGCGCCACAAAAATTCCGCGAAAAGGCGAACACATTCCAACGCACTCGCACAGGATAGCCTGGTAGGAAAAGGCAACTGAATTACTTGGTCTCAAGATTCGTTTTGCCAATAATTTTATAGTCTATAATAGGCAGAGTGATAGATGCCAGCGAACTAATCACAATTGAGTG
This sequence comes from Anastrepha fraterculus, assembly GCA_037575425.1. NCBI lineage: Eukaryota > Metazoa > Arthropoda > Insecta > Diptera > Tephritidae > Anastrepha > Anastrepha fraterculus. Next base: position 18,142 of record JAYXIM010006669.1, on the reverse strand, counting down.
CTTGTTTTAACTGCCCTTAGTGGCGTTCTATATGAAAAATTGGCATTAGTCAAAATTTTTAAATTTAATAATTTAACTCAAAACCTGTAAAAAATCATTAATTGCCTAGTTTTGTGAACATTTAGCAAGATATGCCAGTGTAACTATAATATTCGACCCAATATTCCAGCAAAATTCAAATCCAAATTAAAAATTTATGTACGCCTAAATATTTTTAGTTATACGAAACACCAACGGCACTCAACTTAGTCATGTCCACTAAGCTCTATTTCATGCCTCACAAAATTGCAATTAATACAAAAAGTGACGAAATGTTTGTTGCCAATACAAAAAAAAAACAAATCCAATATTTAGAGACTGCTGCAACGCTGATCTGCCTTGGGGACTCACAGTAGTTGGTTTGTAGTTTGGTGTGTTATGCGGTTCGTTTGCTTAGTTTGGTTGATGAGTTGCACCCATACACATACCCACACACACATAGACGCTCGGAATCGTGTTCGCATTCGCGTTCCACGCCAGATTTGATTGCTCGAAGGCGTATATCAAAATGTGCACAATTCAATGGTTGCCACTTTCGTTCGGCTCAGCCATTTTTGCAAATGCCAAAAATCGACTATTTTCCTGATTCTCTTCAATTCTAGCTCTTCCTTCTCAGCCAACTATATTTTACGCTTAGTTTGACTATGAGTTTGGGGAAAATCTAACTTCATTTTTTATTGCATCGTTGCGGATTGCTGCTCCACAAATGTATGTGTGCAAATTGTCGATGTGAATATAGATCGCTTTAATTCGCGATTAAGGACTATTTTGATTGTAGTCCCGACTGGACTGGTACCGAAAATTAAATTTCTCAAATTTAATCAATATTGAGTACGCCTAGTATTTTCTTTAATGAAAGCTTCAAGCATTATGTTATTACATAAAGATATAATATAGGGCAACATTTCAATCCCAGGAATTCGGGATTTTTTTTATTGCAAACCGGGGATCCCAAAATTCATCCTGGCACAAAACTTTCTGAAATAAACCAAGAATCATTTTAACATGCACAAACTTCGCTTAAAATTACTGATATATTCATTCGAAATATTTTTGATTTAGTTTAAAACATCACACAGCTCGTAAACTACTATATTTTTGATATCACTGACACCTGTCGTTTCTGTGAGTAATCCCGGGAGCTCCAAGACTACTCCTTCTCGAAAAAGATGATTTATCGCTAGAAGAAGGACAAGATATCTCGGCCGGATGGGACCAGAAGAAAGGCTCATACGCTTCATCTTGGGTTTATTGAGAGAGCTGGGATTGGATAAAGTACTATGATGAGTAGAGAACATAAAAGACCCTGGGTGCATACGCAACTTCCACTTGTGTCCTCGAGTTTGCAATGTTGTTCACTTGAAAAATGGGACCCTTACATTTTCGGTGATGAATGCCAACACTATTTCTATAAAATTTTTATTCATATTTTTCTTATATTTCAACTTTAAAATTAATAAATTATAACGGGACTCAACATACCTGCTGGGATTTTCGCTACACACAAAGTACCGAATACCAGACTCCCGTGAACCAATTAACACTTACATTCAAATATAATATTTATGTGTTACAAGCGAAAATAGTAACCAAAAACTAAACAAAAAGTCACAAAATTTTCAGCAATGTATTGAATATCAAAAGCTGGAGATTCAGAGAACTCGTTTTGAATCATGGAATTGGATTCAATTTTTTTTCTTATTTGTAGCTTACAGCAGTGATTTGAAAGCTGATCGAAATGGGTGCTTAAATAAAGAGTCACTTTTCATATTTTTGGAGTGATGATAATGGTACTTGTTTTTGATTTTATTTTTTATTTTTTTGTTTTAAAAATCAAATAAAATGTAAGTGCACTGCAATTTGATATTCAGTGGGTTTTTCATTTTACTCTTTGATTGTGAAACCGAAAGGTGGAAGAAATTTAAGTGGAAAATAATCGCTCATAGTAAAAATATGATTTAAAAACGAAAAGTTTTAACGTTTAAGAGCCATCGTTTTGATAAAAAAATTATATGTTTATTCCTTTAAAATATGAATATACAGTGAATATTACTGGAGAGTGATTACCTTGTTTGTAAGCTTATGAGCAAATGAACCTCATTTATGCCTTAGGTGAGGTTATGTTAGGTAAAGTGGCTGTCTTACGACGCACCTGGGCCAAATAGAATCCCATTTTGATACCACATCCCATTCTTACTCCACTTGCTTCTTTTTAAACCACCCTATGGACCTTATCAAAGTAGTTAGTCTAGCTAATTTAATATCTGCAACACCCGCGATGCAGTCCAGAAAAGCGATTCCGAGCAATATGTTCTTTGAATGCCTTCTAGCTGCTTGATCGAAGATTTATTGTGAAGCGTTGGCCACCGGATCAGAACTCCGTAGGTCATGATTGGTCTTACAATAGCTATATAAAGCCAGTGAACTATCTTGAGGTTCATTCGTTTTTTTTTCATTCATGTACGCCAATTCAAAGAAATCATAAAAATGACAAGTCGAGAAAAGTGTATAAAGTTTGTACTATAGCTGTCCGGTCACAGCGTAACTACCTAACGCTCGCCTACCTTTGGTTTTGTATCTACGGAAATATGGAGAATTAGGCTCTGTAACTTTGTGTGAATATTCTGAAATATATTAGGAATCGCTTAAAACGAAAAAAAAAATTGATTTTGTTGACCTTATAAACCAGGCTCCGCCCTTAATTAAAAAAGGTAAGAAGAATAGATTATTGTGTTCAAAGACTCTTCATATGAGCATGTCTGTTTTTTAACTGCCCTTTTTTTCTTAAATCTGCTTCGTACGATGTGAATTCGTGAATTTACTATACAGTGGCTCTTTCTTCTTTTTACTGGGTGACTTGGCACGTATCTGGATTTTGTTACCTGTCACCAGACTTTGGCATATTTACACTCGCCGCCGTTGTAGAAGGTCCATCTTTAAAAAAAATTAAATTGTGTAGAGATGAGTGTAAGTTCAAAAACGATAGTATTACTTACTACCCTAATGTTAAAGCAAAAGTGAACGAAAGGGTCACAGAGAAGATTTAGTGTGGATGTCCTAAAACACAAGATGTTTGACGCAGATAACGAAAAATACGGCGCGTCATGAAAGTTATTTTAAGAAAATAATGTGAATTTGTATCAAAAACAGGAGTAGTCATATCGAGAAGGAATGAATGTTACAAATAAACAAATTTTAATTGTTAAGTGTTTTTTTTTCAGTTTTTGTTTTTTGGTCCCACATTTTTATAATTTTTTCCTTTCTATCAAAATAACTCTGCACTAATTAAGCTCGCAATCCACCTAGAAGTTACTCTTTAAAATTAGCAGTACATCTTTATGGACAGCAAAAAAGACGTAGTAGCTCTAAAATAAAGCCCAGAATAGCTTCTATACAGTTTTTAATTTTTTTAATTTTGTGAAATCAGAAACACTTGGCGGAAAATCGTAAATTCAAAAAGTAGCCATTTCTAACAATCAGAACTTGGTTCAACTTGTTAATTTAGTGATTTTTATAAACTTTCATACCCCTTAACTAAAAGCAGAGCACATCGAACGCTTTAATGATCTTTAAATATTTTAAAAAAGTTGCTGGCACGCCTGCAAAAACCCCAATTTTTGAAGTGAGAACTTCTTTAGAATCGTTGGGAGTGATTTGAGACTCGATGAAACGAAAAAGCGACACTACGAAGCGTTATATGTTGATATACGTACATGTGTGTGGCTGCGTACTGCTGAGCCACGCTAGTATAGTGAGTATTGTAGTATGTATACTACACTGCCTATTACTTGCTTTGGTGTTTAGTTCAAGCGTCATACGTATGTATGTTTGTATGTATGGTAGTACGTATGTGTGTGCGTCTGCCTATTACGGAGCCACGGTGAGCGAGAAGGCATTATGTATACCTATACTACACTACCTAATACTTGCTTAGACCAAGCGTCCTACGAATGTTTGTGTGTATGTTAGTACGTCTGTGTAATATACGCGTTACGACGCTCATAATAGCAACCGCGTGTGCTGTATTGCGTCCGTATTTTTATATTCGTAGAATCACTGTCTGGTCAGCTCTCTAAAGTGGGAGAAATATGTGCATGCGAAACCAGATTGAGCAATGGAAAAACAGTTTTAATTGTGGCAATTTATATTTCACCGAATCAATCAATAAATAGCATCACGGAATTCATTCACGAAAATTTAATAAAGTATACACCAGAAGTATCGCGGATGCTTAGAAAAGATTACGATAAAGTTCCAATGATTTTAAGTGGCGATTTTAACGTAAATTTTGCATTGCATACAGCGGTTCTTTTAGTTGACTTTCTCAATACAACATTCAATTTAACAATGTGTAACAATACGCACTGAATCGACAATACGATCAAAAACAACAATTGACGCGGTATTTCAAAGATATGTTGACAACATCGAAACCATAGCATTTGTATCATATTTTAGCTATCATAAGCCACTCGTATCATTTGTTGAAATTGAAAACATTGAGGATGAATAATAATAAAATGAAGAAAATAAAATATGAACTTTATAGCAATATTATAATGAACCTATAATTATCCAGCTTCAAATGCTGCTTTCGTCTCATTCTCTCTCGGTTTGTTTTACGGAAAGTTTCACTTCTATCGCGTCTAACCGTTGGACTGCTATTTTTCTTTATTTTTTAATAACCTTCCGAATCAAATTTATCAGAGATATCTTAAATAATAATGTCCTCAAAAAAGTCTAGGATGTCTTTTCGGGTAACCCTGTATATGTATTTCTACCTATATATGTATGTTTATGTACGGCTGACTCAAATACTTAGTAGGCTACACCCTGTCGATATCCATTACTGCTTTTTTTATTCTAAAACTTATGCAATTAGCAATTCGTCCTTCACTTTAATTTATCGACTGCACAAATTTATTAAAATACAATCCCCTCTAGCAACTACAATAAGTTCGCATTTTTAAAAGCTTTCAACTTAAGCAAACTTGAAATTTAATTCAGCTTTAAAGTTTTTCTTTTACCCACTCAACATAAAATTTAGGGCGACTATTTTTGCGAACGACCAAACTTTCGACTAACTTTTTGTCGGAGTGCGTAAAAGTTTTGCCCCGCACACTGAGTGGAGGAAATAAAGCGGCTGCGTGGTATGCAAATGCGCATGGATTCTCTGGTGAAACGCAATAAACGCATAAAGCAACGCAAAACAATAATAATAAACAGTAATAAACTGCAGACGCGACTACTGCCAACGTTGCCAGCCGGCGCAGCTTTGTAGCACAGCATAAGCAGCCGAAAAGCGCAAAAGGAACGATTAAAAAAATAATAAAAATAAAAATAAAATAATAAAATTCGCGCAGAAAAAAACGCAACGCAGTATCATAAACTTCATGCCAGCGCGAGAGTACTGTGAAAGAAAAACGAAACACTTTTCGTTATCAGCTTCCGGCTTGTTCGAGCTCTCTCTATAGTTGTTGGCAATACTACGCCAGTTGGTTGGTTAGAGCCACTACATAAGTACATATAAACATATATATTGCTTGTTTGTATATTCGACAACTTCCTGTGTGAGTCAGCGTATGGAAAACTCTTGCTTTCAATTCTTATTATTTCGGATTTTTTTATTTCGATTAATTTTTTTTTAGTAATGACGGCTGCCAGTCAACAGCGCTTTCGGCAACCATCAACTGCAATGAGCCAATAATTTAGCAGTTAGAGTGCCGCCCTAACCAGTCCAACAAACACGCAAACGAGCCAAAAGAACGCGCATAAACTTTTCTCATTTGCTGCTGCACTGAAGCGTGAGTAGGTTGTGTACTAGAGTGTGTCTGTTTGTATGTGTATGTATATATGCGGCCAACTATGAGTAGCAATCCGAGCACTATTCGTGAGCAAACGTAAAACATCCATCGACAGCAGCACTCGCGTCGGCCAACAGGCAAGCAACTAGCAATACCACACATATACACACCAACAATTATGGCCACACTTATGCCACTTAATTGCAAAAACTGTAAAAAACGAAAACATTAGCTCGAGTTGGTGGCAATCAAAACTTTTGGGCACCACCGAAACGAATGAGTGCAATTTTGAAGCGTCGAGTTTTTAGCCGAAGGCAATTTTAATTATTTTCCGTACAGCTGGAGTTACCAGGACAACCGATTTGTCGAAGCGCATCATGACGTGTGCCAGGCGGAATAGTAAAAAGTTGCATTTTAATGGCAGAGCAGATGGCAAAGAATTCAAAACAATTTTTCATAAAAAAAATTTCAGTTTTGTACAAAATATTTTATAAAACCTTTTAAATTCAATAGCACAAATGTTTAATAGAAATGCGTTTGAATGCTCTTTTTTTCAATGGGGATATGTTGAAGCGTGAAAACGTTCAAAACGGTGCTTTCAACTTTTGATCACAAAAAAGGATATTCAGCAGCCGAACTTGAATTTAGAAAATCATTGGAATTTTGAATTGCATATAAAATTTCACTTAATATTACGTATTTTAAACAATATAAATTTCCAACAATAAATAAATAAGGTAAGCAAATTATTTGGCACATACATTTTTTTACTATTGTAATTAAAATATGTAACTTTTTGAGCAAAAATTTTTCGTAAAATCAAAAATTTGTGCTTAGGATATACCTTTCACAATTTCTCTAGCAGCAAAAAATTGTGTTTTGTGAAACTTTCACTAAACATAGAGTTTTTATTGTTTTTTTCTCTGAGAAATTTCTTGAATAAGCAAACTACAGGGTGGGTCATATAGCGTTTGCGTTTTGAACCACCTATTTCTTTGAGAATGGTAAGACAAATTACATGTCAAATATGTTCATAATTCACTTAAAGGTTTGACATTTACGAAATGATACGCTATACCCTTGAACAAAATTGGGAAGTATTGAAAACTTATTTCCAAAAGAGTTGAGTCTTCTTCTTCTTTTCTGATTTTCACATCGGGGGTACGTTAATAAGCAAAATTGTCGGATTTGGGGCTCAGAAAATCCACACGGTACTGTAGAGAAGCAAATGCATCCAAAACGAGTCACTGTTTGGTGCAGATTTTGGTCTGGCGGCATCATCGGGCCATTTTTTTTCGAAAATGAGCGAGGGCTGCGGTTACAGTAAATGGCGAGCGTTACCGTGACATGCTCAACGAGTTGTTTCGTAAAATTGAAGAGGATTACATGGACGACATTTGGTTTCAACAGGACGGTGCAACTTGTCACACTGCCAAAGTTACACTCGAACTTTTGGCTACCGTTTTTGAAAACCGAATAATCAGTCGAAATTCCGATATCAATTGGCCGCCTCGGAGCTGTGATTTAAGCCCATTGGACTATTCTTTGTGGGGAGCCGTTAAGGGCAAATGCTATGCAAACAAACCATCCAGAGACGATTGATGCATTAAAACACGAAATCGAAGTTGCCATTCATGAAATTGGAGCCCAAACAATCGAAAATGTGCTTAAAACTTGGGTTGATCAAATGGTCTACTGTAAAGCCAGTCGTGGCAGTCATTTGAACGATATTATTTTTCATTCATAAATGACAATGTCCAATCTTCAAAATAAAAAAAAAAGTTTGAGAAAAATTTGATTAGCTTTTTTATAGCCGAATCTGAAAGCAAATTTTACATGGCCCACCCTATATATTGAGAAAGTTTTTCCGCATTTTACAATCTGCATCTGCATGCAAGTCTCATGATTCGATTACCAAAAAAAGAAGATCATCTGATTCTGAAGATATTCATAATGACTTTTGCCGCCCAACTACAAAACAAATTCCGAAGCTGGAATTTTTTTCACGCCATTTATTAATTTATTTATTAAATCAGCCAGAGTTGGCAAGCTCTAATACAAAATACAGAAACTGTGACGAGCACATGGATCGACTTTGGCCACAACTTCGGCAACATTGAGACCTTCTTGTGCGAATGCCTAAGCTTTGAAGTGTGTTACTTCAGATTCCTAGAGGGACATTTCTTCGCTAACCTTAGTGTTCTGAGGCCAAAAGCTCGCAGTTGGTTTAAGAATATGTAGTTCAGCGAAAATTTCTCTCCTAAGCTTCCCAATTAGACTCCAATTGAACTCGATAACTAACATAAAAGAGCAGCTCGATTAACTCAGCTCCACCTAGGGCAGCAAGGAAGAGTTAATTTCGGCTACTATATAAAGGCAGAGTATGGGTTAAAAAAGTTGTTTTTGACTTTTTAAAAATTAAAATAGTAAAAAAATAAAAGAAGGATAAAAAAGCCATGAACCTATATAATTTTTGCTCTAACTTTTTTTATAATTTTATATTTAAACAGCGAAGGCTTAATTAAATTTAATTAGAATGAACTCCAACATAGTTTCAGGTGTAAAAAATATAAAAAAAAATTCATTGGTTTTGGAGTATCCGTGTTTTATGGCCCGCAGCTGTATCTGTTTTAGATTAAACTTACAGAATAATATCATTGTAGAATTTTGAGGAAGTGTGTACGGGTTTTCTTATCAAAAAAAATGCTTTGAACTCTTTAAGATATGAAACAAAAGGTCTAATCGCCGACAAAATTTGTTTTCTATGGAAATACGATTATCTTCTCTAGCATTTTGGTCATATTTGCAATACCTAAATATTGCAAATGCGTTTTTACTAAAATATTTCAAACTATATACTAAACTTTTTAAAACGATAAGCAGAATAGGTAGGTTTGGCAGCCGCATCACATAGAGACAACGATGCCACTAGACCACGAATTGGTCCGTTGTGAAGCGTAATGATGCGAAAAATTCTCAATCTATTTGCTTGTAGATTTATTCAGAACTTTGAAAATGACGATAGAATAACTTAGACAATATTAAGGTACGAATTTGTAGCGATCTCTCATATACCAACATAATAATTACTTATAAAGTTCTAGCATCAAAGGAAGCAATACAAAAAAATAATATTTATGAATAAATGACTGTTCTTCATTCTGACGAAAATTGACGACTTTATTCAACACGGTTTTATTGGCAGAGTTCAATGGTTCTAATTTATAGATTTCTGTTATTTTCCGCAGTTTCAAACAGGTACCAGCTAAAGTACGTGCCATAGACTGCCTGGACTTCAGTGTGCCCTCTTAAACGAATTCCTTCTTAATATCCTTGAGCCAACAACTTCTAAAAAATCCTACTTGAGTGCGTGTGCTCCCATATTGAAAGAAAATTATACTTCAAAGCATACATTTTTAGTATGCAAGTATTCCCTCCGATGCCAAAGCGCAAACCAATTTTTAAGCAAAATTTAAATACAAAATACGCCGTCGAAAAAATGCCTGAAACACAAAACGAATGAACACAAAGGCACATATATACAAATTTCGTAAAAATTTCGGTATGCAGAAATTATACAAATAATCTCTAAAAAGGCAAAGCAGGCACGTTCACAGCCTAGAAGCAGACTAGGCATACAACTGCAAGTACAATACAGCTAAATGAAAATAAACAAATATAAAAGAGCAAAAACAAAAAACCAAGAGAAAACTCAAAATCTCCAAGCGTTTTTGCAGCGTATAATTCCAAGCATAATAATCACCATTTTCAGTGAAAAAAGAAGAGAACAAAGTAAAACTCTTAATGGCGCATCAGGGCTTGTGAGCACATTTGCGTGCTGTAAGGACATTCGCACATCACAACAAAATTATCTTGCATATGGGGCTTGCCATTTCAACTATGCATACATGTTGTTGCTGTCATAGGATTCATTGCTTTTGTTGTTGTTGATAGCGGAAATTATCATGCCACAAACAGTCAGATAAACGATTATAACAGATCGTATCACATAGCACGCCATGTAAGTCCGCAAACACAAACTCAAGAAAACGCTTACGAAATCACAACCGAAGTTGTCGCTAAATATGCGATTATATGTGCCTATGTATGGGTGCTTATTTGTACGTTACTTTAATATATATACATATGTATATCTTTATTCGCAAACAAGCAGGGGTATAAATGCATGCACCCCCTCTATTTTACTACAAATCGAATCCATTGAAATGTAAATGAAGTGGCACATGACAGTCATTTCTCTCTCCGCATGTGTAACACCGAGAGGACAAAGTCGAAGTTTCTGTTTTCCACGAAGAACTTCATTGGCCCTTGAAAACATGATTTCATGTAGCAAAGCTGGGTACTTTGTTTTTCATTTGCTCAATTTAATTTTTTAAATGTCATTAAAATTTGGACAAGTAAGCATTGCGTATACTTTATTTCATAGGAGGGAAGTTCAACTAACTCCTTTACGTTTTAATAAATAAGCAAGAAGAATCAGGTAGAGATGTGTACTACTATATATGCATACTCTAAACATATACTATGTATCAGTATATACTCCATTCTTAAAATAATTCATTAGAAAAATTCAATGATGTTCATGGATAAATATATATATCAAAGCACAAAGCAAAAAGTACACTAATTTTTTTAGTTGCTGGATTTATCAAAGAGAGAGTTTATCAAGTAAAAAAAACGCATAAAACGACATCATTATGTTTATATATTTTTCACTGGCTTCGGTTTTCTAAACGATTTTTTGAAGGAACAAACTTCTATGAAAACCCTCCTTTCTATATCCGTATTAATCTGTAGGCATTTAAACACTACAGATCCTAGCAGATTCTCCGAAAGACTGCAGCGAATTTTAAATCTTTCAGTTAAATATTGTATTTAATCTGACAATTTCTTAGTTTTTGACTCGTCATGAAATCATCTGGTCATGAAATCCCACTGGATATATCAACTTTCGTTTAATATCCGATTTAATGTCTTTGAGAGAGTCTAAATATTTAAAACGATTTGTTGAAAATTTAGTAGTTCGAGAAGTCCTTTAAAAAAAATAAATTGAAATTTTAAAAATTAGCATTCAGAATTACTAGGTAAAGTGGCACTAAAAATTCCTTCTGATATACTTTTATCCTTTCTTTTATATACTAAAACTGATGAGCGAGTACTGAACCTTTCGCATATTTAAACTGTGTAGAGGATAAAAATACTGAGAAATTATTAAATTCCTCCACTTCTTACAGAAATTCAGAAGTTCATAAAGTGATAATAGACAGTCAATTATTAATTTGTAGATTCGAAAATTACAAAATTCATATTCATACATTTCTTCATTCGTAATTTCATAAATTCATATGTTCATATTAAATACATTTATTAGTAAACAAATCCACAAATCCATAAAATCATAAATTCATAAATTCATAAATTCATAAATTCATAAATTCATAAATTCATAAATTCATAAATTCATAAATTCATAAATTCATAAATTCATAAATTCATAAATTCATAAATTCGTAAATTCATAAATACATAAATTCATAAATTCATATATTCATAAATTCATAAACTCATAAATTCATAAATTCATAAATTCATAAATTCATAAATTCATAAATTCATAAATTCATAAATTCATAAATTCATAAATTCATAAATTCATAAATTCATAAATTCATAAATTCATAAATTCATAAATTCATAAATTCATAAATTCATAAATTCACAAATTCATAAATTCATAAATTCATAAATTCATAAATTCATAAATTCATAAATTCATAAATTCATAAATTCAAAAATTCATAAATTCATAAATTCATAAATTCATAAATTCATAAATTCACAAATTCGTAAATTCATAAATTCGTAAATTCATAAATACATAAATTCATAAATTCATAAATTCATAAATTCATAAATTCATAAATTCATAAATGCATAAATTCATAAATTCATAAATTCATAAATTCATAAATTCATAAATTCATAAATTCATAAATTCATCAATTCATAAATTCAAAAACTAACAAATTCATAAATTCATAATTTCATAAATTCATAAATTCATAAATTCATAAATTCATAAATTCATAAATTCAGCAATTTCTAAATTCATAAATTTATAATTTCATAAATTCAGTAATTTCTGAATTCATAAATTTATAAATTCATAAATTTATAAATTCATAAATTCATAAATTCATAGATTCATAAATTCATAAATTCAGCAATTTCTAAATTCATAAATTTATAATTTCATAAATTCAGTAATTTCTGAATTCATAAATTTATAAATTCATAAATTTATAAATTCATAAATTCATAAATTCATAGATTCATAAATTCATAAATTCATAAATTCATAAATTCATAAATTCATAAATTCATAAATTCATAAATACATTAATTAATAAATTTATAAATTCATAAAGTCATAAATTCATAAATTCAAAAATTCATAAATTGGTAAATTCATAAATACGTAAATTCATAAATTCATAAATTCGTAAATTCATAAATACATAAATTCATAAATTCATAAATTCATAAATTCATAAATTCATAAATTCATAAATCCATTAATTCATAAATTCATAAATTCATAAATTCATAAATTCATAAATTCATAAATTCATAAATTCATAAATTCGTAAATTCATAAATACATAAATTCATAAATTCATAAATTCATAAATTCATAAATTCATAAATTCATAAATTCATAAATTCATAAATTCATAAATTCATAAATTCATAAATTCATAAATTCATAAATTCATAAATTCATAAATTCATAAATTCATAAATTCATAAATTCATAAATTCATAAATTCACAAATTCATAAATTCATAAATTCATAAATACATAAATTCATAAATACATAAATTCATAAATTCATAAATTCATAAATTCATAAATTCATAAATTCATAAATTCATAAATTCATAAATTCATAAATTCATAAATTCATAAATTAATAAATTCATAAATTTATAAATTCATAAATTCATAAATACATTAATTAATAAATTCATAAATTCATAAAGTTATAAATTCATAAATTCATAAATTCAAAAATTCATAAATTGGTAAATTCATAAATACATAAATTCATCAATTCATAAATTCATAAATTCATAAATACATAAATTCAAAAATTCATAAATTCATAAATTCATAATTCGTAAATTCATTAATTCATAAATTCATAAATTCATAAATTCATAAACTCATAAATTCATAAATTCATAAATTCATAAATTCATAGATTCATAAATTCATAAATTCATAAATTCATAAATTCATAAATTCATAAATTCATAAATTCATAAATTCATAAATTCATAATTTCCTACATTCATACATAGGTATACCCATAAATTTAATTTTTAAATTTTCAAAAAGTTATAAATTCACTAGATCAGAAATTCAAAAATGCATTAATAAATACATTATGTAATACATAAATTCACAAATCCATACATTTATAAATTCGTAAATTCATAAATTCATAGTTTCAGTAATTCCCAAACTCATAAATTCATAGACCTATAAATGCATAATGCACATACGAAGAGTAGAGGGAAGTGCTAACAACAACTTCTCAAAATTCATTAGTTCATAAGCTGTTCGTTTATATCGAATTCAGATTCATATTTAACAATGTAAATATAATTAAAACAAAAGCAAGTAAAACTTTACAAGTTTCGTATTTACTTAAATTTTGTTTGGGAATTAATTAAATTTCTATTATCCTTATCCGCACCAAACAGCAACGAGAAATAATAAAAGTAAATAAAAGGCCCTCCAACTTCTCAAATCATTATACAGCCATACATTCCTATGTTTTTGCACATGTATAAGTAGATGAGAACACATGTACACTAATTCATGTGTGTGTAAAATGTATTTTCCCATTAACGTCACTCGAAAATGCTACAGTCGCGTAAACAGTGGAAATGTAATTCAGTTGCACAAAGCGCAAAATATAAATGGGCTCCCTCAAACTCGTAATACATGCACGCTGCCAGTTCCCATCTGAGATTAATAAGTATGAATGCTATATGCACGTACATGCGTTGCCAGTCAGCTATTATCAGCGTGCATTACCCTTTGATGCATTAAACAATAGTAAAAGGCTTTAAATAGAATGCGTTGAGAACAAGCAGGAGGAAAATAATATCAAAGTGAAATTGAAAAGGTCCCGTACAACATATCTGGTACACGCTGAGCGCAAAGATAAACCTGCAAACATGTGTACGTATAATAAAAACTTCTGTTTTACGAGTGTGAGTGCTTCCAAACGCTTTACGGCTGTTGCTCTGCGTATTTTGATAACAGTATTTTTTCGTTTTATATCCCTATTCTATATAAAACATTTATTTGTTTTCTTTATGCGCACTTAGCCTGTATTATTCATAATAAACTCTTACCAAGATGTATGCCTGTTTGTTTACCTAATGTGTTTGAGAGCTTTGAATATTTATTTTACATAGATTAATTGGAATAGCTTCAAACTTTAAAGCATAGAAAGGCACAAAGTGTGAGTGATGTCACACAGTACTACATCTCGTCTCACATGAGACATAGGTATAAACACATACCTATGTACACACATATGTATGTATGCGTTGCTGCTTCCTTGTTCCAACTACTGTAAACTTTTCTCATATCTCTCACATCTTAATCCTGCAGCCTTTTCTATTTACTATTTAACTTTACGTCATATATATTTTCCTTAAACAATTTTATCACTTTTTTCTTTAGCCACAAAACAATTTATATTCGCCGCTAATGCCAAGACTTCATCTTCCCATTTGTGCTACTTTTCGTATAGTGGGCGTTTGCCGACAGTACCTCGCTCCCTGCAAGGAGAGCAAACGCATTTCTGGTTTAGAACTAGTGCGATTTTCCCACTTGCGAACCGGTACGCTGCGGCTGACGGTAATCGCCCTGAGACTGCGAGACTTTCAAAGTTGAGAAGTGCTCGTAAAAACAAATAATCGTCCCTGGCACAAATCTGTGGCCTCGTGAGTGATTGCAATTTCTAACCCAGTAAGTTTCTGATTCGATTCAAATTGGAAGATGAAATATAAACAAATTTTTTTTCGAACTCAAGTAATTAAATTTTTTGCATGTAAATTTTAATAAATTGTGAATTATCGAATTTATAACTTATAAACTGAGTGATCTATGAAATGACAATAATTTTCAAAATAAATAAAATTAAAAATGTAACCCTTTGAGCCTCTCGTAGATATCACACCTCCTGAAGGTTGTGTCAATGCTTTACCTATGGGCAAACTATTGCGACTAATGCCTTTGTTTTATTAAGTGTAGATTGAAAAAGCAGGCTCAAGTACAAAAATGGCTAAAAACAGCAACAATGGGGAAAAATTACCCACAAATGTTTAACAAAAACATTTTTTTTTTTCAAACAATTTTTTAAATTATATTTTATGCTACGAAAAAATTATAAGAACTTCACAAAAACCGAAGAGCGAGTAATTTTTGTTTCGACTTCGTTCGTAACAGATTCAAATTCTACATAGTGAGAAGAAAAGTTCACTAGAGCATCACTCTAAAGTCAATTCCGCGTCTCCCAACTTTTAAAAAAAGTTAATATTAAGAAATGAATACAAAGATTAACATTAATTAAAATATTATGGATGTCACTTTTTTTACGCGAACTTATATTTAAGCTTTTTTCGGTACAAAGAATATATTTTTGATTTTCATTTTCTATTCAAGAAACCTCATTATGGCATTACAAAGCAAATTATGTATAACTATATATAATTTTTATTTTTTGTTTTTTGTAAATCAAACCATAACTTGCAAACAAACCAAAACCAATTAAATTTTACAGGATTTAAAAAAATAATTAAAAAAATTTTTCAAATCATATTTTTTTACAATTTCTTTAATGCCCTAATAATCTTTCTTGCTTAGAATTTTGTATAGCATCCCAATCTGCTACCAACACTGTCCAAAAAAATTTTTCTACACAAAATTTACTCTTCCTAATATACACATATGGGGGGCCCATTTTTTCTTTTTTTGCTCGGCTAATTTCTTAAGTAATTTTTTGGCAAAAAAAAATGGATTCCCTTATTTCTTACTTTTGTATAACTTACCTGGTAAGACGAAACAAGTTATTAAATATCAACAAAAAATATATAAAGTTGCCTATTTTTTTTTTGTAATTTTTAAAATTCATTTTGAAATTCTTTTTAAAAATTACGTTTTTGAGAATTTTCATAGTTTCCTTATAATAAATAATTTAAATACATTTGTATTACTTTTTTCTTGCAATAAAGCACGTGGTATTATTTTTTGGATATTTCAGAAAAGAAATTAAAAGAGGAAATGAAATATTATCGATCTCTATTATTTTATGCCAAATTTACAGAAAAGTTAATTTTCCCCGAAGCATTCAATGGTAAATTGCCTCCAAGTTCCTCCAAGAGTTGGTAAATATCATTAAAAAATCGGTCAATTCGATCCAGCTCACGTAAGACTTATTATTTATTTGAAATATTTTTCCGTAAAACTTAAATTGTAATAAATTTAATAATTCCGGTGAAACAAACCGGAGCTTTTTTGAGTGAAGCACCCATGTACACCCATTGTTCATATATTTATATATTAGGCCGGGTCGATTTGTGGGGAGGCAAAAAAATCGCCCATTGCTCTGTGAAAATCATATTCTAGGGATCAAAATAAGAAACTTTGCTGAAGGAGCCATACCTCTTAGTGGGGGTCGGTCATACATTTGGACTCAATTGGAGCACTCTAAATGGGTCAAAGTGGGATTTTTCAAAATTTGCCCCTACCCAAAAGTTCGACCCAAATTGGGGGATATCAGAATTCGTTTTAGAGGTATGGTTCCTTCGGCAAAGTTTCTTATTTCGATCCCTAGAATACTATTTTCACAGAGCAATGAGCGATTTTTAAATCGACCCGCCCTATTTTATATGCACTTGTACCCACTCATATAAAAAAAATAATTTTTTTCTTTCGCTCTATTCAATTGTTCACACAACATTGAGAAATATGTTCCTAACTACATATATGAGATTCGCATATATTTTCTACTATTTTTATAACCTTGCGTTTCATCTATCCGTGAAAGTTTTAATAACAAGAAATTTTATAGGTATAAAAAAATTGCATTTTTAATTTTTCCAAGAAATAAATTTTAATTTTTTTTTCCTTTACGACTCGGTCAACATGGTTTGCATAGTATGTAGTCTATTGCCACTTTTTTTAAAAAACACTACAGGCATGCAAACAATTGATGATATTAATATATAAATTGATGGCATGTTCGATGCGCTTAGACAAAAGTCAACCGTTGCGGTATTAAACTTATTTCCACTAAATCAAACTCCCTACAGAGACTCAACGTTATACATATTTTCTTGAATAGTGTGCACTCACTCCACAAAATCTACCACAAATTCACTTAACTCAAAAGTCTTTTCAGTAAAGTTTTTGGCAGAAATCTTCATTTTGTCTACATCAACTGCGCTTAATTGAAAAATAATGTGAATGTTGCTCACCACAATGGTGCCAAGTAGTGGGCTGAATGTGAGTGGGCATTTCGTTGGCTTGCCATATAGTCGAGTAAAACTTTCATTTCTATTTTAGTGTCTTGTTTTTTTTTTTTGCAACTTCAATTTAAGTACAATACGTGAAAATTCAATATTTGGAAATAAATTCAATTTACTTAAAACGTTTAAGATGAGTGGAATTGAAGAAAGTTGAGAAATAAGATTTAAGTGTGAATAGTCCAAAAATGTTTGCACTTTTAATTGATTGAGCCTTAAAGTGGAATTCGCAATAACTAAATCAATTTCAAAAATTCTGTATAAGCAGTCAAAAAAATGAATACAAAATATTCTACTCAAAATATATGAAACATTTTTATTATAATGCAATTATATCTTCCTTTCCGTTTTTCGCCAGCACGCTGAAACTTTTATTTTGCTAGATTTTTGAAAGATTAAAGAAGATATTCCATTAAGTTTTAGTTTTTGAATTAAGTTTTAGTTTTTAGTGAAATTCTGTCAATCACTAATAAAAGTTATACAACTTTTTATTAAAATTATATTAGAAAAATTTCTCTACTTAATACAGTATAATGACATGGCTATCAATCAACGGGGAGTTTTTCTGTAAATGGAAGAATGTTTTACTTTATCTTTAAAAAAATGGACTGGAAAGTTTTTTTTTTTTTTGTATGTATACTTTTATTTGCAATCTATCTTGACGACAA
>JAYXIM010006667.1:0-16870 GCA_037575425.1 Anastrepha fraterculus | reverse complement strand
GTACACACCCACACACACATACTATTATGGCTGGAAAAGTGCATATGTGGAGACTGAGCGTGTGTGTTCAGGGTATATGGGCGTACAGTGCGTATGAGTAATAGTGAAATGCGACTACTCGTAAGGCTGTTAGTTACTCTTGCTGTCACTGTCACTTTTTATTTGCGTGCACTGTTCAATATATGGCTTAGTATCTACTACATGTTCACTATTTATACTCGTGTATGTAACGGGTGCGCAATTTTTTGTCAATCATTGAATAAACTTGGCATTTAAGATTCAACCGATTGTCTTGAGTTGACCTATTCTGGAAATATCAAACCAATACAATTCTAATCCATTTGCAGTGAAAAAAATTAAGAGCTTCCAACTATCGTAAAACAATATATATAAATGTGCATATTTTTTTACGCCCCTTATGAAACTTTTAAGACTTAAACATTTTTATTTTATTTATTTGCACAATTTTTTTTATTATTATCCATAAAAAATATTATTATATACCGCATTATTTCTTTATTTATTATTTTTTTATCAAAAAATCTATTTTTCGAGTACTAATTTTTCGTTTTAAAATAATTAAAATAATAAATTAGTTATTGTATAAGTTACTTTTTTTTTAATACCGGAAATAATCACTATCTTTTTTTTTTTTTTAGTTTTAATTTAAAAAAAAATATTTATCTTTTACCTTTAACTTTCTTGATCGATAAAAAAAAAACATATTTCTTTAGCGGTATATTTTCACTCAGATTTTAAAAAAGAGTTTTTGTCATTATTTTTTGTTTGCGCTAGTTGCGTCGCAGTTAATGCTTTTTGTCAAGGTGACATTCTACACTTAAAAAAATTCTTTTGCTGTTTTTGTTTGCTCCATTCAGTTCTGAGTTGCAGGGCAAGTTGTGAGTTAACGGTAACAAAACAAGTATACAAAGAGAAAATTCGATACATTTTACAGCCTTTCTTTGATAAAGGCGAAAATGCAAGCCAAACCGCTGAAGCTGTGAATGGTGTTTATGGTGCCGATACTGTACCAGCTAATTGTGTGCAATTTTGGTTCGGTCGATTCCGTTCCGGCATTTTTTATATTAAAGATAATCTCGATAAAATAACAGAAACATTCGAAGTTGCCCGGCATGTTAGTAGTCGGAGCATCGTCAAAAAGCTAAAGATCGACCATTTGTGCAAAAATATGTTCAAGAAATGCACTTAATACCTATAGCAAAAGGACTTGTTGACACGTTTGACAACTTACTTGATTTAAATTTAATTTTAATAATTTTTGTATGAAAATCCAAATGAATACAAATTTAAAACTTCGGGCAAATTAAAAGAAACTTGAAAAATTTTCATGAAAGTGTAAAAGTTTTTTATCAGAATTTTGGAAAAAATTTCGGGTATGAAGTTTTATAGCCCATTCAATTTTCGTAAAGTAAAAGTTTGAGGGACCTCGCTTGGATTTTTTACATTTTTTTGTTTTTCGTTGGCGGTTCTTACGAATATTGGACTATTTTTTATATGACGAAGGAAGCATCCAACACCGAAAAAAATATGATAAATAGCAAAAATGAATTGAAATATCAGTAAAATTGATTCACATATTGCAAGGAAGTTTGGCGATGTAAAAGAGCGAAATTAGTCAGTAATTACCCCCACTTGTTATATATTGGTAATTTTTCAATTCAATTCAAAAATTCAAAAAGGAAAGAAGAAGAAACTTTATATCTTTATCATAAATAAAAAAACTTGATACAAATGACGAACCTAAAAATACGGCTCAAGTGAAGTTAAAAAGAAGGCCGATATCACGAGTGAGTACATGTATCTGGATACCGACTTAATTCTCTACCTCATTTGGAGTGAGTGCTTTGCAAGTAGCCTGTGCTTACCGGACAGTATCTGATGCTGCAATTTGCGTGATTGCGGGAAAAATTGCCCTGTATATCCGAGCACGTGAACCAAACCGTCTCTATCCAAGGCAAGGTGCAAAACCTACAAGGGACCAAACGTTGACACAGCGAATGGCGGCATTTAACGAATAGCAGCGAAGATGGGATTATTCTTCCAAAGGCCGCTGGACGCACGAACTTATCTCTAACCTGGACACGCGGTAACGGCGAAGACACGGCGAAGTGGATTACTTCCTCTCCCAGATGCTGAGCGGACGCGGGTGCTTTCAGTAATATCTGCATAGGTTTGGTCTCTTCGCTTCACTACTCTGCTCTACCTGCCCAGAGAAGGTTGAAGACGCACGGCACGTACTCTTCTACTGTCCAAGATTCGCAAGCGAACGTGAAGAGTTAGCCCCTATCCTTGGAAGGCAGCCAAGTGAGACTAATTAAACTATGTATGCAAGTTTTCTAAGCAAGTATTGCGTACGCTACACAAGCAGGACGAAGAGGAGCGAACAATAGAGTTGTTTCAGTACCGGCAGCTAGAGCAAAATAATATTAACGCCCTGTGCCGATCTTCCTGACAAGTGCTGAAGCTAACATGAAACAGTGTTCCAGAGGAGGTCGACTCAAACATACCGATAATAATTACGGACGCTTGAGTTAATGACTCACGGCCATATCATACGCAGACAAGACGGTAATGCACGCGACATTACCGCACACTTTCGAAGTTGCATTTACTTCTTAATGGAGTAATGGAGACTATCACCGACGTATAATCTCCATACGTCATAGGTAGAGAGCGTGGGCGCAGGTTTCTTTTGTGGTTGTTATCCACAATCAGTGTAGTATTCACCTACAGAACCTTCGGTCACAGCTCAATAGGAAAGTGGAGCTCAGGTTGCACAGGCTACATGACTCCGTACTTTAGTTGGGAGAGAAGGTTTCGCACTACAATTGAAGAGGAGGGATGGCACAAAGGCATGAAGCCTGGCCATAGAACTTTTCACATCTATACAGACTGCTCGAAAACTCCAGACGGAGTGGGAGCGGGTATTTACTGCTCAAAACTAGGAATAAGGCAGCTTATCAAGCTGCCAGACCACAGCAGTATTTTCCAGGCGGAAGTTTTTGCTGTGGGGAAGGCCGCGGAGCTAGCCTACACTAGAACAAGAAAGAACTCAACAATTAATATATACGTGGACAGTCAAGCAAGCCTTGGAAAGGCTAGCCGCAAACAGTAGGCTGCATATCTATTGGGTACCTGGTCACAAAGGCAATATGGGGAACGAAATAGTAGATGAGATAGCAAACAGTGGTGTTAGACACTACCTTTTCAACAAGAGAACGGCATACCAAAACCGCTTAATGGACATACCAATATACAATGAAATGGACGACTACATGAAAAGGCGAGTGGAAGCTAGGTGGACTAATCTAACCACATGCAAAAGAGCAAAAATCATGTGCAGAACTAACAACAAAAAACTGACTCAATTCGTACTTACGCTCAAGCGAAAGGACTGCAGAACTATCATAGGAATGCTAACAGGTCATAGTCTATTAGCTACACATGCGTACAAGATAGGGATTGCTAATGCGGACAAATGCAGGAAATGCAGAGAGGATGTTGAGGAGACTTTAGAACACCTTCTGTGCGTTTGTCCGGTATTATTCAAAACGCGTTTAAAATGACTGGGAGCCCCATTGTTTGAGGGTCTGGAGGACATGTCAAAAGCGGATCTCCCAGTGCTGCTTAGATTCGCCAAAAGCGCTGACATCCTACATGATGTCTACTTTAGGTATTCATAGAGGTCGGTCTCAATCTGGTATCGCTAGGGACCAAAAAGTCTAAGCGTGGATTGTTGCCAATCAGGCTAACCTTACCTAACCTACCCACAATCACACCTCCACCCTCGATGTAGTGCAAACGCGGTCCCGAGGTGGAAATCAGCCGAAGAGGGGAAGTCTGTTTTAGTGGGAGCGTGCGCCCCATATATCATTGGGGCGACGGCATCAATTGAATGTTTCCTCCCCTCGCACAAAAAACAAAAAAAGACCCTCATTTGGATCAGACATATTTATCATTGATCTCGGATAAAATCATGCCCTCTGTTCTACATGTTCAGTCTAAATTTTCCCTTCTTCTACATGTTAAGTCTGCCCTTTGATGTTACAAGCTATAACTCTCATTTTCTCTCACTTATACAATTACCATCCGGCCAAAATAGGATTTATCTAAATGATGTCTACCTATTCGGTCCGTCCCAAATTTAGCATTTCCTTACTTTTTTTGTTTTTTTAGTTATTCAATATTCACATACCGACATAAAAGATGAAACACCCTGTATATGTACTACTTATGTATAATAGATCATTAAAATGAACACGCATGTGCACGCGTGTGCGTGCCTAATTCATACTTAACACTTGATACACCCGATCTCTGGCATAGGCATCGCTTATCGTCATCTTTCACTATTTGCAGCAAATTTGGGCAAAACTCACTGCTGACGCACAGACACACAGACACTTACATATAAGTAGTGCATACGAGAATATACTCATGCACAGCATATAATTTGTATGTATGTATTTATGTAATAAAAAAAATCACAAAATGTATAACAAACTTACGTACATACATCTGAACTTACCAACAGGCTACTACTCAAGATTTAAGGAGCTCATAGAAACTCTGTACTTTACTCTACTTAAATCTTTTTTTCTTTTGGTTTTTTTATGTTTTTGTTGTTTTTTCTGCAATTTTTCACTCTCATTCTAGACATCACCAAAATATCTGCCTGTTCTCGCTTGACTCAGTTGTTGTCGTCATCACTGACAGCCTGCGTATCCTGTTACTCGACAACCATGCCTACATACGCATACGCAAACACATAAGCGTAATGTCTAAGAGCGCACCCCAAAATTAAGTACCCCCATCACCAAGTGTCAAAGTGTCGAGTGTCGCTCGTGTTTTTGTACAGTAAGTCGCTGTCGCTTGGTTGATATTTTATCATTTTAAAAGATATATACGCCTTCACTTGGATACTTCAACATTCATACATACACGCATATACGCATACTGCAACTAACACATGTTTAGTTGCGATAAGAAGGAAAGTGGCAGTTATTTTACGCAGACAACTTGCATTGGCAAATCGGTTTTAGGTATCAGCTTACTGTCGAGTGCTTTTAAGATGGGATTCATAACTTCTCTTGCCTCTCCTCTTTTCAGCAATTTGCTGAAATGTGCTGAAAGTTTCATTTTTCACAAATTTTCTTTGTACTCATTGCGTTTGTCTGTATGTAAGGGTATTAGTTTAGATTTTTCATTTTGTTAAAGAATTTTTTTGGAAGCATATTCAATCAAGTGTTATGGGAGTCAAGTGTAAATGGAGGGGGCCATGGCGCATCTTTCCAGTAGCTGGATATGGTCTGGCGCTTGAATAAAGAGATATTATTTAGTTTTAAGAACATTATAAATAAGGATTTCATTTGATTGTTGGTTATATTTCTTAGATAAAATTTCACAACTACGCATTTGTTCGTGAAGGATTTGTAGATTATGCCAAATTAGATGGGCTGTGCTTAGCGTGCTGTTAAGAAAGATAAAAGCCAATTGTGATGCTAAGGAAATGCTCACGATACTATGCCTAGATGTCCTTAAATCATCATATTAAATCGAAATATCCAAAGCACTTTCGCACTGACAATTTGACCAAGCGCTACTTGAATGTAACCTAGAATAACTAGAATTATTTATATACTAGACAGAAAATAGCTACACCAAACACATGTATATTTACATATGCATACATGATTTGGACATACATCCATCGTTGGTTGCTTAGTCGAGCTCCACCTCCACCTTATGGTGTGCGTCTTGGTGTTGTTTCTCCGCAAATAATTTTTTTTTATTCTTTTATAAGAAGTTTTTTGATGGTAGAAATATGCTCGAAGGTTTCCAAACAGAGAAAAAAAAACGTTTCTGTCATAGCGGGTTTGAAATTTGAGAACTAGTGAATGCTTCTCAAGCACAAACCTATTCAGAGCTACGGCATGAAATTTTCGATAGGCGCGAAAAAAATATGTCTCATTACACCCCGCGACGAAATGATAGCACATCAATATTTTGACCAATTTTGACAATTTTTTATGTTTTTTTTTTTTCTTATTTTTCTATAACAGTTTAGCGAATTGTCTAACTAAATACAATTTTGAATATTTTTATATATAAATTCAATATCGAAATTTTATTCAAAAATTTAGAAAAATTCCACACATACTTTTCCACGTACAAACGGTTTTTAATTTAAAAAAATTGTGAAAAATCAAAGCGATTTTAAAGTAATATGTGAATGATATACATATAAATATAATATATAGTACATATATATATATGTATTGGCGCGCACATCCTTTTAGGGTGTTTGGCAGAGCTCCTCCTCCTATTTGTGGCGCCGACTACGAACGACAGATGGTTTTTTATGAGGAACTTTTCATGGCAGGAATACACTCGGAGATTTCCCATTGCCTGCCGAGGGCCGACAGCTATTAGAAAAAACTGTTTCTTAATTTTTGATCTTTTACCGAGATTCGAACCTACGTTTGCTCTGAATGACGAATGGTAGTCATGCATCAATCCACTCGGCTACGGCGGCCACTTTCTAAAATTATGATACCTATGAAAAGTGTCTCATATTGAGCTCAAGAGTTTAGTGTGTGTTAAAAAGTGATACAAAATTTGTGTGCGATGATTCAAGGGTGGCACGGATGTGTTTTTTTTTTTCAGACAGTTTTGGCAAACTTAGTCATGGAGATATAATCAACAATACTTAAAGGTAATCCAAGCCTTTTATAAACATAGTCATTCGCCAAGAAGTAAATTTCGCATACTGAGTAACTTTTCACCGTCCTCCTTAGTCAACAATCAGCCGTTTGGTGTAGAAATTCGAAGAAACTGGTTTTGTGCAAATCGTAAGTATTTGTATATTGAATATACCGAAAATATTGCTAACAAAGTATAGATCATAGTGCGACAACCTCAATTCGCCGTCCTGCACAGCTATTAAACCTTTTCTATGGCATCGTTTAACGGACTTTAAGAAAAGAACTTTTTATGTTGCCTGAATTAGATGGCATGGACTCGCCTATTATGTGGTTTCAACAGGACGGTACCGCTTGCCTCACAGCGCATGAAAAAAGGACCCTATTACCAACAAATTTCTCTGGACGAAACTTTAGGTGATCTACTAAACGCCCAGATCTTGCAATTTGCCACCATTGCACTTCTTGGACTTCTTCTGGGACTACGTTAAACTATAGTATATACCAATAATCCAGAGATGATTGTGGAGCTGAAGAATGCAATCATACGCGTTAAGCTGATATACGGCACGAACTAAGCCAAAAAATTATGGAAATGTGATTTTTAAATGCGCATCCTTTGTTGCCAGAAAAGTCATACATAAATGTCATAGACCAAAAATCTGTTTTAATAAAGAAAGCTAATTTCGATAAATTGTGTTGTGCTCTGTTTATAAGAGAAAGTCTGTGGTTTTATTGAATCACCCGGTATGAATCTTTAGCGGTTACGATTTGCTGCCTATAGATTTCTGTATTTTTGTATATTCTTTTTTTTTTTAATTTGATTTTCCTAAATTCTATGAAAATCTCAGGAATAAAATTTTATGGTATTTCCCATTTAAAGCAGAAAATTACTTATGTTGATAGGTCAATAAGCCTGCGTAAGTCAGCTGTGTACGGCACATACCTTCTTGCGCCTGGAATTTCGTTATTACAATCGTATTCGCATTCGCGCAATATCAGCAAAAATTTTATGACTGCACAGACACACGTCCAATCATAGTAGAACGAATTGTAAAAACATAAAAAAATATTACACCAACTAAAATGTCTCACAAGCATCATATACTCGTGTAGTCGTCGCATTGTAACACATTTTGTAGCTTTTCGATTTTCTTCACAACAAAAAAATGCTACTTCATGCAGAAACAGCGTAGTGAAAAATATTAATCGAAAAAAAAACAGGCAGAGTAAAAGTAGCAAGTAAAAAATATTTATTTGGGCACATAAACCAACCAACGGGCACTACTACTAACCACCACTTACAACATCGCACTACAGTTTTTTAGTTTTCTTTTTTTTTTTGTTCATAAATCGCTTAGCTCCTTTCAAGCACACAATCTGCCACTTTGATCCCAACCACGTCTTCTAGCAATAAGTATTACTTTCTTCCCACTCAAATGGTGGTGTTTAAAATTTGTCGACTTTATTCTTTTGTAGAACATTTTTGGTAGCACGAACGAAAATTATCGTAAAAATATTTTTTACAACAATTGGTGAATCAAGTTTTACAGCGTGGCTGCTTTTAAGTTATATAAAATGCGCTCTTAACATGAGCGTATTCGTATGTATTGTGTGCTTGTATGTGGTTCAATGTTCATTTGCGAGTTCTTACACTACTCTGAATGTAACTAGTTGGGTCCTAGGTCGGAACTGGCTTTCCATGAAATAGTACTGAATCTGGCTCTTTCCCTGGTCATCGGCCTGCATTTACAAGGCGAGATTCTGAGAAGTTACTTCTGTCAATCTCTGCAGAACTTTGTAACGCATACGGAATTGTTGATAATAATAACTTATTTGTGCCGCGGTCATAAATTTGATATGGTATTATGTAAATGGGTGTGCCGTTCTGGAGTTCTCAGGTCGGATTCTTCTGAAGACATCAAAAATTATCTTTCTTCATCGGATACTATGAACGATTTAATTCTAAATGTGGCAAAGATAATTAACTGAGAAATGGTAAAAAGTGCAGATTCCGATTCACAAACCCTCGAATAATGGATTAAATAATGGGTAATTGAAATGAAGGCGGCCGCCGTAGCCGAATGGGTTGGTGCGTGATTACCATTCGGAATTCACCGAGAGGTCGTTGGTTCGAATCTCGGTGAAAGCAAAATTAATAAAAACATTTTTCTAATAGCGGTCGCCCCTCGGCAGGCAATGGCGAACCTCCGAGTGTATTTCTGCCATGAAAAAGCTCCTCATAAAAATATCTGCCGTTCGGAGTCGGCTTGAAACTGTAGGTCCCTCCATTTGTGGAACAACATCAAGACGCACACCACAAATAGGAGGAGGAGCTCGGCCAAACACCTAACAGAAGTGTACGCGCCAATTATTTATTTTATTATTAATTGAAATGAAGATTTAATTAAAAATAAAAACCCTTTATTTAATATATAGTTATGACGCGCCTTCCGTTGTTATAGCCCCATTTGATGTAGTATAATTACGTGATATACCACATGATACGATATGATCTGATGTGACGTGATGCGATATGATGTGTTATGGTATGTTGATTGGGACGTGCTGTATTATGTTCTGGTGTCCTACTTATGTATGAGTCCAAAATTTTTTGATACTGTGTTATAATATGATGTGAAGTTACGACTTGACAAAATGTGTTATGTTGTGATATAAAGTGACGTGATTTGTTATGGTGTGAAGTTACGATCTGTAATGATCTAATGTTATACATAGTATAATGTGATGTTATGATATGATCTCATTTGATGTTACGATAAGATGTTATGATGTAATGTGATGTGGTGATGTGCTTTATATGTTATTATATTATTTAATATTATGTTCGCAATGGTGTGGAACTACGATATAACATGATGAGATGTCATTATATGATCTCATGTGATGTTAGGGTAAGATGTCAAGGTTGAATTAGAGATGTCATAACCACAACCTTATAAAACAACTGATCGAACCAACCTTAAGGGCAACATTGTAATCGATTAGAGGTGACATGCCATGGTATCGTAGTCATACCCGTAACCGTACAGACCTTAGGGTAAGATGTTATAATATGATGTGATGTTATGATACGATTTGATGTGATGTGATATTACGAAACGATGTGATATGATGTGATGGAATGTGACATGGTAGTTTATCGTTTGTAATTTCATGTGATGAAATGCATTGCCATGTGATGTGATGAAATGTAATGTAATGTAATGTGAAGTAGTGAGCTACAGTATGTCGTTTGTGACCTGATGAATTTTGTTAGTCAGTATTTTGGCAATGTAATTTGTGTCTGATGATATCATACAATGTTAGGTTGTGATGTAATGTTAGGACGTAATCTGGGCGTGATTAGCTATGATGGTATGTTACGATCTGATATGATGTGTTGTTATGATACGATTTGATATTATATGATGTGATGTTATGATGTTACGTGAAGTGATGTTGTGTTCAGCTGTTATACCTATATTAGAAGCACAAAGCGATAATAATAATTCCAGTATCCCATTTGCGTGATATCAACTGATGCAAACAATACTGAAAAAATACAAGATTCACCAATTGAAGAGGTTGCAAACAAACGAACAATTTGTGTATTGTATTTCCGAACACTATTCCTATTCAATTTTGATTTGGATTTCTACTTGGTTTTATCTAATCAGAAACAAAAGAGAAATTAAGTCAACAAAATTGCAATTTTGGCAAAAATCTGTCAACTAGAAAGTCAGTTAATATACTTACTTTATTTATGAGCATATTCGCATAAACAGTTGCTTTTTCAACACAAATACCTATGTATGTACGCACATCTACTTATATATAAATAATATGAGGCTGACACTGACATGGCATATCCTTGTCAATAAGCTTGCAAATGACAACAACCACGAAGTAGCTACCGAAAACACTAAAAAGAATTTGAACGCAAGGGAAAAAAGCGAAAGATAAAAAATAAATGGCAAATAAATAAAAATGCCATCGGAGAGAGAGCGAGAGAAAAGGCGGTGGGGAGTGTGAGGACGAAAATGGCTGCGAAAGGTGGAGGTAAAGGAGTTCAAAGTACAATCATGTCTCCAGTCTGGCTGGTGGTTGAAGTTGCCAGCACATAAATAATGTTCATATAAAACTACAATTGCTGGATAACGAACAAAGGAAGAAAAACAAAAATTAAAAAAATTACAGAAACATTGAGTAACTGGAATTGAAATGGCGAAACGAAAACAAAAAATGAAAAGCAGAGAAGTTGAAAATCTGTAAAACAAATAAGCAGCAGAAGTACACACGCATTGAGTGGAAAGTTAACGATGTTACTGTGCGAACTATTCATTGGAGATATTGTTGTTGTTCTGGTTAGTGTCGCCAGCAACGCCAACGCCAACGCCACCTCCACTACGCAAGAATGCTGCCAGTCATGAAATCATACAGTCATCCAGGCGAGCTAGCCCAACTAAGGCATGCAGAGACACTACCATCCTACAAATGTGCAAACAAATGTACGCGTATGCATGAATGTGTGTATGTGGAGAATACAAATGCTAATATAGAAAAGTTCTTTTCTTTTACAATTAACCAATACAATCAGATCACAGTCACTTTTGCAAACAATACAATACATACGCATTTGTATATAACTGCACACATATATGTACGCAAAGGACACTATGGGTATGTGTGTATGAGCTACCGTAGGCATACAAACACATATGTACGTACACGCGGCATAAATGTAAACAAAATCAGACAAATCAGATCCCAGAAGGCAGAACGCATGAGGCGAAGAACAACGATGGTGGATATACCCCTGCTACTGCGAGGAAAAATCAGAGTTTTTAAATTCATATACGCGCATATCCACTCATTTTGTATTCATATTTTTCTCCTGGCCTACACATCTGATTCAACATCGATGCGTATGCTGGCTATATTACGCGAAAAAGACACTCGCATCAGCGCACAAGAAGGAGTACTGCATAAATCGAGCTGGTTTAGAACTAGCGCAGGACTATCCCGTTAGTGGATGGCACTAGTTGTCTCACTAGTCATTAAGTTCTCATATAATGCTGTAAATTGACTACTGTTCCATTGAAAATTAAATATTAGGCGAAAACGCCAGTAAAATATTCTTTTCAGATAAAACTTTCCCAAACGCATTCCGTGAATATAAACACATTATGCTCAAAATCAGGTGCTATTTGCCTTTGAATTTATGCCTCAAAACTTTTATTTCTCAATAAACCATAAAATTGTATAAGAAAATTATATTCTCAATGCAAGTTAAGTGGCATCAGAATAAAAATACAGAATAAAAGTTTTCTTAAAAGCTTTTGATTTGAAATTTTCTTTTTTTTGAATTGAAATAGAAATAGGAATAAAGTGCTGCTCGCTAACCTTCTACGCCTAATAAGCCTTTAATCTTAGTGAGCTAGGTAAGCGATAAACCACGAATGTTATCTGGGTTCGTGAGCACAGAGACATTCTTGGAAATTGCATCGTGAATGACCTGGCTAGGAGATGAACTGATCTCAATTCTAACAATTCTAGCCAATATGGGGCCATCGCTGTATCCTCAAGCAAGCCAATAGCATAGGAACCACCAATCCCACTTGTAAGATAACAGGTCTGACGTAGAAGGAACAAACATAGTAGTAGATCACTCATCAATCTTTGCAGTGGCTGGTATCATTATGAAATCTGCTGTGGTCCTATGGATATACACAGCACTTATCAGACCAATCATCATTTATGCTTCTGTGGTCTGGTGGCGACGGAGCATGGTTAAGTCCACAATCCGGGAACTATACAGGCTGCAAAGAAGTGTATGTTTATGCATCACGGGTGCCATGAATACAACCTCTGAATGCTATGCTTGATTTGCTCCCCCTGAATCTTAAGATACAACAGGAAGCAATAAAAACAATGTATAGACTCCATAAATATGGTTTCTGGCACGAAGATGGAACTTCGGGACACAGAGAAATCTTTAAGTTGTTGCCGGAGCAGTATCCACTGTTTTTGGCACCTAAAGATGACCTGATACCCACCGTTTCATTTGGAAGGAAATTTGATGTCAGATTTCCATTGCGTGAGCAATGGAGCAATCCAGAATGCATGCAGGGAGGTTTGACGGATATCTTCTTTACCGATGGGTCCAAGACTGAAATAGGGTCTGAAGCCGGATGGTACTTAAACGATAGTAATAAGTATCACTATGCTATGGGGGGAATGGCAACTGTTTTCCAAACAGAAGTTTTTGCCATCCTAAAAGTAGCCGAATGGACAATCGAGAGGAGATGGAGCGGGAAACAGATTGGAGTTTTCAGTGACAGTCAGGCTGCATTGAAGGCCCTGGAGAACGCGAAGCATACCTCAAAGATTGTTCAAGAATGTAAGAAGAAGCTCAGTTCTGTCGCAAACCAATATTGGTAGGAATTTTTTATTTATATAATACTTTAAAAAACAGGCTTGTACTTATATGGGTTCCGGGACACTCCGGTGTTCAAGGAAACGAAATTGCCGACGAATTGGCCAACCGTGGATCAGCGGTGCCCCCACAGGCGCCAGAGCCAATAATCGGAATCAGTCCCGCAGGAATCAAGAATTGAATCAGCAATTATGTAGGCAATCTACATAAAGAGCGATGGTCCGGTCTAGAACGCTGCAGAACTGCAAAGTGTTTTGTGACAAGTCCGAACAGAAAACTGTCAAACTTTCTACTAAAACTTAGAAGGAAAGACATTCGGTTGATGGTCGACATCATTACAGGACACAACCCATGGGGTCCGCATATGACCACCATTGGAATCATCGAGGACCCGGTATGCCTGTCATGCTTGGAGGAGGCGAATAGCACTGAGCACTTTCTCTGTGAGTGTCCTGCCTTTGCTAGAGCACGACTACGAGTATTGGGTTCCGATGTCATGAGAATGAGTAATATTCGTTCTCTAAAACTGGAGGATATTTACAGATTTGCCAAAGAATCTGGAAAATTCTCACAGGACTAACTATCTCTATCTCTGTCTCTATTCTTTTCTATCTCTTTCTCTGATACTTTTCTCCCTCCCTCCTTGACTATCTACCCCCTTTCCAGAGCTTTAAATACAATGGGCTCTTTAGCCTGAGTGTTTTAGGAGCCTTCGAATCTCCTGGTGCTCCTTGGCTCGACCTTTTCAAATTCAATTCAGGAGGTGGAGAGTGCTCAACGCTTCTTCTGTCCCTGTTCCACTCTTGCCAGAGGGCTGTCTAAACTCTTAATGGGAGCGAAACGTGTGAGGTTTACCTCAAATGATTTCTATGGCAGCTACAAGGGACGAGTAGGAGGTGGAGAGTGCTCAACGCTTCTTCTGTCCCTGTTCTTACTACTTCGGATATCTGGCAGAATTGGAATCAGTAGCCATCTACAGTATTTTTTCGTTTCTCCGAGAGAGTGGTTTCACCAAATTGGGAATTAAAGTGGGAACTTGAGTCCAAACTAGTGGTATCACAATAACAGAAGCCTTTTAATGAAATGAGCATCCCCTGACTGTTGTTAGAGGGGAATTGCACAACTTATTTCTCAGCAAAGTGCTAAAAAGTTGGAAATCCATTTCTTCATGTGCTATTTCGAAAACACTGTGGCCCGAGTACAATAGAAGGAGGACTCAGAAAGTTATAGGGACTCCACGGCATTCAATTTCCAAACTCGTAGCTGAGTTT
Organism: Anastrepha fraterculus; assembly: GCA_037575425.1. NCBI lineage: Eukaryota > Metazoa > Arthropoda > Insecta > Diptera > Tephritidae > Anastrepha > Anastrepha fraterculus. The sequence continues at coordinate 2,438 of JAYXIM010006667.1, read as the reverse complement.
ACCGGCCATTGGACAATAAACACACTAGGAAAAGCTAGGTTTACCATTTAACCTCCATTGCACAAGCTGTGGACCTGTACATGTCCGAGTTTGACAGATAGACGATTAAAGTCACTGAATGCTTCTTTCCTCGACAGCCTGGGGCAGGGCGCCAACCTACATCCCATCAATCTTCTCCATTACATCAATAGCTCCAGCTGGGTGTAGATATCCGCCGGTTGAAGATCTCATAATGGTATCAAAACGGCAATCTCTATATCGGCTTCGATGAAATATTCATCCTTTTAGTGCAGATTTTACCTTAGAATATTTCACAGATTCACTTCCCTAAGTCCGTTCCACATAATGCTGCAGACGAGTATAACCCAAATCGGATTATAAATACACGTTTTGAAAATATTACAGGCACAGCGCAGCCTAGTGGGTAAATAAAGACAGTTTGCACTTCTTCTTCTATACTGATTTATTGGTGCGAGAGGTATTGAATTCGAAAGAGAAGTCTGAGTGCTGATCAGGTTACGGTCACTAGCATGCCTACTTCTTCTTAGTCAACTTCAATATCTTGAATAACCACACATCCTATGAGATAGCACCAACATCACCAGTTCACAATTCTACTACAAATTAGCACTAGTTCGTAATTAGTCACGAAGTTTATAGTATGAGACTACTGATTCAGCATATTATTCCAATTTCTTAATGTAGAGTTTATATACTACTCATAGCATAAATGGTATTTGTAATCGTGATGAGTTTACTCCACCCTCAAACTCTTATGAATATTTTGTTAACTATGTAAATACGGTCCCACTGCTTTTAAGTATTACAGTATACAAAGTTTGTGGAGATATACACGGAAGTATATTATCAAGCATTTGTTTGCATCTATACGGAAACTCGAGTTAATGTAATTGTCTAATGGATGAGTAGCTATGAATAGAAGATTTATAAAGAGTTGAGCAAATTATCAGAAAGATGCACAAGTAACTATTGGGTAGTGGAAAAAGTCTTTTCGTATTTCTAATCAAACTTCAACTTATTTTTTTTTATATTTATAATGAACTTTATTAAACTAAATATGTATGTACCATTTTGGTAGACCACCTTTTGCCATTTTTCTTCTAGAGACATTATTCCATCAGTGTAAAACTTTTGTAGTTTATCGGCGAAAAACTGCGACAAGTAATTTTCACAGGCTTCTCTTGAAGCCAACTTTACGCCATTAAGGGAGTTCTGCATTGACCGAAACAAATGGTAGTCCGATGGTGCAAGGTCAGGGCGATGTGGTGGATGCATCAAAACTTCCCAGCCAAGCTCTCCCAGTTTTTGCCGAGTCATCAAAGATGTGTGTGGCCTAGCGTTGTCCTGATGGAAGACGACGCCCTTTCTGCTGATCAGTTCTGGCCGTTTTTTTTTCGATTGCTTGCTTCAATCTCATCAGTTGTTGACAGTAAAGTGTAGAACCAATCGTTCGAGCAGGCTGGAGCAGGTCATAGTGGATGATTCCTTTCCAATCCCACTAAACACATAGCATAACCTTGCCAGGCGTCAATTCTGGCTTTGCGACCACTTATTGAGCTTCACCACCCTTGCACCATAATCTCTTTCGCACATTATTGTCCTATTTGATCCACTTTTTGTCTCCTGTTACCATTCGCTTCAGAAATGGTTCCATTTCATTTCGTTTCAGCAAAGAATCGCAGATGTTAATTCGGTCCATAAAATTTTTCACAGACAAATCATGTGGTACCCAAACATCGAGCTTCTTTTTGTAACCAGCCTTTTTTAAATGGTTCAAAACCGTTTGATGATGAATGTTTAGTGCCTTGGCGATGTCATGGCAGCTTATGTGGCGGTCCTGGTCAATCTTTTCCATAATTTCATCGACTTTTTCAACGATAGCTCGACCGGAGCGAGGTGCATCTTTCACATCGAAATTTCCAGAACGGAGGCGAGCGAACCATTGTTGTGCTAGACGAACTGATACAGCGTCGTCTCCGTAAACTTCATAAGTTTCATTGGTGGCTTGCGTGGTATTCTCCCCTTTTTCATACAAAAATTTCAAAAAATAGCGAATTTCTTCATTATTTTCACTCATTTTTGAACAGCTATAACTTTTTTTCAACTTCTCCGAATTTAATTTTTTTTTGGTTAAATGGAGCTTTCTAACACTATATGATATGACACAATGTGATTGGTAGCACTGGAGATAGATGACTCTAACGACATCTACTGACAAAATACGAAAAGACTTTTTCGACTACCCAATATTTAATTGTAGAGTCATTCAGTGCCAAGTAATTCAAATATTTCGCGCATTCTCATCAATTATTCTAAAAATTGGTTTATTTGTAGACTTGAGTATAATAAGAAGTAAACTGGAAAAAATGTTCAGGAATAGATATTTTAAAAATTATGGTATAGAATTTTTTAAGTAA
>JAYXIM010006666.1:0-10673 GCA_037575425.1 Anastrepha fraterculus | reverse complement strand
AAGCTGTTTTTTTCGCCTCCCATAAGTGGCATATATGATAGTTTCGGCTAAGCACGATTGATTTTACATAGAGAACGAGGATTCCTGTATATCTTTCTGAAACATGGCTTTAGTAGTTGGAAATTTTTTAAATTTTTGTCAAATAACATTTCTTTATTGCCCTAAAACATAATTTAACTCTTAATTTGATCTGCCCTATATCTTTGGAAATGTTCAAAGGCTAGTTCACTTCAAGTATTTTTAAAAAATTCACACAAAACTTTACTGCTTCGCATTAAAAAATAAACACCTTCTCAGCAAAATTAAAGTGTAATATTATTTCTGCAATGCTCACTTAATGCAAATTTAATTATATAAAAAATATCTCAAGTCACTTGCATGCCTCATTTTTGCAAACATTGACCATGACTACCATTTGACATATGACCATTAGAATATCAAAAATTTATGAGAAAATGAGAAAATAATCACAACAAAGTATTAAAGATACAAAGAGAAAGAAACGCATGCCTTTTTAATATCCATCAGACTCTCCTACGCTGCATATAAACATATGAAACTGAGGCTTCTGGATTTGAAAGGCGTGCGTAGACGTAAGCATGGGAAGTATCTATGGAAGTAAAATCTAATTCTTTTCGATCTTCGAGGAAGTTTTACATACCACCATACGTTAGGACGGGCATGATGAGAGTCTTGTAGAGTATTAGTTTTGTTCGTCGAGAGAGGACTTTACTGCTCAGTTGCCTACTTAGTCCAAAGTAGCACTTGTTGGCAAGAGAGATTCTACGTTGGACTAAATATCTTTAAATATTTATACTGAGATTTTTATAGGAGGTCTCACACCTTATCTAAAGTACATAGCCTATGAAACGTGGCAACTACCAGCTAGTAAATATTACATACATACTTAGCTATTACTAAGCTAATAGTAAGCCCCTTAATAGATGGGATTATTTTTGAATTATTGAGCCATAGAATCTTATTTTAGAACATTTTGTTTCTTCACTTGAAGCACAAGCTGTGATTATTAGTTATCGGTAAAACTCCGTCAAAAAGTATACGAAATGAAAGTAGTTTTTCTTATAATTATTCTTGAACTTTAGGAAATAATAAGCTAATATTGCAAGTTTTCATAATGCGCTAGCTATGCCATGTTGAAAATCGGGGCAGTATTTTGACACCCAAAGCTTGTTCCAGTTTTCATCGATTTTTTTTTTTTAGCTTTTTGTTTAAAATTTATTTATATAATATTTATTTATTATTAATAATAATAAATCAGTGATGCACTAAATAGTTAATGCTATCAGCGGATAGTTCAAACACGGAAAAACTGAAGACCTAGTGATAATAAAACCCTTGTTTTAACTACAACTAAGATCTTAGTGGTGTGCAGTGACAGGGCACAATGCCCAACACTGGATATTAACATATAAATTTAATTTTTTTTTTCATTTTTTGGTATTGGTTTAATAGTACAACGTCCGGCACTCAAAGTGTAACCAACTTCAGACAGCTCAAGTTCATCACAACCTGCTATTGTGCGTGAGCTCGAGCACCTTAAAGTAAAGAAAGTTTTTGTTTATCGCACCATTACTCGTTACAATGATACTGGTAGCATTGCGAAACGTTATAGAGGTGGTCATCAAAAGAGTGCAACGTTACGTGAAATGGTTCAAAAAGAGAAGAACCGATTTGAGTGAAATTCCCAATCAAATGGCGAAATAACTGAAAATATCTCACCGTAGCATCCGCCGCGTACTGAAAAATGAGCTCAAAGTCAAGCCGTACTAGATCCAAAAGGCGCATGTCTCACACCAAAGCAGCAACAAGTCAGACCTGAGAAAGCGAAGGAGTTCCTTCGCTTGGCCGAAAGCGGTCAATTTCCGAACATTGGGTTTCCTAGCGAGAAAAATTTTCAAATTGAGTAATTCGTAAACTCCGAAAACGATAGGGTTTATTTGACGGACCATTCATACGAGAATTTGAGTCATTGATTGGACACCAGGAGGCAGCACCGGCCACAGGTAATGGTTTGGACCACTGTAACCGCAGATAGGCGCTCTCCAATCGTTTTCGTCGAGCCTCGCGTCAAGGTAAATACGAAATATTATCGGCAAAGTATACTGGAAGTTGCTTTGAACCAGTGGGCAGACAAACATTTCGGTGGCAGACCATGGATGTTTCAACAAAACTCGGCACCGTCTCACAAAGCTCGAGTGAACCAAGAACGGGTAAAAACAACGTTCCGAACTTCATAACGTTCACAAAATGGCTCTCAAATTCACCAGTCCCGAGTCGGATGGATTATTCTCTTTGAGCCATTTTGGAGAGCAAGGTCCGAACTAAAAGATTTACCAGTCTCGAGGCGCTGAAAAAAGCCATTGTCCGCTAGTGGGCCAAAATACCTGCAAGTCACATTCGGGCAGCTTGCGCTGCGTTTCTGGACTGTCTCAGGGTCATGGTCAAGGCAAAAGTTGGTCATATCGAGCAAAAGTAAATTAATTCTTAATTTTTATTATTTTCACACATTTTTTACTTTGAATTGAAAAAAGTAATTTTCCAAATTAAATGTATCTATGTCCTTTTTAATTGGTTACACTTTGAGTGCCGGACCCTGTATTATATACACGTTTTGTTCCAGAACTGCTCCAAAATTCATTGGAGCTCCAATGCGTTGATCTTGAAAGTTAAATTTGTTAAATTTGGTTGACATTCCAAATACATATAATTTTCACACTTAAAAAAATCGCCAGCCAACTTATTTTGTGTGCATAGATACACCGCTCTGATTAAAAATGCCGAAACTATGAAAACAAAAATTAATGACACCACCAATTAAGTCCATTAATTAAATATAAAAGCTTGTAGCAATAAATTTAAATAGAAGTTCTGCCAGTGTAAAATTATACCAAAATGTTTAGACAGTTGGTTCTCTGCCAACAAATCCGAGCCATCCAAGTAGCGTACGTGAACACACGAGTGTATATATGTGTGTATGTATGCGCACACGTTAAATGCTATGCATACAATATGCGGTAGCAGAGAAAGAGTTGGGCGCCTAAAAGCATACCTTTCACCACTACACGCCAATTCCAACTACCGGCTGCGCAGCCTACATATGTACTTATAGATGCTTACATACATACATACATACATACATATATTCGCATGCATAGCCAAGTAGCGCGCGTCCTGGCCTGGCAACTGTTGCCAACAATGGAACAGCAGCAACAACAAAAAGGCCAACAATTGTGAGCAGTGCAGCACTGCAATAGTTGCAAAAATTGTAACTACAATAATAATAACGGCTGCAGCAACAACAAAATATTAAAGTCTGTGCCATCGTCTGCCGTCAGTGCGGCTGTTGGCTACCTAACTTTGCACGCTAAAGAGCGCGACTACTGAAGATGTTGCAGTTAGTGGAAGAAGGCAAATGCGAAACATTTCTGGCGCCTGATGTCTGCATTAAATTTTGTATTGAAAAAAATTCTAAAGGGACTGAGCATAATGACCAGAGTATGAAGAAGAAACCAGTGAGAAGTAAGGAAAGTAGACAGCAGGCAGGAGGCTGGAGGCTGGAGGCAGCAACTAGCAGTCAGCGTTCAGCAGCCAATAGCCAACAACCAACGGCAACTGGCAACGTCTGTCAATGACATTTCGTATTCGTGTATCGCAACGATATGCTGCAAGTGAAATAAAGGCAAGCGCCGGCAGATACAAAAATATCTACATATGTAGATACGTAAATATATAAACTGGTTGAATGGAAGACGATTGCACATAAAAACAGAGCCATATATACTAATATATATTATACTATATGTAAATGCAAGTAAGTATGCAATACAGACTAAGCAGACGAAATGGCATACAATTGCGCTGGCAGAGGCTGCAGGGACGGAAGGAAAATAGGCCGGATGTCGAAAGGGGTAGAGAAGGAAGCGCACATTTGTGTGAAGTCACTGCAGTTGCAGTTTGCATTCAAAAGGAAATCACAACTGAAAACTGAGCTGCTAGCCGTTCATGCTCTTCGGTTATCGAAAGTGATACCTTTGGGAGGAGAAGGCGCATAAATGAATTCGTATTGCAGGATATTGTATTGTAAGCAATGAAAACAGCCATAGACCAGCAGCAAAAGTGCAGCGCCTTTGGACGTAAGTACTTTGCTCTGTAATGATAGCAGGAAGTAAAGATTTGCGGGCACTACTTATACATACCAGCTTTCGGAACAACTCGGTTGCTTACATTCATACTTAAGGAATTACTTACATAACTGCTTGCTTAATTACTTACGTACTTTTGGCCGTATACTTTTAATTATTTGCTGAATTACTTACGTACTTGCATATCTAAATGCTGAATTACTTACGTACTTATACTTGTATAGTTACTTAATTACTTAAATGCGTACTTACATTTTTAATTACTTTCACACATCTAGTAACTTCATTACGATCTTAATGAGTCCTTTCAGATTGTTGGCGATTTCGTTTTTGATATGGATATTGTATTTGGATGGATGTTGTATTTTTGCGAAGATTTTTCAAAAGAATATAGAAAACGTTGAAGATAATTTCTGAATTCGCAATAAGTACTGCATCAACCGCATAACATAATAATTTCACCTCAGTGTTTGAAATATAAAAACCGCTTGTAGCGTCATTAGCATGATTAATATTTTCATCGATTGTGGTATTGAATAGGATTGGGCGACCAGCTGGCACTGAGAAAATCAATAAACCACCGCTGCATGGATCAGTTGCAGACGCGATGGGATAGTGCAAAGGTAGGTGGACCCACCGTCTCATCCCCAATGTTGAAGCTTGGCTTCAGAGAAAGCACGGAGAAGTAGACTTCTATCTTTGCCAAATCCTAAGTGGTCATGGCTGCTCTAAAGCGTACCCTCACCGCTTTGGACAAGAAGAAAGTCCATACTGCGAGCAGTGCACACCAGCGCACATGTGCTTCTCACGTGCCCCCGCTTCAGAAGAGTAAGGGCTACACTGGAAGACAGCCTTGGCAGCAGCATCACGCCCGAGAACTTATGTTGAAGAGCCAGGACAATTGGAGCAAAGCCCAACACATGACTGCTGAAATAATGCAGCAACTCTGGCATAGCGAGCAGAACGTGATAGCACACCTATCCAAAGATGGAAACGCAGGTAAACTGACGATACCACTATCAGAAACTAACTTTTTCTATGGTAGCGAACAGGGGCATGGACGGAGGGGACGTATAGATCCGAAAGGGTTGGTTCTCTTCAGATATGACTTAACAGTGGTGGTAATAGGCAGATGCAGCTTGTGACATTTTGCATCAAAACAGTAACTGACGTTCAGTGCAACGCTCAAACCGCCTCCCGACGAAATACTTAACGGTAGTACCGGAGTGATCGGTACTTTGACGGTAGGAGGTTTAGTTCGGGTTAAAGTCCCACACTGACGGGTAAGGCTTTCGATGCTTCCTTCTCATAAAAAACAGGCTTTCGATGCTTCCTCCCCATAAACAAAGAAATACTTACATACTTACATGCTTACATACTTACATACTTGCGTGTGTGAAAGGCGTCAACAGTAAAAGACGTGTTCTGCAAGTGCTCTGACAAAAGTGACGATAAGTTTGGGAAAAAGTCCCACGGTAGTGATAAAAAGTGTGCAAGTGTGCTCCCAGGAGCTAGCGCAGTGACCAGTGAGTGCCTCTGACAGGAGTACTTGACCAACCAGGGGTAAATAGAGCCATTTTTTATCAAACTCCAAAAGAGTGAAAAAGACAAAAAAAAAATTATTAAAAATAAAAAAACAAAGAAGAAAACCTGAGAAATTATTAAGCACACGGTGGAAAGTGTTGTTGCTGAGAGAGAAAGAACAGTTGCTTAATATAAGCACATCTGCTTAGACAACGGTGCAAAGTGTTGGTGGGAAGAGAGAGAATAGCTGATTACCATCTGCACATCTGCTCAGACAGCTACGCAGGTGAATTACCTCTGACTTCCACAGGTATAAGCAAACCACCCAACAACATGCCGAATGAGTCTCCGTGCATATGCAGAGAATCGAAGGAAAAGAGCGACACGATCAATCCTTTTCTGTGATGAAACAAATACTCACTCCTGAGCAAGAGCGCTGAAAAGCACCAATGCGAGCATAAAACTCCAAACATGGATAAAGCGACACGCAATAGCAGAAGGAAGAGGAAAGGCAGAAAGCGGCAAAGCGAGAATCAGACGGGGAGCCGCTGCGTGTGATGGAAGAAAAAATAAAAGAGATCATTAGTACGATGGAAGTGCAGAGACATATCAACATTCCAACTTGGTGAGTGCAATAGAGAGGCAGCATCAGAAAGCATTAGACGTGCACAGCATGTCTAAGCCACCCACTGTGCGCGCCAATCAAAACACACATAGTGACACAATGGAGAACGATCGCAAAAAGCAAGCAAAGCGAGCCCGCACGGCGGCCAATAACGGGCGGGATGCACCCAATTCGCCGCAACAAATAGGAAAGTGCATCCGCTTAGAATCGCCGAGGGGACCAATAGAGGCCAGGCCCAAAGATCAACAACACTACTCCAACGAAAGAAAAGAGGTGGTTGCTGTAAAGAAACAAAGCGTGGCAGCAGTAGACATGAATGCGCCCTAGGCGTGGAGGCTGGCCATCAGTGGTCAAACGTAATACCAAAACCACGCAAAAAGTACCAACGAAACGTGACGCATTGGTCCTGAAGAAAGTCGGTGAACTTTCATACGCGGAAATGCTAAAAAACAAATAAATCGTAACCTGACCTCAAGGCACTGAGCCATATAGTAAAGGGCATTAGAAAGACGGCGAAAGACGAATTATTATTCGAACTAAAGCGGCAAGTTGATCCAGCTACTGAGAAGCTTAAGACAGCAATAGAAGGTGTCCTCGGCAAAAATGCACAGGTTCGCTCCCTAACGCAAGAAACGGCTATACAAATAAAACATATTGATGAAGTGACGTCCAGAGAAGTAGTGTTAGAGGTGATAAAAAATAGCCTCCCTGAAGGAAAAGTTGCGCTATCGGTCCTTCGAGCAATGTACACAGCATACGGTGGCACGCAGACATGCACCATCAGCCTACCATCGGCGCCCGCACAAAAACTGCTAAGCCTATCCAAAATACGTATTGGCTGGGTTTACTGCCGTGTCAGAGCAAAAAAACATACTTACATAATTTTTTTTTGGTTTTTTTTTTTTGGTATGCGGGCCTTGGAGGTGAATCTTCTAAAGATACGTGTGAACCGACTCATACGTATACCCGATTCACATTCGATATTCCCCGGCTCTTTTGAACTGAGTTTCGTAGTGTTTACGGACTAAATCCCCACATCGCCTCACTGTTCTGCTTTTCCCCCTCGGTATTACCAGTTAAGATATTCCTCCGAGGGGGCAGGATGTGTTTATTCATTCATTTGTCTGCGTTCGTTGTCATCATGTCTCAGCCTTCGCATAATTGTTGAGGCTACGTTACAACCATAGTTCCACGTTTCTTCAGATCCTTGCATATATTGTACTAGGCTAGTAGCTGTCATGCTCTCGCCGATATTTGAGCGCGACGTGCTTCGATCCCCATCAAATTTAGAGCACTCTAACAGGGCATGCTCAGGCATTTCATGTTTTTCTTGGCAGTATAGGCAAAATGCTGTGCTTGTATTTGTACAAATACTGCCTGGAACAGCCATTCCCAGTTAAAAACTGTGTCAGCATGAAGGTAACGTTTCCATATGTTCTCCGGATCCATTTCTGTATGTCGGGGATCACAGTGAAAGTGGTTCTTCCCTTCCCACTATCGATCCATTTGGTCTGCCAGTTTTGCAGAGCGGTATCATCGATCCTCTGTAGGGCGTCTCTGAGTGAGGCTTTGTCATCAGATACCCGCGCATTTTTTGCATGCTGGTATTTTTGTTTCATGCATTTTACCTTTATGTCGAGGAGGATTCTGCCTGCTATTACCCCTGCTGCTTCGTCAGATATGGGCCTATAGCTTCTAATGATTCTGACCTTGCATAATCTGTACACCCGTTTAGCCGGTCTCAAATAGCTGGGATATTTCACTACGTCGCCCCACACTTCCATAACGTAAAACAAGATCGAGTTGCAGACGCTTGCTAACAATGCTCTCATTTGTTGCCTTTGTCCACCCACATTGGGCATCAGTCGCGATAAAGCGATAGTATCTGTTGATGTTATATTGTGACCACCAACCTTTATTTGAATGTTTTCAACTTTTCGCCTAGAACTTATGAGAACCAGTTCGGTCTTATGATCTGCTAGTCTTAGCTCAGACGATTGTAACTATTGCTTGATTTATTTAATAGTGTCCTCCCTCTACCCTTCGTGAGACCTCTTTTAGTGTTTTCCCTACGACTACCACAGGTCATCTGCGTGCCCAACAATGCTGGCTTGTTCGTGCAGTTCAACGCGTAGCACTCCATCATACATGATATTCCACAGAGCCGGGCCTAGTACAGAGCCTTGAGGAACTCCTTCAGTTACCTTATAGCTTTTGGGGCCAACGTCTGTATCATACCATAGGGTTATGTTATCAAAGTATGAAGCTATTAGCTTTATCAGATAATTCGGCACATTCATACTCCGAAGTGGCATCAGTATTTGGTCCCATTTGGCCGTATTGAACGCATTTTTAACGTCCAGAGTCACGACTGGGCATTATTTTTTGGTTCCTCCTAGCCATATTCTACCAGAGATAGCAGTTTTTGCTATTTCGCATACTTCTATTATTGCATCTACTGCACTGCGATGCTTTCTGAAACCGTATTGGCGAGCTGACAGACATGTATGTCCTTCTGAGTACTGCTCTAGTCGATTACAGATTATTGCTTCTAGCTCTTTGCCAGCGGTGACCAACATACAGAGCGGCCTGTATGATGAAGGATCTTCTGGAAGTACTTGCATACTTACATACTTACATACTTACATACTTACGTACTTTCATACTTACATACTTACATACTTACATACTTACATACTTACATACTTACATACTTACATACTTACATACTTACATACTTACATACTTACATACTTACATACTCACATACTTACATACTTACATACTTACATACTTACATACTTACATACTTACATACTTACATACTTACATACTTACATACTTTCATACTTACATACTTACATACTTACATACTTACATACTTACATGCTTACATACTTACATACTTACATACTTGCATGCTTACATACTTTCATACTTACATCCCTACATACTTACATACTTACGTACTTACATACTTACGTACTTTCATACTTACATAATTACATACTTACATACTTACATACTACATACTTACATACTTACATACTTACATACTTACATACTTACATACTTACATGCTTACATACTTACATAATTACATAATTACATACTTACATACTTACATACTTACATACTTACATACTTACATGCTTACATACTTACATACTTACATAATTACACACTTCTATACTTACAAAGTTACATATTTACGTGCTTAAATAGTCTTATACTTTCATAATTACTTATTAGCATACTTACACATTAACGGACTTACACATTTATGTACTGTCTGTATAAAATTATTTTGAAGGAGCAAAGTTGAAGACAACATAAGCCTTCGAAATGCACTGGGTTCAATTCTCAGTCAGAAAAATGATACAGGTTTGCACTATGAGAAAATCGAACAAAATAACATATCTGTGTGTGTTCGGTTTAAGGAGTAACAATTCATAGAATTCACAGCTATAGGACTTAATCGAATTAAATAAATATTCATATTTAAAATTTTTTGAAGGTCCTGGTTAAATTTTCCTTAATTTCCTATTTCACTAAGAAATCCGCAGAATTTTTGCTGTTTGCATTATCCCCCTTTTATAATAAGCAATCATTTTTCCTTAAAACATCATAAGATACTACATATAGTCGTTAGAATTGCACCTAGAACTGGTAACTTTCGAGAAAAAAATTCAAGAAGTCCTACTAAAGACTAAAAGGAAGGAAGAATATTGTCAGGGCAAAGTGTGGTAATGAAATGTTAAATTTTTAATTGTTACAAGAAACAACTGTTCTTCAGATAATAAAGCTTTAGAACTTCAAGAACTTCAATCACATTTTGAAATTCTTAACCTTTGAATGCAAATAACACAAAACTCGACCGCCTTAGACTGTAGCTTTCTACAAGTGTCATCCGAAATAGGTAAGCAATATAAGCAACTTCTACTCTCATTTTGTGGTGAAAAATTTAATTAAAGTACAGCACTTCTACAATTTATACTTCCAAAGGCCATAATTTGTTATTATTACTATTATTATTATTAATATTATTAGCAATGCAACCATAAAGATCTATAATTGTTTGCCAATAGTTTACAGATTGTACTAACAATTTGTTTTTATGTGCCAAGTCTCACGCTATAATCAGATATGCGCCTTAAATGTTCGTTTAGGAAAGGTACGCAATAAAGCGTTAATTGAGCTTAATTTATCATGAAATATTCAAATTAATAAATTATTCTATTAGTACTTCAAGAATATATTGAGTCGTAACCTCCATGCAACCGCGTAAAATCTATTCAATGAGAAAACGAATATACAAAAGACAAAGCAAGAAAAATCAAATTTCAATCAAAATTCGTAAA
>JAYXIM010006645.1:0-240527 GCA_037575425.1 Anastrepha fraterculus | reverse complement strand
ATGCCAGATAAAATATATTTATGAAATCAAATCACTTGTGAACGTTACTCATAATCGGTTCACTTTGATCAACTTTGTGGATAATACTGTGCAAAATTTGTAATTTTCGGTCTTTATATTGAATTATATTGAATATATTATTCATTAATAAAAAAAGTATAATTTAATTTTTCTGGTACTATGAACGGTACTTCGGTACTGAAGTCCTAAAATGTATTCGGTGAGTTCGGATTGTATTTACCGAAACTTCAAAAAAGCTACATCAATAGCAAACAGTTGACCTCTTCTAATAAACAATCATCAGATTTCCTTTAAAAATTATTTTAAAATGCAAATAAGCGAAAATGCCATTCCTAACTAAAGAAAATCTTAAGCAGCATTGCCGCACTTGTCTGAAAAAATTAAAAACACAAAATAACAGTTTAATGCCAAATATAGATGTAGCAGACGAAGTTTCAGAGTGTAAAGATTTCTGTATTAGCATCGGTAATAATGAAGAATTACAAAATCTTATAGCCTCCTACATGGAAGAGCATTGGCCTATTGAAGCGCCTGAACCGATATTGGGGGAATATCCTCAGTGTGTGTGCATACATTGCTATAATAAACTGCAAAGTTTTGGATTATTTCGTGAACTAATAAAGAAAAGTACTCAAAAACTGCAGGCGATACTCTGACATGGAGTTAATAAAGTGGAAATTGACGACGATGGCCCCGAAGAAAATCAAGGAATGGGTAAAGAACCAGGGACAACGCGGGCGACAGATATGTTTAACTTCTTGGTGAGAGACTCGGCGAGATTTTTTTAAATGGAATGTATAGTAAATTTCTGTTTTCATACCTATAGCACAAGGATACACTTATGGAAACCGAATCAGTTAAGTTTGAGTCAGATAATGTGGAAACGTTAATGAGCGAGAGTGTACCAGACCCCGATCCATTCGACACTGATATTTCAGCTGAACGTAGAGCTACACAAAGTGAAATTTCAAATAACGTTATCAACGAAGAAAGTTATGATCAAGAATGGCAAGATGAATCCGAAGTTGATTTAGAAAAACCATCTACATCAGTGACATCTGCAAATGTTGATAGCAGGATCTTGAACACTCAAACAGTTAAAAGCAATTTATCTAATACTTTTGAATGTATTCTAAACGATAAACAAAATGACGATGGTTTAGGAAATATAAAATGTACACGCGCACGCAGTAACCGAGCATCAGAATATGTGGCTACAAAAATAGAAAAACATAAAAAAAGTATTAAAAAAGCTATCGAGGTTAGTCAACATGTTCAAAAGGTTGTGGACACTGACCAGACAGATAGTAAATCGAAGGGACGCAATAAAGGTACTAAAAACTGCTTCAAATGTGAGCAGTGTAGTCACAGTTTTGCTCACAAAATCACCCTCGATGCTCATAGACGTAAAGTGCATGAAGGAAGCAAGCGTCCCTTTCAATGTGATCGATGTGAAAAATCGTATACAAGCATCGATGGACTATGTAAGCACATCAAGGAAATTCATGAAGCTGAGGTGCGTTCATATTCGTGCAACATACCTGGATGTGACCGTGTCTATACTAGTTTTATTGCAATGCAAACACATAAGCGATTGAAACACTCGGATACACCCTGCGTAGAAAAATATGTTTGCGAACAATGTGGCGCAACATTCAACCAATCCGGTAATCTTAAATCCCATCGTCGTTCTAAACATCCTACAGACGCAGAACAAGCCGCTCAAGACCAATTGAAGGAGCGTTTTGAATGTGACGTGTGTAAGAAACTGTTCCATTCACGTTACACCTTAAAGTATCACACCTTACAACTGCACACCAACGAAATGAAGTACGAGTGTAATGTGTGTGGCCGTAAAATGGCAAAAAAATTTATGCTCGTCCAACATATGTTAGTTCACTCTACTGCTAAGATGCTGTGTGAACACTGTGGTAAGGGGTTTGTTAGAAAATTTGAGTTGGAAGCGCACGTTAGAGCAGTGCACATGAAATTGAAGCCTTTTGAATGTCAGTATTGTTCCGAGTGTTTTGCTTCAAGAAAAACGTTGCGCCGTCATGAGTATTTACACACAGGTGAGAAACCGTATGTTTGTGATGTCTGTGGGCAGGCGTATCGTCACCAGTCCTGTTTGAAAAGCCATCGTGAATCGCACCAAAGAATTAATGTTGATAACGTGATATCAACCAATATTAATGAGACACTAATGAACTCAGATTTGAATGCACCATATCATATAATTGCGCAGAAAATAATACCTCTGACAAATGGTAACACCGATGCAACAAACTTTAGTAGCAACGTTAAAGAAGTAACTAATTTGTCATCATGTAAGGTTGCTGGAACTCTGATCAATATAACTGACGCTGGAATTGCAGAGGATAAATCTAATATTCAGCAATAGCTCCTTCAAAAATAAAGAACTGGAAACTTTTGGTTTTAATTTATTATTATACAATTTAAATAATTCTGCAGCTACATAAGTTTTTGTGGTTTTATAACGAAAATCTACTTTTTTAAAGTTTAAGTTAAGAAATACAGTTCATTTTTGAACAAAACAAAAATTGTAAGAAGAAAATTCGTCCTCTTTTGCTTTACATATTATATTTTAGTAGTTCTTATAAATAATTAGCTTTTACTAGGTAATATTTTTCCATCCGGCGGCTTTTCGTCTGCATTTTGTGCATTTACAGCTTTCATTTCACGTTCTATGTATACATTTATGTCATTCAGCGGTTTGTAGTACAAATGAACCAGTTGCGAACCTGCCATCATTGATAGCATCGCCGCCGAAAGAAATTTCATATATTGTCCCCATGAAACACCAGCAGGCATTTTGTAAATGTAATAATTGCCGTTAATGGTAATAAATCGATTACTATTTTGTTACGCTGTTTCTTTAGCTTGTGGCTGCACTTGATTTTGTGTTGATTGTAATTTATCCTCCACAAAGTTTTTCGCCTGTCGTTTTTTAAATGTATGATCTAAAAGTTCAAAATATGTCAATGTCCACAGAGATAAAAACAAAATGTTTATCTTACAAAAATTCGTTTCTCCTCCGCTCCAGTTAATCATTGAAAATTCAAGAGCGGCACCGAAAATGAGAAACAGAGCAAAAAACTGTAAACCCCAACAAATCGTTGCTTGCCGGGCCACTTATCCAGAATACGCCTAATGCTGCTACTGTAAATTGGCATATCTGAAATTAAATGACAATTATGTAATATTTCGTATTTGAAAACTTATTAACAATTTTTTAGCCACATGAAATAGTATATACAAAAAACAAAAAAAAAAAAAAAACAGCCGTACTATGTGCGCATATTTGAAGTGATGAAGTGAATCTTCTTAATTTCTGGATTAAATTTAAATATTTTAATGGGGAATGTAATGATTTTTTATAAAATTACATACAATAATAGTCCATAATATTATTATTAATTTATTTCTGTACATTTTGTATTGATGGTGCAATAGCAGCAGTGGATACAATCGGTTTGTGGTAACTGAAATAGGATATATATGTTCTTAACTAGATTGTGTCGATATAGCTAGAAAATACGGAATCTATCGTTGTTCCTGATTTTGTTGTTGAAATATAGCGGTCATTACTCATTTGTAAATTCAGTTGATGTTCTAAAAATTCTAATAACATCATGGGAGTGTCCGATGCAAAATTTACATTGAAATCTCCAGTTAATATGAGAGGTTTCAGATTGTCGCGTTGATTAGAAGAAAAGATTGTTAGTAGCTTTTTAATATGACAGTGTATTTGAAATTAAGAAAAACATTTTTCTAATAGCGGTCGCCCCTCGGCAGGCAATGGCAAACCTCCGAGTGTTTTTCTGCCATGAAAAAGCTCCTCATAAAAATATCTGCCGTTCGGAGTCGGCTTGAAACTGTAGGTCCCTCCATTTGCTCTGTAAAACTTTGTTGAATTCCCAACCAATTCAAAATCCTCTATAGAAAACGCTTCATTACCAGGCACACAGGTGGCATATGCAAATTTAAATTTGTGAATTTATACATACTAGGATCGCCCGTACGTCGAAATTTCGACGTTATATAAATACGTTTAACCCAATGTAAACAATCTTTTTTTTTTTGATTTTCAAAAAACCACGCACCGAAAAAATTGTCTAAATCTCTCTATATATGAAATTATTGAACATGATTGCAAAGAAATTTCATGAAACATCGTAGCTTTTCGAAATCACTAAAAAACAAGCCTAAACAAATCTAAATAATCTTTTTTGTTCGTTTGATGCGACTTTTTCATTTGCCTAAAATTTTTTTTATAGAAATTAATAGGAAAAAATGTCCAAAAACAATAAAAAAATTGATCATTTGTTCAATCACTAATGAAACTCCCGTTATGAAAAAAATTACGCACCAAAAAAATTGTCTAAATCTTCCAAAATTCCCGTTTAAACAAATCTAAATAATCTTTTTGTTTCGTTTGATGCGACATTTTACTTGCCTAAAATTTTTTTTGTGCAATTACCAATGAAATTAAAACAAATTCTCAATATACAAAATATTTTATTTTCATTCCAAGAACTTTTTTCCATATTAAAATTAATCTACTATATAATTAATACTTACTCTCAATTTTTGTTTGAAACACAATTCACTTCACACTTCCTTCACAATTCTTAATAGAATGAAATGTTTTTTTTTTTTGCAATTATGATACACTATCGTCACGCACCATCCTTTTCTCATTAATATTATGAAAAGAGACAAGAAGTGACGCCAAAATTATTTACCCTTACAAATGTCGTACATTCAAATCAACTTTTAATACATAAAAACATTTATTTGCAACAGCTGATCAGCTATCGAAACGCATAAAAACTTTCCATATACACATTGTGGAGGAATAAAACCCCCAATTGTACTTTTTATTTTATATTAACACTATTTATTTGTGATGTTTAATTCAAGACTCTAAGACTCTAATATTATATGTCTTGTCGTTTGCAAGAACGCTTCTCGAATGATCTCTTTCTTAGAACGAATAACGGCGTTAAATTGAAATTGAATAATGAATAAAAATGAATAATGAATTCAGTGTGGCCAAAAGGATATGTATAGGTGTATTCCCGTACGACACTTTCAGCTGTGTTCCCACACAACTCCCCCCAAATGAAGGCCTTATCTGGGAACCAATAAGGTTGAGTTTAATGCTCATGATTAATCCGTGGAGCGTGTTTACACCTAGTGTTATACGAGTAGGCTCGTTGAGGCGCAAGGCTGCTGCGAGCTCCCTGATCTGATGAGAACGCGTCGGTGGCCCAGTGGTTGGTATTAAAGTGTTTGACGGAATGCTTGGCTGCCGTGAGGTTGGAAAAATTACCCAGCAATTCCGGAAAGGCTTGAGGATGGCTGTAAATTTGTTGGTTTGAGTAAGTACTGCGAAGGCCGTGAATGATTCTTGTGGAGGGGAACTGGAGTCTGCGGGGGCGGCAGATGAGCTTGAGACTGCGAGTGCGGCAGATGAGCTTGGGTCTGCAGGTGCGGCAGATGAGCTTGAAGGTGGGGTAACCGAAATATCCGCGCGGGTATCGACGAGGAATTTCGTACCTGTTGTACGGTAATATAGGAATCATTGACGAGGAATTGTCTTGTCACCAGTATCCGCCATGTCTACTGAGGGCGACTGGCGTTTTCCTGGAAGGCACAAGGCTACGTGCACTTCTAATTTCTATCTAATTTAATTGCGCAACTGGCTACTAGCAATAAACAGTTGGAGGAAATTCGTAAACGATGTTTTCTGAAGTTTCAAAGAATTATGGCAGCAAACCCATTCGAAAATCGATATTGCATTTTATAATAAGTAATAAGAGGACAAAGCGTTTATGAACACACGCATTTTCTGTAATATGAATGCATAGTTAATAATATTCAACCAAATTTTTATTAGAATTATTTCTATAAACCTGTTTTCTTCGCCCGGCGTTAAACACGAAAAAGTATATAATCTACCTATATATATGTGAACGTAGTATTATGGCATGGTCACCTTAGTAATTTGGCGAGATGCCAGCTAAAATATATTTATGAAATCAAGTCACTTGCGCACGTACTCATAACCGGTTTGTGGAAAATACTATGGAAAAATTGTAATTTTCAGTCTCTTATATTGAATTATATTGTCCATTAATAAAAATAGTATAATGTAATTTCTCTGGAACTATGAACAAATATTCGTTGCTACTATGAACGGTACTTCGGTACTGAAGATATAAAATGTATTCGGTTAGTTCGGTTGGCATTAACCGAATCGTCAAAAAAGCTACATCAATAGCAAATATTTGTGCTCTTCTGAACAATCGTCAGATTTCCTTTTAAAATTATTTAAAATGCAAGTAAGCGAAAGATGACATTCCTAACTAAAGAAAATCTTAAGCAGCATTGCCGCACTTGTCTGAAAAAATTAAAAATACAAGATAACAGTTTAATACCAAACATAGATGGAGCAGACGAAGTTTCAGAGTGTATTAGCATCGTTAATAATGAGGAGTTACAAAATCTTATAGCTTCCTACATGGAAGAGCATTGGCCAATTGAAGTGCCTGAACTGATATTGGGGGAATATCCTCAGTGTGTATGCATACATTGCTATAATAAACTGCAAAGTTTTGGATTATTTCGTGAACTAATAAGGAAAAGCGCTAAGAAACTGCAGGCGATACTCTGCCATGGAGTTAATAAAGTGGAAATTGAAGACGATGGGCCCGAAGAAAATCAAGGAATGGGTAAAGAACCAGAAACAGCGCGGGCGACAGATACGTTTAACTTTTTGGTGAGAGACTCAACGAGATTTTTTTACATGAAATTCATAGTAAATTTCTGTTTTCATATCCATAGCACAAGGATACACTTATGGAAACCGAATCAGTTAAGCTTGAGTCATATAATGTGGGAACGTTAATGAGTGAGAGTGTACCAGATCCCGATCCATTCCACACTGATATTTCAGCTAAACGTAAAGCAACACAAAGTGAAATTTCAAATAACGCTATCAACGAAGAAAACTATGATCAAGTATGGCAAAGTTATAGCCAAGATGAATCCGAAGTTGATTTAGAAAAACCATCTATATCAGTGACATCTGAAAATGTTGATAGCAGGATCTTGAACACTCAAACAGTTAAAAGCAATTTAACTAATACTTTTGAATGTATTCCAAACGATAAACAAAATGACGATGGTTTAGGAAATATAATGTGTACACGCGCACGCAGTAAGCGAACTGCAGAATATGTGGCTACAAAAATAGGAAAACATAAAAAAGATATGAAAGAAGCTATCGAGGTTAGTCAACATGCTCAAAAGCTTGTGGACACTGACCAGGCAGATAGTAAATCGAAGAGACGCAATAAAGGTACTAAAAACCGCTTCAAATGCGAGCAGTGTAGTCACAGTTTTGCTCAAAAAATCACCCTCGAAGCTCATAGACGTAAAGTGCATGAAGGAAGCAAGCGTCCCTTTCAATGTGATCGATGTGAAAAATCGTATAAATTCATCGGTAGTCTATATACGCACAACAAGGAAATTCATGAAGCTGAGGTGCGTTCATATTCGTGTAACATACCTGGATGTGACCGTGTCTATACTAGTTTTATTGCAATGCAAAGACATAAACAATTGAAACACTCGGATACACCCTGCGTGACAGAATATGTTTGCGAACAATGTGGCGCAACATTCAACCAATCCGGTAATCTTAAATCTCATCGTCGTTCTAAACATCCTACAGACGCAGAACAAACCGCTCAAGACCAATTGAAGGAGCGTTTTGAATGTGACGTGTGTAAGAAACTGTTCCATTCACGTTACACCTTAAAGTATCACACCTTACAACTGCACACCAACGAAATGAAGTACGAGTGTAATGTGTGTGGCCGTAAAATGGCAAAAAAATTTATGCTCGTCCAACATATGTTAGTTCACTCTACTGCTAAGATGCTGTGTGAACACTGCGGTAAGGGGTTTGTTAGAAAATTTGAGTTGGAAGCACACGTTAGAATAGTGCACATGAAATTGAAGCCTTTTAAATGTCAGTATTGTTCCGAGTGTTTTGCTATAAGAAAAACGTTGCGCCATCATGAGTACATACACACCGGTGAGAAACCGTATGTTTGTGATGTCTGTGGGCAGGCGTATCGTCACCAGTCCTGTTTGAAAAGCCATCGTGAATCGCACGAAAGAATTAATGTTGATAACGTGATATCAACCAATATTAATGGGACACTAATGAACTCAGATTTGAATGCACCATATCATATAATTGCGCAGAAAATAGTACCTCTGACAAATGGTAACGCCGATGCAACAAACTTTAGTAGCAACGTTAAAGAAGTAACTAATTTGTCATCATGTAAGGTTGCTGGAACTCTGATTAATATAACTGACGCTGGAATTGCAGAGGATAAATCTAATATTCAGCAATAGCTCCTTCAAAAATAAAGAGCTGGAAACTTTTGATTTTAATTTATTATTATACAATTGAAATAATTCTGCAGCTACATAAGTTTTTGTGGTTTTATAACGAAAATCTACTTTTTTAAAGTATAAGTTAAGAAATACAGTTCATTTTTGAACAAAACAATAATCGTAAGAAGACAATTCGTCCTCTTTTGCTTTACATATTATATTTTAGTAGTTCTTATAAATAATTAGCTTTTACTAGGTAATATTTTTCCATCCGGCGGCTTTTCGTCTGCATTTTGTGCATTTACAGCTTTCATTTCACGTTCTATGTAGACATTTATGTCATTCAGCGGTTTGTAGTCCAAATGAACCGATTGCGAGCCTGCCATCATTGATAGCATCGCCGCCAAAAGAAATTTCATATATTGTCCCCATGAAACACCAGCAGGCATTTTGTAAATGTAATAATTGCCGTTAATGGTAATAAATCGATTACTATTTTGTTGTACGCTTGTGGCTGCACTTGATTTTGTGTTGTTTGTAATTTATCCTCCGCAAAGTTTTTCGCCTGTCGTTTTTTAAATGTATGATCTAAAAGTTCAAAATATGTCAATGTCCTCAAAGGTAAATATATAAAAAATTTTTAACTCAGAAATATTGGTTTCTCCTCCGCTCCAGTTAATCATTGAAAGTTCAAGAGCGGCACCAAAAATGAGAAACAGAGCAAAAAACTGTAAACCCCAACAAATCGTTGCTTGCCGGGCCATTTATCCAGAATACGTCTAATGGTGCTACTGTAAATTGGCATATCTGAAATTAAATGACTATGTAATATTTCGTATTTGAAAACTTATTAACAATTTTTTAGCCACATGAAATAGTATATACAAAAAACAAAAAAAAAAAAAACAGCCGTACTATGTGCGCATATTTGAAGTGATGAAGTGAATCTTCTTAATTTCTGGATTAAATTTAAATATTTTAATGGGGAATGTAATGATTTTTTATAAAATTACATACAATAATAGTCCATAATATTATTATTAATTTATTTCTGTACATTTTGTATTGATGGTGCAATAGCAGCAGTGGATACAATCGGTTTGTGGTAACTGAAATAGGATATATATGTTCTTAACTAGATTGTGTCGATATAGCGAGAAAATACGGAATCTATCGTTGTTCCTGATTTTGTTGTTGAAATATAGCGGTCATTACTCATTTGTAAATTCAGTTGATGTTCTAAAAATTCTAATAACATCATGGGAGTGTCCGATGCAAAATTTACATTGAAATCTCCAGTTAATATGAGAGGTTTAAGATTGTCGCGTTGATTAGAAGAAAAGATTGTTAGTAGCTTTTTAATATGACAGTGTATTTGAAATTAAGAAAAACATTTTTCTAATAGCGGTCGCCCCTCGGCAGGCAATGGCAAACCTCCGAGTGTTTTTCTGCCATGAAAAAGCTCCTCATAAAAATATCTGCCGTTCGGAGTCGGCTTGAAACTGTAGGTCCCTCCATTTGCTCTGTAAAACTTTGTTGAATTCCCAACCAATTCAAAATCCTCTATAGAAAACACTTCATTACCAGGCACACAGGTGGCATATGCAAATTTAAATTTGTGAATTTATACATACTAGGATCGCCCGTACGTCGAAATTTCGACGTTATATAAATACGTTTAACCCAATGTAAACAATCTTTTTTTTTTTGATTTTCAAAAAACCACGCACCGAAAAAATTGTCTAAATCTCTCTATATATGAAATTATTGAACATGATTGCAAAGAAATTTCATGAAACATCGTAGCTTTTCGAAATCACTAAAAAACAAGCCTAAACAAATCTAAATAATCTTTTTTGTTCGTTTGATGCGACTTTTTCATTTGCCTAAAATTTTTTTTATAGAAATTAATAGGAAAAAATGTCCAAAAACAATAAAAAAATTGATCATTTGTTCAATCACTAATGAAACTCCCGTTATGAAAAAAATTACGCACCAAAAAAATTGTCTAAATCTTCCAAAATTCCCGTTTAAACAAATCTAAATAATCTTTTTGTTTCGTTTGATGCGACATTTTACTTGCCTAAAATTTTTTTTGTGCAATTACCAATGAAATTAAAACAAATTCTCAATATACAAAATATTTTATTTTCATTCCAAGAACTTTTTTCCATATTAAAATTAATCTACTATATAATTAATACTTACTCTCAATTTTTGTTTGAAACACAATTCACTTCACACTTCCTTCACAATTCTTAATAGAATGAAATGTTTTTTTTTTTTTGCAATTATGATACACTATCGTCACGCACCATCCTTTTCTCATTAATATTATGAAAAGAGACAAGAAGTGACGCCAAAATTATTTACCCTTACAAATGTCGTACATTCAAATCAACTTTTAATACATAAAAACATTTATTTGCAACAGCTGATCAGCTATCGAAACGCATAAAAACTTTCCATATACACATTGTGGAGGAATAAAACCCCCAATTGTACTTTTTATTTTATATTAACACTATTTATTTGTGATGTTTAATTCAAGACTCTAAGACTCTAATATTATATGTCTTGTCGTTTGCAAGAACGCTTCTCGAATGATCTCTTTCTTAGAACGAATAACGGCGTTAAATTGAAATTGAATAATGAATAAAAATGAATAATGAATTCAGTGTGGCCAAAAGGATATGTATAGGTGTATTCCCGTACGACACTTTCAGCTGTGTTCCCACACAACTCCCCCCAAATGAAGGCCTTATCTGGGAACCAATAAGGTTGAGTTTAATGCTCATGATTAATCCGTGGAGCGTGTTTACACCTAGTGTTATACGAGTAGGCTCGTTGAGGCGCAAGGCTGCTGCGAGCTCCCTGATCTGATGAGAACGCGTCGGTGGCCCAGTGGTTGGTATTAAAGTGTTTGACGGAATGCTTGGCTGCCGTGAGGTTGGAAAAATTACCCAGCAATTCCGGAAAGGCTTGAGGATGGCTGTAAATTTGTTGGTTTGAGTAAGTACTGCGAAGGCCGTGAATGATTCTTGTGGAGGGGAACTGGAGTCTGCGGGGGCGGCAGATGAGCTTGAGACTGCGAGTGCGGCAGATGAGCTTGGGTCTGCAGGTGCGGCAGATGAGCTTGAAGGTGGGGTAACCGAAATATCCGCGCGGGTATCGACGAGGAATTTCGTACCTGTTGTACGGTAATATAGGAATCATTGACGAGGAATTGTCTTGTCACCAGTATCCGCCATGTCTACTGAGGGCGACTGGCGTTTTCCTGGAAGGCACAAGGCTACGTGCACTTCTAATTTCTATCTAATTTAATTGCGCAACTGGCTACTAGCAATAAACAGTTGGAGGAAATTCGTAAACGATGTTTTCTGAAGTTTCAAAGAATTATGGCAGCAAACCCATTCGAAAATCGATATTGCATTTTATAATAAGTAATAAGAGGACAAAGCGTTTATGAACACACGCATTTTCTGTAATATGAATGCATAGTTAATAATATTCAACCAAATTTTTATTAGAATTATTTCTATAAACCTGTTTTCTTCGCCCGGCGTTAAACACGAAAAAGTATATAATCTACCTATATATATGTGAACGTAGTATTATGGCATGGTCACCTTAGTAATTTGGCGAGATGCCAGCTAAAATATATTTATGAAATCAAGTCACTTGCGCACGTACTCATAACCGGTTTGTGGACAATACTATGGAAAAATTGTAATTTTCAGTCTCTTATATTGAATTATATTGTCCATTAATAAAAATAGTATAATGTAATTTCTCTGGAACTATGAACAAATATTCGTTGCTACTATGAACGGTACTTCGGTACTGAAGATATAAAATGTATTCGGTTAGTTCGGTTGGCATTAACCGAATCGTCAAAAAAGCTACATCAATAGCAAATATTTGTGCTCTTCTGAACAATCGTCAGATTTCCTTTTAAAATTATTTAAAATGCAAGTAAGCGAAAGATGACATTCCTAACTAAAGAAAATCTTAAGCAGCATTGCCGCACTTGTCTGAAAAAATTAAAAATACAAGATAACAGTTTAATACCAAACATAGATGGAGCAGACGAAGTTTCAGAGTGTATTAGCATCGTTAATAATGAGGAGTTACAAAATCTTATAGCTTCCTACATGGAAGAGCATTGGCCAATTGAAGTGCCTGAACTGATATTGGGGGAATATCCTCAGTGTGTATGCATACATTGCTATAATAAACTGCAAAGTTTTGGATTATTTCGTGAACTAATAAGGAAAAGCGCTAAGAAACTGCAGGCGATACTCTGCCATGGAGTTAATAAAGTGGAAAGTGAAGACGATGGGCCCGAAGAAAATGAAGGGATGGGTAAAGAACCAGAAACAACGCAGGCGACAGATATGTTTAACTTCTTGGTGAGAGTCTCAACGAGATTTTTTTAAATGAAATTCATAGTAAATTTTTGTTTTCATACCTATAGCACAAGGATACACTTATGGAAACCGAATCAGTTTTGCTTGAGTCAGATAATGTGGGAACGTTAATGAGTGAGAGTGTACCAGACCCCGATCCATTCGACACTGATATTTCAGCTAAACGTAAAGCTACACAAAGTGAAATTTCAAATAACGTTATCAACGAAGAAAGCTATGATCAAGTATGGCAAGATGAATCCGAAGCTGATTTAGAAAAACCATCTATATCAGTGACATCTGAAAATGTTGATAGCGGGATCTTGAAAAGTCAAAAAGTTAAAAGCAATTTAACTAATGCTTTTGAATGTATTCCAAACGATAAACAAAATGACGATGGTTTAAGAAATATAAAATGTACACGCGTACGCAAGAAACGATCTGCAGAATATGTGGCTACAAAAATAGAAAAACATAAAAAAAGTATGAAAAAAGCTATCGAGGTTAGTCAACATGCTCAAAATGTTGTGGACACTGACCTGACAGATAGTAAATCGAAGAGACGCAATAAAGGTACTAAAAAAAGCTTCAAATGTGAGCAGTGTAGTCACAGTTTTGCTCACAAAATCACCCTCGATGCTCATAGACGTAAAGTGCATGAAGGAATCATGCGTCCCTTTCAATGTGATCTATGTGAAAAATCGTATACATGCATCGATGGACTATATAAGCACATCAAGGAAATTCATGAAGCTGAGGTGCGTTCATATTTGTGCAACCTACCTGGATGTGACCGTGTCTATACTAGTTTTATTGCAATGCAAAGACATAAACAATTGAAACACTCGGATACACCCTGCGTAGAAAAATATGTTTGCGAACAATGTGGCGCAACATTCAACCAATCCGGTAATCTTAAATCCCATCGTCGTTCTAAACATCCTACAGCCACAGAACCAGCGGCTCAAGTCCAATTGAAAGAGCGTTTTGAATGTGACGTGTGTAAGAAACTGTTCCATTCACGTTACACCTTAAAGTATCACACCTTACGACTGCACACCAACGAAATGAAGTACGAGTGTAATGTGTGTGGCCGTAAAATGGCAAAAAAATTTATGCTCGTCCAACACATGTTAGTTCACTCTACTGCTAAGATGCTGTGTGAACACTGCGGTAAGGGGTTTGTTAGAAAATTTGAGTTGGAAGCGCACGTTAGAGCAGTGCACATGAAATTGAAGCCTTTTAAATGTCAGTATTGTTCCGAGTGTTTTGCTTCAAGAAAAACGTTGCGCCGTCATGAGTATATACACACAGGTGAGAAACCGTATGTTTGTGATGTCTGTGGGCAGGCGTATCGTCACCAGTCCTGTTTGAAAAGCCATCGTGAATCGCACGAAAGAATTAATGTTGATAACGTGATATCAACCAATATTAATGGGACACTAATGAACTCAGATTTGAATGCACCATATCATATAATTGCGCAGAAAATAGTACCTCTGACAAATGGTAACGCCGATGCAACAAACTTTAGTAGCAACGTTAAAGAAGTAACTAATTTCTCATCATGTAAGGTTGCTGGAACTCTGATTAATATAACTGACGCTGGAATTGCAGAGGATAAATCTAATATTCAGCAATAGCTCCTTCAAAAATAAAGAGCTGGAAACTTTTGATTTTAATTTATTATTATACAATTGAAATAATTCTGCAGCTACATAAGTTTTTGTGGGTTTATAACGAAAATCTACTTTTTTAAAGTATAAGTTAAGAAATACAGTTCATTTTTGAACAAAACAATAATCGTAAGAAGACAATTCGTCCTCTTTTGCTTTACATATTATATTTTAGTAGTTCTTATAAATAATTAGCTTTTACTAGGTAATATTTTTCCATCCGGCGGCTTTTCGTCTGCATTTTGTGCATTTACAGCTTTCATTTCACGTTCTATGTAGACATTTATGTCATTCAGCGGTTTGTAGTACAAATGAACCAGTTGCGAGCCTGCCATCATTGATAGCATCGCCGCCGAAAGAAATTTCATATATTGTCCCCATGAAACACCAGCAGGCATTTTGTAAATGTAATAATTGCCGTTAATGGTAATAAATCGATTACTATTTTGTTACGCTGTTTCTTTAGCTTGTGGCTGCACTTGA
The DNA here is from genome assembly GCA_037575425.1 of Anastrepha fraterculus. Classification (NCBI taxonomy): domain Eukaryota; kingdom Metazoa; phylum Arthropoda; class Insecta; order Diptera; family Tephritidae; genus Anastrepha; species Anastrepha fraterculus. The sequence goes on along the minus strand of JAYXIM010006645.1, from coordinate 225,499 downwards.
TTTTGTGTTGGTTGTAATTTATCCTCCACAAAGTTTTTCGCCTGTCGTTTTTTAAATGTATGATCTAAAAGTTCAAAATATGTCAATGTCCACAGAGATAAAAACAAAATGTTTATCTTACAAAAATTGGTTTCTCCTCCGCTCCAGTTAATCATTGAAAATTCAAGAGCGGCACCGAAAATGAGAAACAGAGCAAAAAACTGTAAACCCCAACAAATCGTTGCTTGCCGGGCCATTTATCCAGAATACGTCTAATGGTGCTACTGTAAATTGGCATATCTGAAATTAAATGACAATTATGTAATATTTCGTATTTGAAAACTTATTAACAATTTTTTAGCCACATGAAATAGTATATACAAAAAACAAAAAAAAAAAAAAAAACAGCCGTACTATGTGCGCATATTTGAAGTGATGAAGTGAATCTTCTTAATTTCTGGATTAAATTTAAATATTTTAATGGGGAATGTAATGATTTTTTATAAAATTACATACAATAATAGTCCATAATATTATTATTAATTTATTTCTGTACATTTTGTATTGATGGTGCAATAGCAGCAGTGGATACAATCGGTTTGTGGTAACTGAAATAGGATATATATGTTCTTAACTAGATTGTGTCGATATAGCGAGAAAATACGGAATCTATCGTTGTTCCTGATTTTGTTGTTGAAATATAGCGGTCATTACTCATTTGTAAATTCAGTTGATGTTCTAAAAATTCTAATAACATCATGGGAGTGTCCGATGCAAAATTTACATTGAAATCTCCAGTTAATATGAGAGGTTTCAGATTGTCGCGTTGATTAGAAGAAAAGATTGTTAGTAGCTTTTTAATATGACAGTGTATTTGAAATTAAGAAAAACATTTTTCTAATAGCGGTCGCCACTCGGCAGGCAATGGCAAACCTCCGAGTGTTTTTCTGCCATGAAAAAGCTCCTCATAAAAATATCTGCCGTTCGGAGTCGGCTTGAAACTGTAGGTCCCTCGATTGGCTCTGTAAAACTTTGTTGAATTCCCAACCAATTCAAAATCCTCTATAGAAAACGCTTCATTACCAGGCACACAGGTGGCATATGCAAATTTAAATTTGTGAATTTATACATACTAGGATCGCCCGTACGTCGAAATTTCGACGTTATATAAATACGTTTAAGCCAATGTACATAAATAATCTTTTTTTTTTTTTGATTTTCAAAAAACCACGCACCGAAAAAATTGTCTAAATCTCTCTATATATGAAATTATTGAACATGATTGCAAAGAAATTTCATGAAACATCGTCACTTTTCGAAATCACTAAAAAACAAGCCTAAGCAAATCTAAATAATCTTTTTTATTCGTTTGATGCGACTTTTTCATTTGCCTAAAATTTTTTTTTATAGAAATTAATAGGAAAAAATGTCCAAAAACAATAAAAAAATTGATCATTTGTTCAATCACTAATGAAACTCCCGTTATGAAAAAAATTACGCACCAAAAAAATTGTCTAAATCTTCCAAAATTCCCGTTTAAACAAATCTAAATAATCTTTTTTTTTCGTTTGATGCGACATTTTACTTGCCTAAAATTTTTTTTGTGCAATTACCAATGAAATTAAAACAAATTCTCAATATACAAAATATTTTATTTTCATTCCAAGAACTTTTTTCCATATTAAAATTAATCTACTATATAATTAATACTTACTCTCAATTTTTGTTTGAAACACAATTCACTTCACACTTCCTTCACAATTCTTAATAGAATGAAATGTTTTTTTTTTTTTTGCAATTATGATACACTATCGTCACGCACCATCCTTTTCTCATTAATATTAAAGAGACAAGAAGTGACGCCAAAATTATTTACCCTTACAAATGTCGTACATTCAAATCAACTTTTAATACATAAAAACATTTATTTGCAACAGCTGATCAGCTATCGAAACGCATAAAAACTTTCCATATACACATTGTGGAGGAATAAAACCCCCAATTGTACTTTTTATTTTATATTAACACTATTTATTTGTGATGTTTAATTCAAGACTCTAAGACTCTAATATTATATGTCTTGTCGTTTGCAAGAACGCTTCTCGAATGATCTCTTTCTTAGAACGAATAAGACCCGATTTACACGATGTCTCCACTGGAAGGGAAACACTGGAAATTCTCTTTTCATGTCTCATTCGCGGGCACACGGGGCAAAATTGTTCTCGGCGACATTTTGACATTTAATACTTTAGCATCGTCCAATGGCATGGTTCGGATGTATTCTAGCACGCGCTTACATGTAAAGCAGTGAGCGATCGACAACAGTTTCTTAAATATATGAATGAAAAATGCAAACTGGTTAAATAATAAATAATTTGTTGTTTTTTTTTATTGAAATATATTTATAAATTCTTATACTTGAATAAAAAAAATTAAATTAAAAATACTTCATATGTAAATAATTAACTTAAAATTAAACTGAGTATCTAGAAATGCAGGGAAAAATTAGAAATCAACATAAACATGTCCCATAACTATTTTAAATTATACTACTTTACTAGCAAAAATAATTGTGCATTTCCCAAGCAGCGTTCGTATGTTTGTCATCGTTGTTATCTTCCGTTTGCTTGAAAACCAACACATAATTTAGAACTTTCTTCTACGAAAGAAGAAAACGAATGAAGCAACTGTCAAAAATTGCTTTAAGATTGGAAATACGAATAAGAAGCACAAAGCGTGTCGCCAGTACAGGAGACAAATTCCCTTCCCTCTTCCCCGGCCGTCCTTCACCCCCGAACAAAATGTTTCCCTTCCAGTGGCGACATCGTGTAAATGGGGTGTAACGGCGTTAAATTGAAATTGAATAATGAATAAAAATGAATAATGAATTCAGTGTGGCCAAAAGGATATGTATAGGTGTATTCCCGTACGACACTTTCAGCTGTGTTCCCACACAACTCCCCCCAAATGAAGGCCTTATCTGGGAACCAATAAGGTTGAGTTTAATGCTCATGATTAATCCGTGGAGCCTCGTTGAGGCGCAAGGCTGCTGCGAGCTCCCTGATCTGATGAGAACGCGTCGGTGGCCCAGTGTGGCAGATTATTTGCAAAATTTTAAATCAGCTGTCAATACTGCTGTGAAAGGTTTTTCTTCATAGAAATTATTTTGGTGGAATATTTCGGTGTTTTTGGTTTGTTTAATTATTATTATCGATTTGAAGGAAAGACAAGAAAAAGGAATATATAATTTAATTGCGCAACTGGCTACTAACAATAAACAGTTGGAGGAAATTCGTAAACGACGTTTACTGAGGTTACAAAGAATTATGGCAGCAAACGCATTCGGAAATCGATATTGCAATTTATAATAAGTAATAAGAGGACAAAGCGTTTATGAACACACGCATTTTCTGTAATATGAATGCATAGTTAATAATATTCAACCAAATTTTTATTAGAATTATTTCTATAAACCTGTTTTCTTTGCCGGCATCCATTTTTTTAATTTTTATTTTGACGCTTTTCTTTACACTTCGTAAAAATAATGATCTATTACACAGGGATTTAAGTCAAAAACTATGATTATTATCTAGGATTATTTCATAATCTCAGATTTTTAATTACAGATTGGGCGTTAAACACGAAAAAGTATATAATCTACCTATATATATGTGAACGTAGTATTATGGCATGGTCACCTTAGTAATTTGGCGAGATGCCAGCTAAAATATATTTATGAAATCAAATCACTTGCGAACGAACTCATAACCGCTTTGTGGAAAAAATTGTAATTTTCAGTCCCTTATATTGAATTATATTGTCCATTAATAAAAATAGTATAATTTATATTAATTTCTCTGGAACTATGAACAAATATTCGGTGCTACCATGAACGGTACTTCGGTACTGAAGATATAAAATGTATTCGGTTAGTTCGGATTGCATTTACCGAATCGTCAAAAAAGCTACATCAATAGCAAACATTTGTGCTCTTCTAATAAACAATCGTCAGATTTCCTTTAAAAATTATTTAAAATGCAAATAAGCGAAAAATGCCATTCCTAACTAAAGAAAATCTTAAGCAGCATTGCCGCACTTGTCTGAAAAAATTAAAAACACAAAATAACAGTTTAATGCCAAATATAGATGTAGCAGACGAAGTTTCAGAGTGTAAAGATTTCTGTATTAGCATCGGTAATAATGAAGAATTACAAAATCTTATAGCCTCCTACATGGACGAGCATTGGCTTATTGAAGCGACTGAACCGATACTGGGGGAATATCCTCAGTGTGTGTGCATACATTGCTATAATAAACTGCAAAGTTTTGGATTATTTCGCGAACTAATAAAGAAAAGTGCTCAAAAACTGCAAACGATACTCTGCCATGGAGTTAATAAAGTGGAAATTGACGACGATGGACCCGAAGAAAATCAAGGGATGGGTAAAGAACCAGAGACAACGCGGGCGACAGATATGTTTAACTTCTTGGTGAGAGACTCAACGAGATTTTTTTAAATGAAATTCATAGTAAATTTCTGTTTTCATACCTATTGCGCAAGGATACACTTATGGAAACCGAATCAGTTAAGCTTGAGTTAGATAATGTGGGAACGTTAATGAGCGAGAGTGTACCTGACCCCGATCCACTCGACACTGATATTTCAGCTAAACGTAAAGCTACACAAAGTGAAATTTCAAATAACGCTATCAACGAGGAAAGCTATGATCAAATATGGCAAGATGAATCCGAAGCTGATTTAGAAAAACCATCTATATCAGTGACATCTGCAAATGTTGATAGCAGGATCTTGAAAAGTCAAAAAGTTAAAAGCAATTTAACTAATACTCTTGAATGTATTCTAAACGATAAACAAAATGACGATGGTTTGGGAAATATAAAATGTACACGCGTAAGCAAGAAACGATTTGCAGAATATGTGGCTACAAAAATAGAAAAACATAAAAAAAGTATGAAAAAAGAAATCGAGGTTAGTCGACATACTCAGAACTTTGTGGACACTGACAAGACAGATAGTAAATCAAAGATACGCAATAAAGGTACTAAAAACAGCTTCAAGTGTGAGCAGTGTAGTCACAGTTTTGCTCAAAAAATCACCCTCGATGCTCATAGACGTAAAGTGCATGAAGGAATCATGCGTCCCTTTCAATGTGATCGATGTGAAAAATCGTATACATGCATCGGTGGACTATATAAGCACATTAAGGAAATTCACGAAGCCGAGGTGCGTTCATATTCGTGCAACATACCTGGATGTGACCGTGTCTATACTAGTTTTATTGCAATGCAAAACCATAAGCGATTGAAACACTCGGATACATCCTGTGTGAAAAAATATGTTTGCGAACAATGTGGCGCAACATTCAACCAATCCGGTAATCTTAAATCCCATCGTCGTTCTAAACATCCTACAGACGCAGAACAAGCCGCTCAAGACCAATTGAAGGAGCGTTTTGAATGTGACGTGTGTAAGAAACTGTTCCATTCACGTTACACCTTAAAGTATCACACCTTACAACTGCACACCAACGAAATGAAGTACGACTGTAATGTGTGTGGCCGTAAAATGGCAAAAAAATTTATGCTCGACAAACATATGTTAGTTCACTCTACTGATAAGATGCCGTGTGAACACTGCGGTAAAGGGTTTGTTAGAAAATTTGAGTTGGAAGCGCACGTTAGAATAGTGCACATGAAATTTAAGCCTTTTAAATGCCAGTATTGTTCCGAGTGTTTTGCTTCAAGAAGAACGTTGCGCCATCATGAGTACATACACACAGGTGAGAAACCGTATGTTTGTGATGTCTGTGGGCAGGCGTATCGTCAACAGAGGCGTTTGAAAAACCATCGTAAATCGCACGAAAGAATTAATGTTGATAACGTGATATCAACCAATAGTAATAGGACACTAATGAACTCATTTTTGAATGCACCATATCATATAATTGCTCAGAAAATAGTACCTCTGACAAATGGTAACACCGATGCAACAAACTTCAGTAGCAGCGCCAAAGGGGTACCTAATTTGTCATCATGTAAGGTTGCTGGAACTGTGATTAATATAACTGACGCTGGAATTGCAGAGGATAAATCTAGTATTCAGCAATAACTCCTTCAAAAATGAAGAGCTAGAAGCTTTTGGTTTTAATTTATTATTATACAATTTAAATAATTCTGCAGCTGCATAAGTTTTTGTGGTTTTATAACGAAAATCTATTTTTTTTTTTAAGTATAAGTTAAGAAATACATTCATTTTTGAACAAAACAATAATTGTAAGAAGAAAATTCGTCCTCTTTGCTTTACATATTTTATTTTAGTAGCTCTTATAAATAATTAGCTTTTACTAGGTAATATTTTTCCATCCGGCGGCTTTTCGTCTGCATTTTGTGCATTTACAGCTTTCATTTCACGTTCTATGTAGACATTTATGTCATTCAGCGGTTTGTAGTACAAATGAACCAGTTGCGAGCCTGCCATCATTGATAGCATCGCCGCCGAAAGAAATTTCCGAGAATGAAAAACAGAGGCAAGAACCTGTAATCCCCAAATCGTTGCTTGTCGGGCCACTTATCCAGAATACGTCTAATGCTGCTACTGTAAATTGGCATATCTGAAATTAAATGACGATTATCGTATGTACAAAAAACAAAAAAAAAAAAACAACAACAGCCGTACTAGTGCGCATATTTGAAGTGAAACTTCTTAATTTCTGGATTCAATTTTAATGAGGATTGTAATGATTTTTTATAAAATTACATACAATAATAGTCGATAATATTTTGTATTGATGGCGCAATAGCAGCAGTGGATACAATCGGTTTGTGGTAACTGAAATAGGATATATATGTTCTTAACTCGATTGTGTCGATATAGCGAAAAAATACGGAATCTATCGTTGTTCCTGATTTTGTTGTTGAAATATAGCGGTCATTACTCATGCTCATTGATGCTCTAAAAATTCGAATAATATGGGAGTGTCCGATGCAAAATTTACATTGAAATCTCTAGTTAATATGAGAGGTTTCAGATTGTAGCGTGGATGAAAAGAAAAGAATGTTCGTAGCTTTTTAATATTACTATGTATTTGAAATTAAGAAAAACATTTTTCGAATAGCGGTCGCCCCTCGGCAGGCAATGGCAAACCTCCGGTATTTCTGCCATGAAAAAGTTCCTCATAAAAATACCTGCCGTTCGGAGTCGGCTTGAAACTGTAGGTTCCTCCATTTGTGGAACAACATCAACACACACACCACAAATAGGAGGAGAGCTCGGCCAAACACCCGCGCCAATTACATATATATTTTAATTTTTTCCAAATCATCCAAAAATATATATATAAAATATTATGTCTGTCTAAGGTTCTCTGTAAAACTTTGTTGAATTCCCAACCAAATCAAAATCCTCTACAGAAACGCAAATGCAAATTTAAATTTGTGAATTTATACATACTAGGATCGCCCGTACGTCGAAATTTCGGCGTTATATAAATACGGAGTCTAAATCTTCCAAAATTTCCGTTTAAGCCAATCTAAATAATTTTTTTTTCGTTTGATTATGAAAAAAATTACGCACCGAAAAAATTGTCTAAATCATCTTCCAAAATTCCCGTTTGTTCGGTTGTTTTGTTCAATCACCAATGAAATTAAAACAAGTCTCAAAATATAAAAATTTTATTTTCATTCGAAGCACTTTTTTCCATATTAAAATTAATCTATAATTAATACTTACTCTCAATTTTTGTTTGAAACACGATTCACTTCACACTTCCTTCACAATTCTTAACAAATGGTACACTATCGTCACACACCATCTTTTTCTAATTAATATTATGAAAAGAGATATGAATTGACGCCAAAATTATTTACCCATACAAATGTACGAACAAATCCACTTTTAATACATAGAAACATTTTTTTGCAACAGCTGATCAGCTATCGAAACGCATAAAAACTTTCCATATACACATAAACGTTAAAACGTACTAACACAGTAACCTTCAAATACTCTGATTTCAGAGTAAGTTTATAATCTTGCAGATATATGCATATGTTTTTGTGCATTTTTTATCAATTGAAGAACTACATACGTAAAGTAATATACTAAGCGATCTACTATCAGAGAACATAAAATAATTGTTTCGAAATTTACTTCTAACAGGTGGCGCAAAATTAATCAATTATGGAAAGATTTATAATGTTTGAAAATATCGTCCTAGGGCAATCATATTTGACACTTGTGAGCTAGATAGCTGCAGCATACAAACAGACAAGCAATGGAGCACGTAAGGGTCAAAATAAAGATTTCCGTCTTTTAAAATAATTGAGACTCGATGAAACGAAAAAGCGACACTCTTGGCTACGAAGCGTTATATGCTGATATACGTATGTGTGTGTGGCTGCGTACTGCTGAGCCACGCTAGTATAGTGAGTATTGTAGTATGTATACTATACTGCCTATTACTTGATTTGGTGTTTAGTTCAAGCGTCATACGTATGTGTGTTTGTATGTATGCTAGTACGTATGTGTGCGCGTCTGCGTATTACGGAGCCACGGTGAGCGAGAAGGCATTATGTATACCTATACTACACTACCTAATACTTGCTTAGACCAAGAGTCCTACGAATGTTTGTGTGTATGTTAGTACGTCTGTGTAATATACGCGTTATATTTGCGTCCGTATTTTTATATTCGTAAATATTTTAATTTTAAATATTTAACGCAATTATGCCGAAAAATAATGCAGAAAAGTGTCGTGAATATCGGCAGAAAAAAAAAAAACAAAAAGAGAATAAAACTAAAATGTGTAACAATCGCACTGAATCGACAACACGATCAAAAACAACAATTGAAGCGGTATTTCAAAGATATGTTGACAACATCGAAACCAAAGCATTTGTATCATATTTTAGCTATCATAAGCCACACGTATCATTTGTTGAAATTGAAAACATTGAGGATGAATAATAATAAAATGAAGAAAATAAAATATGAACTGTATAGCAATAATATAATGAGCCTATAATTATCCGCTCCTAATTCTCATTCTCTCTCAGTTTGTTTTACGGAAGGTTTCACTTTTATCGCGTCTAACCGTTAGACTGGTATTTTTTTTAATAAAAAGTTTAATGGTTAATTTTGCGCCACCCTTTAGTACTGAAATGTCCGACACAGAAATTTTTTTTTAAGTTACTTATGTTGTTTTCTGCAAGTTACTGTATGCTCATGCGCGCACTTTACGCACAGCAGCTGCAGCTGTGAGCATTTATAAAGATATATTTACATACATATATGTACGTATATGGGCTAGGCCATGATTCTAGTTGCCATAGTATAGCCATAGATGACGTATAGCATATGTATAAAAAAAATTCACATATTCAAATTTGCATATGCCAATGAGTCTGGTAATGAAGCGCTTTCTATAAAGAATTTTTTGATTTGATCAATATGTATATATATATACATTTTGTACCGGTTTTTCGTAACACTAGCTCGTGGTCGCGGCCTTGAAATTATTCTCTGACGCGCGTAAATAAGTTTCACTTCAAAAATATTTTTGAACAATTCTTAAAATCTTTACTTATCTTAATTACCAATAAATCCATAAAATTAATCTACCCGTTCACATATGGCAGATTACCTGCAAAATTGACAAACACCTGTGAAAGGTTTTTCTTCATAGACATTATTTTGGTGGAATATTTCGGTGTTTTTGGTTTGTTTAATTATTATTATCGATTTGAAGGAAAGACAAGAAGAAGGAATATCTAATTGAATTGCGCTACTGGCTACTAACAATAAACAGTTGGAGGAAATTCGTAAACGACGTTTACTGAGGTTTCAAAGAATTATGGCAGCAAACGCATTCGAAATTCGATATTGCCTTTTATAATAAGTAATAAGAGGACAAAGTGTTTATGAACACACTAATTTTCAGTAATATGAATGCATAGTTAATAATATTCAACCAAGTTTTTATTAGAATTATGTCTATAAACCTGTTTTCTTTGCCGGCATCCATTTTATTTAATTTTTATTTTGACGTTTTTCTTTACACTCCGTTAGAATAATGATCTATTACACAGGGTTTTTTGTCAAAAATTATAATTATTATCTAGAATTATTTCATAATCTCAGATTTTTTTCAAAGAATTATGGCAGCAAACGCATTCGAAATTCGATATTGCCCTTTATAATAAGTAATAAGAGGACAAAGCGTTTATGAACACACTAATTTTCAGTAATATGAATGCATAGTTTATAATATTCAACCAAGTTTTTATTAGAATTGTGTCAATAAACCTGTTTTCTTTGCCGGCATCCATTTTATTTAATTTTTATTTTGACGTTTTTCTTTACACTCCGTTAGAATATTGATCTATTACACAGGGTTTTATGTCAAAAATTATAATTATTATCTAGAATTATTTCATACTCAGATTTTTTATTACAGATTGGGCGGTAAGCACGTAAAAGTAGATCATCTACTTATATGTGAACGTAGTATTATGGCATGGTCACCTCAGAGAACGTAAATTCATACGAATTCATATGAATTTACGTTCTCTGGTCACCTGAGCAATTTGTCGAGATGCCAGCTAAAATGTATTTATGAAATCCAATCGCTTACGAACGTACTCATAACCGGTTTGTGGAAAATACTATGGAAAAATTATAATTTTCAGTCTCTTATATTGAATTATATTGTCCATTAATAAAAATAGTATAATTTAATTTCTTTGGAACTATGAACAAATGTTCGGTGCTACTATGAACGGTACTTCGGTACTGAAGATATAAAATGTATTCGGTTATTTCGGATTGCATTTACCGAACCTTCAAAAAAGCTACATCAATAGCAAACATTTGTGCTCTTCTAATAAACAATCATCAGATTTCCTTTAAAAACTATTTTAAAATGCAAATAAGCGAAAAATGCCATTTCTAACTAAAGAAAATCTTAATCAGCATTGCCGCACTTGTCTGAAAAAATTAAAAATACAAGATAACAGTTTAATACCAAATATAGATGTAGCAGACGAAGTTTCAGAGTGTAAAGATTTCTGTATTAGCATAGTTAATAATGAAGAATTACAAAATCTTATAGCCTCCTACATGGACGAGCATTGGCCTATTGAGGCGCCAGAACCGATATTGGGGGAATATCCTCAGTGTGTGTGCATACATTGCTATAATAAACTGCAAAGTATTGGATTATTTCGTGAACTAATAAAGAAAAGTGCTCAAAAACTGCAGGCGATACTCTGCCATGGAGTTAATAAAGTGGAAATTGACGACGATGGACCCGAAGAAAATCAAGGGATAGGTAAAGAACCAGGGACAACGCGGGCGACAGATATGTTTAACTTCTTGGTGAGACTCTCAACGAGATTCTTTTAAATGAAATTCATAGTAAATTACTGTTTTCGTACCTATAGCACAAGGATACACTCATGGAAACCGAATCAGTTTTGCTTGAGTCAGATAATGTGGGAACGTTAATGAGCGAGAGTGTACCAGACCCTGATCCATTCGACACTGATATTTCAGCTAAACGTAAAGCTACACAAAGTGAAATTTCAAATAACGTTATCAACGAAGAAAGCTATGATCGAGTATGGCAAAGTTATAGCCAAGATGAATTCGAAGCCGATTTAGAAAAACCATCTATATCAGTGACATCTGAAAATGTTGATAGCAGGATCTTGAAAAGTCAAAAAGTTAAAAGCAATTTAACTAATACTCTTGAATGTATTCTAAACGATAAACCAAATGACGACGGTTTGGGAAATATAAAATGTACACGCGTACGCAAGAAACGATTTGCAGAATATGTGGCTACAAAAATAGAAAAACATAAAAAAAGTATGAAAAAAGAAATCGAGGTTAGTCGACATACTCAAAAGCTTGTGGACACTGACAAGACAGATAGTAAATCAAAGAGACGCAATAAAGGTACTAAAAACAGCTTCAAATGTGAGCAGTGTAGTCACAGTTTTGCTCACAAAATCACCCTCGATGCTCATAGACGTAAAGTGCATGAAGGAAGCAAGCGTCCCTTTCAATGTGATCGATGTGAAAAATCGTATACATTCATCGGTGGACTATATACGCACATTAAGGAAATTCACGAAGCCGAGGTGCGTTCATATTCGTGCAACATACTTGGATGTGACCGTGTCTATACTAGTTTTATTGCAATGCAAAAACATAAACGATTGAAACACTCGGATACACCCTGCGTGAAAAAATATGTTTGCGAACAATGTGGCGCAACATTCAACCAATCCGGTAATCTTAAATACCATCGTCGTTCTAAACATCCTACTGACGCAGAACAAGCCGCTCAAGACCAATTGAAGGAGCGTTTTGAATGTGACGTGTGTAAGAAACTGTTCCATTCACGTTACACCTTAAAGTATCACACCTTACAACTGCACACCAACGAAATGAAGTACGAGTGTAATGTGTGTGGCCGTAGAATGGCGAAAAAATTTATGCTCGTCCAACATATGTTAGTTCATTCTACTGATAAGATGCCGTGTGAGCACTGCGGTAGGCAGTTTATTAGAAAATTTGAGTTGGAAGCGCACGTTAGAGCAGTGCACATGAAATTAAAGCCTTTTGAATGTCAGTATTGTTCCGAGTGTTTTGCTTCAAGAAAAACGTTGCGCCATCATGAGTACATACACACCGGTGAGAAACCGTATGTTTGTGATGTCTGTGGGCAGGCGTATCGTCAACAGACCTGTTTGAAAAACCATCGTAAATCGCACGAAAGATTTAATGTTGATAACGTGATATCAAACAATATTAATCGGACATTAATGAATTCATTTTTAAATGCTCCAGTGCATACGATTGCTCAGAACATAGTACCTCTGACAAATGGTAACACCGATGCAACAAACTTTAGCAGCAGCGCTAAAGGGGTAACTAATTTGTCATCATGTAAGGTGACTGGAAGTTTTATTAACATAACTGACGCTGGAATTGCAGACAACAGATCTAATATTCAGCAATAACTTCTTGATATATGAAGAGTTGGCAATTTTTGGTTTTAATTTATTATTATACAATTTAAATAATTCTGCAGCTACATAAGTTTTTGTGGCTTTATAACGAAAATCTCCTTTTTTAAAGTATAAGTTAAGAAATACAGTTCATTTTTGAACAAAACAATAATCGTAAGAAGACAATTCGTCCTCTTTTGCTTTACATATTATATTTTAGTAGTTCTTATAAATAATTAGCTTTTACTAGGTAATATTTTTCCATCCGGCGGCTTTTCGTCTGCATTTTGTGCATTTACAGCTTTCATTTCACGTTCTATGTAGACATTTATGTCATTCAGCGGTTTGTAGTACAAATGAACCAGTTGCGAGCCTGCCATCATTGATAGCATCGCCGCCGAAAGAAATTTCATATATTGTCCCCATGAAACACCAGCAGGCATTTTGTAAATGTAATAATTGCCGTTAATGGTAATAAATCGATTACTATTTTGTTACGCTGTTTCTTTAGCTTGTGGCTGCACTTGATTTTGTGTTGGTTGTAATTTATCCTCCACAAAGTTTTTCGCCTGTCGTTTTTTAAATGTATGATCTAAAAGTTCAAAATATGTCAATGTCCACAGAGGTAAAAACAAAATGTTTATCTTACAAAAATTGGTTTCTCCTACGGTCCAGTTAATCATTGAAAATTCAAGAGCGGCACCAAGAATGAAAAACAGAGGCAAAAACCTGTAAACCCCAAATCGTTGCTTGCCGGGCCACTTATCCAGAATACGTCTAATGCTGCTACTGTAAATTGGCATATCTGAAATTAAATGACGATTATGTAATATTTCGTATTTGAAAACTTATTAACAATTTTATAACCACATGAAATAGTATGTACAAAAATCCAAAAAACTTACTTAATTCAACATTTCCCAAATGTACGGAAACATTCGTATCTTTACGCGAGGTAAATTTAAAATTGTTACAAATCACAAAATTAACTCACCGACTAAACAAAAACAGCTGATCGCACATATTGCAGGTTTGCATGGTTGGGTATTGTTCGTTGCTGTCAGTACCTTGCAACGTGTATGAATTCGCCTTGTTTTCTATTATGCGAACGAATGTGTTTTTGTTTTGTTAGGGAAAAACGTGGTCATAAAAGCAATCGACTGGTTTGATTATAACTAAATATTGAAAGTATTCAAATCTTGGGCAATACTGCTGTTTCCGTGGCGCCGCAATCTGACGATGGTTTCTTATAGAACTCGACAAAAGAAAACGAAATGAATAAGTAAAATTTTTTGATATTTCGCTTAGTTTTCGAGTAATTTAATGTTAAAGTTCACTAATTTAGCGCAAAGTTGGTGTTGCCGTACACCTGAAATAAAAACGAAGTTCGTATGCAGAGATGTTCAGTAGAAAATTCATTGTAAAACTGCAGTATTTTTTTCTGTAATTTTAAGTTGAAAAATAATTTTGAAAATAAAAACATACAACTCATTCAAACTTAAGAACAATGATATTAAGCGTATCTCAAAAAATAGTAAAGTAATTAAAATTAAATTAATTAACACAGTATTTTTGCGTAGAACTCCTTTTCGCGTGGGCGGCCTTCGGCCGCGCTTCAAAAAATAACCCTCATCAGTCCAACTCCGGCTACGCAATCCACAGTATTTTTGCGTAGAACTTCTTTTCGCGTGGGCGGCCTTCGGCCGCGCTTCAAAAAATAACCCTCATCAGTCCAACTCCGGCTACGCAATCCACAGTATTTTTGCGTAGAACTCCTTTTCGCGTGGGCGGCCTTCGGCCGCGCTTCAAAAAAATAACCCTCATCAGTCCAACTCCGGCTACGCAATCCACAGTATTTTTGCGTAGAACTTCTTTTCGCGTGGGCGGCCTTCGGCCGCGCTTCAAAAAAATAACCCTCATCAGTCCAACTCCGGCTACGCAATCCACAGTATTATTGCGTAGAACTCCTTTTCGCGTGGGCGGCCTTCGGCCGCGCTTTAAAAAAATAACCCCCATCAGTCCAACTCCGTCTACGCAATCCACGGTATTTTTGCGTAGAACTAATTTCCGTGTTAAAACCATTGAACCCAAAATTAAAACATCATATGCATGTATGTAGTAAGGAGGCACAATAACCCCCATCCCCAACATTAACACTAAACTTAAATACTTAATTATACTTAATTTTTGTTCATATTTTGGTTCATATTTTTGTTTCATTCCCAGGCATCCGGCAACACCATACTGTCGTCATTCCAATCTTCTTCTTACTCGCGTTTAAAATTGGAAAGACACTGCATGGACAAATGCATTTGCATTTTATTTTAATAGAAATAATTCGAATATAAGGATAAAAATAAGTAAAAACACGCGTGTGAGTGTATATTTCGTGAATTTTATTGAAGTGTTAAAAAATATATAGTGTAATAGGCAAATTATAGTGAAGTTCCAAAGGGCATTTTGAGACCTTTTTTATTAAATATCTCGAAAACTAAGCGAAATATCAAAAAATTTTACTTATTCATTTCGTTTTCTTTTGTCGAGTTCTATAAGAATCCGTCGTCAGATTGCGGCGCCACGGAAACAGCAGAATCCCCAAATCTTGAATGGAAGTACATATACAGCTGTAAAATTCAAAAACCTAACACTTGTGCCGATCTGAGCTTTTTGCATAGTACATCGTTAACAGTGGTAGGAGCCACTGGATAGTTAATACATACATAATTAAATTTCCCGCCAATAGTGTGCATTTTCTCAATCGATTACTGAAAAATGTCCAAACATGCGCATGCAAGTATTCCTGCTGATGAAAAAAATGTGGAAATAAAGGCAAGAATTGGAAGTGACCAAGAATTTGAACGTCGAGTGGAAATAGCACGTGAACTTACAAAGTCTACCGGCGAGTTACTGGAGCAGAAGGATGTGTTTTTTAATCTTCTAGATGAGATTGATGGTACAAGACTTAAACTGCGCTACCTACAGCCGCCAAAACCCTCGCAGTTGATTTATTATGTACGCCCCAATAAGACCGGACCAAAACTCTCAACATTCAATCGAGTCGATGTAGAAGATCCCGTATTGCTTGAGAAGATTTTGGCAAAAAGTAATGGCATAAAAGGAGTATTGGAGAAAAAGCGCTACTTATTTCTACACGGTCAAACGCGTATACATATGGATAAAGTGACAAATTTAGGTAACTTTATGGAATTCGAAGTTTGCCTGCGGCCAGATCAATCGATAGAAGAGGGGCAGCAAATAGCTAACGAGTTGATGAAAATATTTAATATACGTGAGGAAGACTTAATGGCTGGTGCTTACTTTGATGAACTAATGAATATAAATCTTTAAGTAATAATTTTAACTTTTCCTTTGGAATTTTTTTTTCGAAATATGCATTATATACAAACATACATACTCAACTAGAAATAAATCGGTTTTACTTAATTTTGATATTGTTGTGAATAAAGCCTGGTAAAGGATATGAGTTTCAAAATATATATGTACCTACATATAAACATGCATACATATGTATTGCATATAAATGTTATACGGCTCCTTTTCCATAGCTGTCGGTCCATAGGCAACCAAATGTGAAAAATTATATTTTTAAGTCTATAAATGTTGTGATTGTTGTAGCATCGGTTGCGGAGAAATCACTTGTTATGAAGTGTATCATCAACCAAGCGCAATACGCAATATTGCAGAATGTGGTTGCCGGAACGCTGACCTTTCTCCATTGTATGTCAATTGTTTTTACACCGATCCAGCTTTGTTTACCACGGACAAGTCAATTGATTTGTGGTAGGTAATTTAAATATAATCAAAGAATTTTGTCGAATATTTCTGTGTACATAGGTTGCGCGAGATACACATATGTATGTATAAGATGACAGCTGGATTTTCGTTATTCGAACGATTCAGATTTATATCTGGTCAAGAAGACAGTCACTTCATCAGCATTTCGAAAAAATTTAAGGGGAATGTTTCATGTTGTCACATTGATACTTTTGTGGGCGGCGCAAAGCATTTCGAGCTGTACAGTTTTTATATACAATGTATACGTATGTGTGTATCTGTGATCGTGAGTAGTGTAATGTTTTTAATCTAAAAAGGCATAACGATAATATTGCATATAAAAAATTAAGAAATTATAGAACTCTGTTAAAAAAAATTGTATGTATGTATATGCATTATGGTGAATATATTTAAGGTCCTCAAGCGCGATTTTATCATTTCTAAACTTTCGAGAGGAGTTGCCTATCACCACAAACTTAATACGGCTGTGTAAAGTAACGTAAAGGATCTCTCAGAAACATTTAATATCAAATTAGGCTTCAGGCAAGGTTGTTGCCTATTTTGTCATTTACATATGTACTTAATCTTATGTTTGAAAGAAAAACAAAACAACCGCAACACTAATTCTAAATTTTATAAAATTGATAAAGAAGTGAAGAGCATGGACATGCAGTTGGACGGGGATGAGAGGATGAGTCTCGTCAACACACTCTTGTCACAGTTGTTAGCTATGGCTTTGAAGTTGTAGAATGCTTTATTTGGTGTCAGTTTATCTCCGTTAATATCAGGTTTAAAATCCAACGGATAATGACTTGCTAATACATACATATGTATGAATGTGTGTACAAGTGGGTATTTGAAAGTTTTTGTCGCACATCTTGTATTGCCATACATACATACATATATTTTTGTATGTATGTTTAGAATTCAAAGATATTAGTAGTCATTATTGTAGGTGGCGGCCGAGAAAAGCACAACCTCCTAGAAAAAATAAAATTGCCGATCGGCCAATGCGTATGTAAATCCAATACATGCACAATAAAGACTAATGCACATGCAAATTCTTGCCAACCCTACAGGCAAACCTACTAGTTTTGAACTACTTCATTACCAGTTCGCCTTGTTGTAGTTCGTCTTTTATGTTGTTTCAAGGCTAATGATCTCCTATGAAATATTAATTATCTGCCTATGCATCAACATTATACCAGGTGATGATATATGTGTATGTATAGTGTTTTCCAAACAGAGGTGTTGTTTTGATATTCAAAGAAAAATGCTACTTTTTAATATAAATGATCGGATGTTTATTTCATTATAAAGAGGAAGGTAAGCCGTTAATAGTTGATAACTGGCACTCTTGAATTGGTTCTCTCTCACGTGCAGATCGTTCGGCTGTGGCGGTTCATAACAGATACAGAAAAAACATGTTTGGATGGCAGTGCAACTTTTCACAAATTCGTTTGGCAGTCAATGTGGCAAACGGTTTTATTTTTAAAATTAACACATTGAATTTTTTGCTTTCATTTTATAACTGTTACATACGATTCTAATGATTCCCGAACTAGCATGATTTCTTCCTTCATTAACTAGAGTGTCTGGTAATTTCACTTTTCACTACTGGGAATTGTTTGCATATGAAGTGAAAGCTTGCAACGATCAGTCATTCGTTTAAACTGGTTGGGTTGCATGCGCATGAGTGAGACAACATTATTTGCTATTTTTCTCCAGCAGGAAGAATGTTTTCGGCGGCAAGAAGCAGAAAGCATTTAAGGGATTAGGGGTAGTAAGAGGCATGAAAAAATGATGATTTCCAATAATTTTTTTTTGCTAGTCAACTGCTTTATTTTACAAAAATAAAAACATAGCATTAATACATAATGTTTCAACTTGACCTTAGCAAAACTTCAAAAAACAAAATTAATTGTAAAAGTTATCGATGTTTGTGTGGAGTCCGTTTCTCCAGACGGGTCTTGCGGTGATCATCACTAGTCTTTGGAGTTTAATTAATAGATAATCTTATGCCTGATATAAGCAAATTTTCATAAACATTGTGAGAAAGTGTAGTGAAGGTTAGGTTGGAATAAAAAAAATGATTAGGCACTCTGTATGCCGAATAATGATTGAGCTCATTGATCACATCAAGGATCTCTTAGCTGGGGAGAAAAATTTCAAAAACAAAAAAAAAAGATTACGCACAGGCCACGAACTGAAGGATCAGCAAAGGACGTCATACATACATAAGTACAGATGGCGCAAAATTAATCACCCTATCGAAATATTTTATAATTTTTGTAAATGGCGTCGTATGACAATCCTATTTAACACTTGTAAACTACACAGCTTCAGTATACAAACAGTCAAATGATGGAGCGCCAAAAGGTCTAAATAAAGTTTTGCATCATTGAATTTTTTTTTACTTAGTAACAAAGCTATTCAAAATCAAAAGGGGACTAATTTTCCGCCACCTTCTATGTCAGCAGCGTTGTCAAGAAAATCGTTTCGGATGAGTTGTGAGAACTTCTTGATGGGGATGGAAGGTGGGAACAATGCAGCAAAACTTTTCGGAGGTACATATTTAAAAAAAACAGAATTGTGAACAAAATAATTGTAAAGAATTTTTTTTTTCAGATACTTTCCAACAGCGAGCAACTCAGATTTCGAGAGAGCTGTGAATTAAAAAAAGGACGCAAAATATAAGATTTAATTGAGCTGCTTTTCTTAATATTTGAATATTTTTTACTTACGTTTTTATTTCTTCTTGTATTTGTAATAGGCTTAACTCGAATTGAGCTTTGAATTACACTACAGTGCCAAATACGTAAGTCTACTTTATATGTTTTTTGTCCAACTTCAATTTTTAACAAAAAAATATCAACTAATCTTACTTGTAGAATTTTTTATCAAAAAAAGTGCTGGAGAAATTTCTCTTCTGAAAATACTATAATATTTTCCAGTGTAATTATTAAACTGAAAAAAATGAATTCATAGTAAATCAATGCTTGTTTTTCTATTTATTTTTTTATTATAATATTATTTAATTTTTTTTATTATTGGAAAAATTGCCTTTACGAATTAGTAGAATTTTTACTCAATAAAAGAAAAAAATTAAGTGAATCCTTTATTTAAATATAACATGTACATACATACCGCTCATTTATCGCAAGAGTATCATAATCCAAAAACGAAAATATTGAGAAAAACGGCTTCAAAGATTTCGATTTACTATGCCTCGTTAAGTAAAAGTAAAGACAGATTTTCAGACAGACGCGTTCCCTCCGCGCTGATGCTGAATCACCTGGGACCATTGGGAGTAGGATTTCTCACAAGGGTCTTCAATCTGTCCTTGGCCACTCTCATCATTCCTGACAAGTGAAAAACACTACTGAAGCCTGGGAAACCCGCTAACCAAGGGGAATCTTATCGTCCGATAACTCTCCTTTCCCCAGTAGTGAAGACACTTGAAGCTCTCCTACTGCCACTCTTCACGAAACACCTGGCCCCAACCCCAACAGCTGTAATAGAGCGCAATAAACTGCTCAGAAAGCAGTTCCTGCTAGGGTACTACTGAAGGTTTCACCCTTGCATACACCTGCTTGAGCCAGAGCCGCCTCCTTTTAAACTACGCCGACGAGATCCAGCACAAAGCTTACAGAAATCTACCGGACCAGACAGTGTTTATACAGTCAATAAACGACATTCACCGGGAGACCGTCACCACCTTTTTAAGCTCCCGTCCTTTGAATGCCGTAATCGGCGTCCAACCACCACCTATAGCAGATTAAGAGCTTCAGCTTCTCCGTGAGACACCTTTAACATTGGCCCAATTACATTCTGGATACTGTAACAGGTTAAACTCCTACTTATCCAGAATTGACCCCGACATACCAAACGTACATATGTCCGGCATGTGAAGGTACCCCGCACGAAACTCACCACCTTTTCATATGCCCTTTAAAACCTACTCATCTAACACCCCTCTCCCTCTGGACCCAACCCGTCGAAACAGCATGTTTCCTGGGCCTGATATATCCTACACTGACGGGACTTCTTTTACTCTTAAAACAACAACAACAACAGATTTTCATATTGTAGATTTCATGATAAGATTGGGTTGGGGACTAATTTCATAGCGTTTTTATATTTTCTTTCACTTAAAAACAATTTGTTTTCTGTATGACAGAGAAAATATTTATTCGATAGAACTCTTTCTGCTCTACTATGTTAATTATAGTTTTGAGATATTTAATGTTTTATTAGTTTGGAGGCTTAGAAATGGAATATCCGAGAGGCAAAAATCAACATTTTCAACACCTGCTCTTCTGCTTTTCATCGAGTTCAAAAAGCTGCCGAAGCAGCCCGGGACATTTGCGAAGTGTATGGAGAAGGACTTTGACGTCGATGACACGTCCCGCAGCGGAAGGCCGTCTGATCAGTCGTGAATTAGCGGAAGAAATGAATTGCGATCATAAAATTCTAAATCATCTTTATTTAATAGGATTTACCCAAGAATTGGGGGCCTGCGTGCCTCACGAGCTCAACAAAAAAAAAAAAAAGAAAGTCGTCTTCAAATTGCTTCTCAGCATTTCGCCCGCCATCAAGCAACACGCGATCATAAACAGCGCTTTTTGTACCGAATCGTCACGGGAGATGAGAAATGGTGCCTACACATCAACTTCAATATGAAGCAAAGAAATGAGTGAGTTGCTCCAGGAGTAACGCCAAAGTCGAGAGTCGAGCCGGGCCTTCATCCAAAGAAGATCATTATATGTGTTTGGTGGGGCTGGGAGGGCATTGTGCATTGGGAAATGCTTGACAAAAATGCCACAGCCAACAAGGAGCTCTACATTTCCCAGCTACCTCGCGTGAATGAGGCTATTCGACTGAAAAGACCTGATCGACATGGTCAAACCGTACTCCTTCACGACAACGCCAGGCCCCATGTTGTACAAGTCGTCAAATCCGCACTCCAAGAGCTCGAATGGGAGCTACTTCAGCTTACGGCTCCCTCTCAAACCATATGAAGGGTGTTACCACCGTTAACAAAGAGGTTCTTAAAAACTGGCTCAATAGCTTCTTTGACACCAGACACCAGATTTTTGGCGGAGCGTCATCAAAAATTGATCGAGATGTGGGAAGAGGTTAGAAACAGCAACGGCGAATATATAATTGATTAACTTATTGATATAATTGTTGCGTTTTGTTTAAATAAAAGTCTTCGGTAAAAACGCAACGAACTTATTTCCCAGCCTAGGAGAGGTCGCCATGCATGTTTTACACAGCAGAGCTGCCGGTAATTTCTACATATTTATCTGAATTTTTTTTTTTGGGTTAGAAATTTACCAAAAAAAACTTTTTTTGACTCACTTTGGTTTGAAATTGGACATTAATATAATTAAGAAATAGCTTTCACAAATTTTTTTATCCCTAGAGCACTTAAGTTTAACCCAAACGCAAGCGTAAAAGGCGAATATTCAACAGAAAAAAATCTATATTTATGAAACAGCAGTAAAAAATGGTTTAAGGGAATTAAGAATTACTCCCAAATTTGCTTATATGAAAAATGTCATTGCTGCCAGATACTCTAAGTCCTAGAAAAGCTAATAAGAAAGAGTTTGCTCAGGGCACCACTAATAGTAAAGTGAAACTTATATTTATTGATAGGTGTGGTTTTAATTTACATTTAAAAAGATATGAAGTCGGTACCAATGCTGGTAGTAGACCAAGTGTGATTGAATCGGCAGTGAGGGCCAGAAATACTATTTTAATCATAGCAGGTAAGAGTAATCGCATGTCCTATTACAAAATGATTTAACATTTTGTTTGTTTCTACAGGGACTTATTGAAAAGCTGTAAGAAACATCATAACTATCGAGAAGGGTTCTTGATTTTGAACAATGCAAATACCTACAAAACCTCACAAGCTCGTGCTACAATACTCAATACCAATCCTCAGTCTTGATTATACATTAATTGCATACATGCTTCAATGCTCAGCTATGATTAATGTTTCAGAGATGCCTGACGGCTTCATATAACAATTTTGATTATTATTGCCGCCATATATGATTATTATTTCATGCAGGCCTATAGGAGGAATGAGCGAGGCAGCTATTAAGTTTATATGAATGTTAAAAATGAAATGCAAAAATCATATACATACAAATATTTTCCATTGTTCTGTCGCATTGCTCTTAAAATCCTGATAGTAAATACTGAAGTAGATTTCATTCGCGCTGAACAACAGATGATTGCTTAGATGACGCTCAGCGTCTTGTAGGGTGCTTTATCAGTTATAACGGCAATAAAGAAATATACATTTGAGAACAAAGTATTAAAGCTTTTAACAAAACTAGTTTATTATAATACATGTGACTCAGATTAAAATATTATATTTTACAAATATTACTAAACAAAAATCATAAACCTTGCAATTCACATCCACATTCATCATACGTCACGTAGTACCAGGATGCCATGAAATGCTGAGGCTAAGGCAAATGCATTAAACGCAGAAATTCACTAAGATTTTGTTGTTTTATTTTTAACTTAATCATTCCCGTGGATTTCTCACGTATGTATATGTTTGTATATTGACAATGCATCTGATTGTGATTGTATTTTAACAATTTCTGCAACTTCCATTTTGTATTTGCAAGGAAGTTGATGGGCTCGGAAAAAGTGATGCGAAACGAAATTTTTGACGACTTTATCGAACATATTTATCCTCGAAAACACTGAAAATCATATGAATAATCCAGCCGTTATTTTTCAATTCACTATTCACACTCACAGATAGCAGAGATTGTCGTCTTTGTCTGCAAGGAGGCGCAAAGCTTCGTCGAAAAACTCATTTCTATTGTATTGTATGCAAGAATCCAGTTTGCTTGCCATCCACCGAATCCATAAATAAATATTATTTCATATTTTACCATAAGTTTTATTGTAATAAACATTTTCTCTTCAACTGTTAAAATAAAGATCAAAACAAGAAAATCCTTTTTTTCACAAACCAAAATATTTTCAGCGATTTTTTTTACTTCTGTAGGTAGCTCTTGCCAAAACCAATGAAAAATGTAAGAAATTAAAAATATATACCTGGGAAACTAAAAAATTAATTATACAAGGTAAGTCGAACATAAACAAGCCTGGCGTCATAGAAATGTTTTGATGGCGCTATCGTTTTAATGAGTTAGTGCGTTGGAAGTTACATCCCTCGCAGACTTCCAGTGAAAGCTTGGTGACATTCGGTTTAGTGGAAGCGAAGTTATTGCGTCTGAAGTATCAGTATGTTTGTGTCATCGGTACAAAAAATGAGTTTCGAACATAAAATTTTGTTCTAAAATCGGTAAAACATTCACCGAAACATTTGGATTGAAGAAAAAAGTTTATGGCGATAATTGTCTATCTCGTGCCAGAGTTCATGAGTAGTTTACACGTTTCAGAGATGGTTGTGAGGACATACATGACAGTGAACATACGGGCTGCCCAAAATCAGTAATCACCGAAAACTCCATCGAAATCGTTCGTAAATTTATCAAAAATGAATATCTCCAAAACATCGATTTATCGCATTTTAACTGATCATTTGGGTTAACGAAAGGTCTGTGCACGTTTCATTCAGCACAAGTTAATTGAGGACCAAAAATTGCTCAGAATTCAACTGTCGAAAGATTTCATTAAAGAGGCAAGAAAATACGAGAACCTCCTTTACAATATTGTAACTGGTGATGAAACGTGGTGTTTCTAACATGAACCTGAAACTAAGCGTCAAAGTGTCGAATGGTAGTCCCTAGACGGGCCACCACCAAAAAATTCGAGTTTGGAGAAGTCAAAAATTAAGTCGATGCTCATTTGTTTTTACGATTCCGAGGGAATTGTTCACAAGGAGTTCGTGCCAAAGGGCCAAACCGTCAATACAATTTTCTATCTTGGCGTTTTGAAGCGTTTGTTGCATCGCCTTCGTCGATTTCGCCCTGAATACCGCGAAAAAGGAAGCTGGCGCTTATTGCATGATAATATCATCGACCCACTCTTATTACTGATTTTTTGACTAGAGATCGTTTTTTAACCATCAATCACTCACCGTATTTTCCTGATATGGTTTCCTATGACTTCTATCTATTCGGAAAATTGCATTTGGTTATGAAAGGAAAACGTTTTGCGTCCGTAGAGGCCATCCCAAAGGCTTGTACCGACATCCTGAAGGACATTCCGGTCAATGACTTGAAACACTTTTTCGAAAAACTTTTAGATCACGCAAAGCAGTGTATCGAGGCCAGAGGGGACTATTTTGAATAAATAAACTCGAAGCTATCGGAACATACCTCCTGTCGTTTCTATTTTAGCTCAGTCTTGTTTATTTTGCACTTCTCCTTGTAAATGTGGCGCATTTGCCACATATTCGCATACATTGGGGTGTGCGCAGCCCCGGGTGCCAAAACGAAGGTTTTAAAAAGGGTAGCAGAGTAGCAACTTTTGCCCCGTTTAACCAATTTTTTCGAAATAAACAAAATCAATAAAATCGTTTAGAATGAATTGAATATTTGTGTACTGATTTTTCTTTAAAGTTATTTTTCTTAAATTTATTTTAGTTGTTGGCGTAGCAACGCGCGCCGGGTACAGCTAGTTTTAAATAAAAAAAGGTTAACTTTCTTTGCAAGGAAGCATCAACCAAAGGGTATCGGAATTCAGCCGATCGGAAAAGCATCACTAGACAACTTCGACTTCTTCCAATCTAGCCCCATTCTCGAAATCTGTTGCCGGAAAGTGATACACGCTATTTCAATGAAGTGCCGCGACATGAATAAAGTTAGCTTTTGTCCACGCTTTATGCTGCAAGAAAAACAGTATTGCCTGATAACTTTTTCAGTAAAATTTTTCATTTCTATGCTTTAAAGTATTTTTCTTCAAAATTTGCTCTGAAATAAAAGGAATCATACAAAATAAAAGGGAGATCAACAAATTTCTAATATCTGGAGCATATTTACGAAGTTAAAAAATAATTTTATTTTTGCAAAAATATGAAAATATTACTCGTATAAGAAATTTTTTTTAACTATTTTGTAAGCATAATATGTCTAGATAGATATTAAGTTATAAATAAAGTTATAAAAGAAACCAAAAAAAAAGCCGCAATCACTTGCCGCTTTTATAAACATAGAAATTGGATTTTTTTTTGGTGGGTGAGGTAGGGTTCAAAATGCCCTCGCACTTACAGCGACCGTCGTCTACTGCGGCGAGTGGTGGGGCCACTAAAACAATCTCTGCTCTCCTTCTGGGGAGACACCCTCTCGGAACGGCTTTCTATATTACTTCGGGAGGGCCCAGAACGGCATCCATAAAGACCCAATTCTATTCACCCACGTCTGGGTCCACCAAATTTGTAACCAACTTTCATGCTATAGGCTTGTCTTCTTGGGTCTCTATCTGTGCAGGTCGCTAAGTTGCACTGTGGCGAGGTCAATCTTTTTTTTCGTAGTACCTTGTCGATGTATTTCTTTACCGCATTCCAGCTGCCCTAGCGTTCGCGCATTTTGCTGATTAGGTTGCTCGATGCAACATAGAAATTGTATGGTCTGGCTCTAACACTGGTCTGGTTCTAACTAGAAATTGGGTGGTCTGGTTCTTTGGGTTGTTTGTCGCTGTAAACTAATGTAATCTGTAATAAATATTATAATAAAATGTATGGAACATTACAAATTATTGCATACATATGCACCTCGACCTACCTTTCACACTTTCCATCTCTGTTGAAGAGTTCCAGAATTTTTCCAAAACCGGTTTTTTGGAGTTCGCTGTTGCTCTCCTTAGTTTTAGATTTACATTTACTGCTTACACAAGAATGCAATTTTAATCTTTATTATCTCGCCACTTTTGTTTATGAAAGCTTAAAATGGCCGCGGCTTGATTAAAGAAGAAATGTTGTTTCTTTCACTCACATGCAACCGCACAATTTAAATAACTGGAGGCGTTGTAAGTGTTCGCTTCAAACACAAACATTTGGCACGAATGTGCTTGTGTTTATTTTTTATGGTTTTTATCAGTAACGTTTTGCAGTGCTCGTAATCGAGTTGCTATGCTTGTGACTATTAGCATATTCGTGCCGGGTTCGATGCTCGCTGTGAGAACAAGTGCACAAAAAATTATTTTTGTTTTGTAAAGCCATCTCTCGTCGACAGACAACGAGTGCAATTCCGACATGAAAATTCTTCTCTCTCGCCTCTTACAGGCTGCATAAATTTGTAGGCCGCTCCATTTATGGTACAGCATCAAAACCGCACACGACAACTTGAATGAGAAGCTCGGCCAAACACCTCATAAAAAATATGCGCTGCAACTGTAGACTGCTAATTAGAAGAATAATACATACAAACACACACGTATGTACAATAGAAATCGTGAAAATGATCGTTTTAGTATATTATTGCATTTACAGTAGCGAACACAAAAATTCGAACTCCAAAATATTGCAGTTACTTTTTGTATGGACCCAAGTATTTATTTTGGGCATTGTCGCAAATTTTTCCGAAAATTGCTTTATTTGTAGGCTTGAGTATATTAAGTAACTGGAAAAATTAATAAAATTAAGATTCATTAAATGTTGAAGATTTTGGTATAGAGTTTTTGATAGAGAGATATCTTCGGTTCTGTTTTCTACAATTTTATTTTGAAGTTTTTGGAATAAAACATACATTTTAAAAACTGAAAGAATTTTGAAAAAAGAAATTAATAATTTTGAATATTATTTAGTATAGAAAATGTTAGTAGAGATTTTTTTATGATGAATTATCTTTGATTCTTTTTCACACTTTTATAAATTTTTTTTTTTAATTTTTTGGGATACAATATATTAAAAAAAAACTTAAAAATTTAACAAAAAAGTTGTATAATTTCGAAATATATTCAATGTTGCAAATTTTTGTATAGAGTTTGTTATGGAGAAATATGTTTGGTTCTTTTTATCACTTTTATAAATTTTTTCGAACAAAATATGCTTTTTAAAAACTAAAAAAATTAAAAAAATTTAATAATTTTGAAATTTATTTAATATTGAAAATTTTGGTGTAGTGGCTTTTATAGAGAAATATCTTTGGTTCTTTTTAACACTTTTATAATTTTTCTTTTAATTTTTGTGAATAAAATAAACTTTGTAAAATCTTAAAATGTTAAAAAAAAATTTTAATATTATAATTTTGAAATTTATTGAATGCTGAAAATTTCGATATAGTGTTATTTATAGAGAAATCTCTTTGTTTCATACATTTGTTTTCAATTTTTCGGAAAAAAATGCTTTCAAAAACTTAGAAAGTTAACAAACAAATTTTTATAATTTTGAAATTTATTCAATGTTGAAAAGTTTGGTTCGAGTTTTTTATGGAGAAATACTTTGGTTCTTTTTATCACTATAATAATTTTTTTTTAATTTTATCGAACAAAATATACTTTATAAAAACTAAAAAAGTGAAAAAATGTAATAATTTTGAAATTTATTTAATGTTGAAAATTTTGGTACAGTGGTTTTTATAGAGAAATATCTTTTGTTTTTTTTTTAATACTTTTGTACACTTTTTTTAATTTTTTTAAATGAAATATACTTTGAAATTGAGAGAATTAGAAAAAAATTAATAATTTTCAATATAAATTAATGTTGAAAATTTTGTGATCGAGTTCTTTATAGTGATATATCTTCCGTTTTTCAATATTTTTATTGAAACATATTTTTTTAATGAAATATATTTTTTACGCATGTAACTGTACATAAAATTTAGTTAAAAAAAAAGGTTTTTAGGCTTGAAAAATTCATTTCTTAACGAAATTTGGGAGTTCTTTAAAAGCTGTTGCTCAAAAAACCCAACTGAACTTAAATTTCTAAGAATACTTTTTTATTTTATATATGAGATAGAATTTTAGGGACACAAAAAGTTTTTTATTCGAGTTTATTTCGAATGTCTTTGGGCAAATATTTTAATTTAATTTAACATTTTTTAGTTTTCAAAATGCCTCTTACTCAGAGGTAAGCTAGTTTGATACACTTTGGAAAGAATACAGAAAGTGCTGGCATCCGCGAACAGCTACACTGCTCTCAGTGATTTGACAGAATCAACTGATTTACTGACGGGATAATTGGGCATTTGTTTTCATTTCATTGCATTATTTTTAATTTTAATTGTTACTAACGAGCGAAATTATCATACTATGCCGTTATTTTCCTTCTTTGTTCAATTGTTACGTCACAGCATGAAATACTCTCGCGCATGTCGCAATCTTGCAGTGCACAATTTTCTGGTGTTGAAAAGATGTGTGGCACATATCTCAGCCATTTGTGATCGACTCGCACTTTGTGAGACGGTGCAGAGCCTTGTTGAAACGACTACTGTTTCTCGCTGTCCCTCACTCTCTTTTTCTCAACAAAACGTTTGTTTGTCCTCGTTTTCAGAAGGGAACTGCGTTAATCTTTAATAGACAATATCCAGCAATTAGTTGCCCTTATCAAAACTTGAAAGCCTTTACTCTTTGACTGCCTGGAGTATTCCTGGTATGTGTTTTTCGTTCTATTCAGCCGAGTACCCATTTGGCTTTTACTACGTTAGCTTAGAACTCCCTCATGGGCTTAATGTTTTCCAAAAACATATATGCGACGGAGTGGTTGGCACTTCGAAATTTATAGGAGTTTTAAAGTAGTTGCAGTTCACACAATATGACCGTAGAAATCCCGAATGAATATGCCGAGGAATTCCCCTGGTGAAACATCCTTTTTCCTTTGCTGTAATGTGCCTTCTTTTTTTCTTTTCTAATAGATCGAATAATTCACTAAAGTACTGACCTGTCATGGTGTTTTTTTCTGCAAAAAGTCTATGAGGATTATACGTTACTAGTCCATTACCGTATTTGTCTTTAATCGCATTTAACTTCATCACAGCTTCATTTGCAATATTCCACTGTCTTGGCTGTAACTTGATTGCTATCTACGATTTCCTCGGTAACTAAATTTCTATTCCGGTCGGTTTATTCGGTTTACCGTTACTGATTTACTCACAGCTTCATTCGGAATAACGATTTATTCGCTAACTACAATTATCAGGTAACCTGGCCTCATCCCATGAAAAACAAGTGTGCGAGACATGTTGCTCTCATTTCACAGTCCGAGCAGAGACCAAAAAACTTCACCCGTCCGCTTTGGAAAGTTAAAATAAATATAAAACAAGACATAAAGTGCGGACTAGTGTTTCTCCACCACAGTCGGGGTGACCTTACTTCCATTGCTCATCTATAAATGCAGACGTTGGAGTTTTGTGCACTTTACTATCTCCATGAAATTATAAAGCTCGTAGAATTCATCACCTCCCGAAGAGAGGGTTGAATAGGTATTTTACATTGAACAGTTCATCTAAATGCGTCTAGTGCTTGTAAGACATCGTCTACATTTTTACGCCATATCAAAGAACAAGTATGATTAGAGATTTGTTTGTACAGAGAGAATCCTGCTTTTCGGTTGTTTACCGATCCCGTGATAGCATATGTTGGCAAAATTATACCTCGCTTACTTTGAAGGCTGACATTGTTGAGGGTTGCTGCTTTCTTAGAAGGGCGTCTTTTAGAACGCCTGCCAATAGTGACGTGTGCCACCTTTTGTGGGTTCCCAGACGGAAGATATAGACATACATAGATTGATTTGAGGTTCGTCATTCCACTACATGGCCTTTTGGGCCCTCTATTCATCACAGTACCTCATTCAGACCCAGTTCCCTTAATTAGAGCTGGGTTTGGATGAAGGAATGTTTTGTCAGACGGTACTTTATTTTGTTTTCGCCTAGCAGTAGACCAACTTCTTTTGTCCCTTCTCTATGTTAAAGAAACCTGCACCGACGGTCTGGCGGAGAAGCCAAGAATTGACACAAGAATTAACAAGGGAATGGGAAGTCACCTGAAAGCGAATCCCTTTGCCTAAAATGTCGTTTTATTGAAAAGGGTCCTCCAGAAATCCTATCTTATTTCGAAGGAACGGATGGTGATGCTCAACGAAATTTGGCATAACTGCACAAGTTTTGCCGGGACAGCAAATTTAGACACGGCTTGATGATTGAGGTTCTAAGTCTGCCGGACATCCGAATATGTAAGAGTTTAGTTTTATTGGAGTCTTCAAGCTCTTTACACACATATTTTTTATATTCTCTTTTCTTCCTAAATAAGGAAAAAACATCACTCGTACCTCCTATGCTTTCATTCATTTCCAGTCTGTGTCGCGATTGATTGCTCGGGGCTTCTATAGTAGTGACATGGCACCCTTCACTGTAGAATTAATCTCATTTGAGCATTAATATCTAACCGCTGCGATACAAACGAATTGGGAGATGAAGTTAAACTTCAAGTATGAAAATTGTGATTGCATTTATGGCTGTTATAGATGGCGAAGGTTCCTCGTGGACAGCTCTATCTTCGTTTATATTTCTTCACATACTTTTCCATCGAAAAGTAATAAGCAAATGGCGTTTTGATATTGTTTTTCTTCATTTTGTCGAGAAATACGAAACAATGAATTTACGGTAAAATAAAAACTCACCTCTGAATCTATAAATGAAACTAACCTATATATAGTATGACGTCACATCTGACATATGGTATGAGAGCCAGTAAACAACGATGATAATCGTTCCAACTCCCTTAAATACTGCCATCTACCATCAAGTATGGGTACGTATTGATCGGCCCTCGTATTTTGAGCATTCTCCGAAAAAGTTTCAAATACCAACAATAGACACTGCTTGATAAATATTTACAAGTGTTTGTATACATAGGTACGTGTGCAGGAAAAAGAATGTCAATACTGTTTCTACGTATACAAGTATGTATGTATGTATGTATGTATGTATGCACTAACGTGTTAAAGTTCAACCAAATTGACCTGGCCACAATGTGTCACGCAAATTTTCCATAATTACTCTTTGTATACAATGCTACCCAGCCATAACATGAACTAGTGCATTATATTGCCAAATACGAACTAGTACTTTTGAGACTACATTGTTACTAGTTCAAGAGCAGTGTATGTATGCTGTTATTTTTTTAATTTTTTTATTGAAATTTACATACATATACTTAAATACATTTCGTTCTATTACACCTAATTTACACTATCAAGTAAAATTTTTCTTTAAGACAGCTGACAGAAATTTACATCATTTGCCAGGAATATACTATGTAATCCAACCCAGGCGAGTTTTCTCACCAATTTTTGGTGTGCAAAATTAAAAAAGCTGAATGTAAACACAATAATTAAAGATAATATAAAGAGCAAAGTGGCTTGTAAGCAAAATAATATAAAAACAGCTGCATCTATTAAATTTAGTGAGAGCAGAGTATGCGCTCACGACTACACTCTGACAAGTGTACAACATTTTTTCATTCTATGCATCTATGTACCTCACAATATCAAGCCTGTATCGGCGTGCTGTCAAATTCGTATACACCAGCGAACAAAAATGCATGAATTCACATAAAATTCGGTTGTTAGAACCACGAGAATCGTTTGAAAAGTCCGTGCAAAAATAAAAACAAATTAATTATTTGGGGCACATTTTTTTTCGACATAGTATCTTTTTAGGTTTTTTCACTTCGTGAAACGCTGTTTTAGAATATTGATCCCTTCCGAATAATATAGGGTTTGATTGAAAAGTAATGATCCTTATTTTTTTAACCTTTTTAGAATATTGATCCCTTCCGAATAATACAGGGTTTGATTGAAAAGTAATGAGCATTATTTTTTTAAGCAGTTTTATTAAACCTTTTGGCTTATACAACTAATATTCTTCAAAATAGGACCCTTGAGCGTCAATACACCGCTGGTAGCGGTCCTTCCACTGCAGGAAACATTTTTTAAACTCATCCGCCTGCAATCGCGTACAATTCGGCTGTCACAGTTTTTTGGATCGCCTCGATGGAGTCGAAACGCCTCCTCTTCAGCTTTCTTTTCAGGTGCGGGAACAAGAAGAAATCCGGGGGGACAGGTCTGGGCTGTATGGAGGGTGGGGAAGCACCGGAACTCCCATCTTGGCCAATGCAGTGCAGAGGAAGGCAGTGTGCGCCGGCGCATTGTCGTGATGAAGGGCGCAATTGTTGACGAGGTCGGGCCGAACCCGGGCGACGCGGTTTTTCAGCCGAAAGAGCACTTCTTTGTAAAATGCCGCGTTTACAGTGCTTCCTGGAGGTACAAACTCCTTGTGGACGATGCCTCGAGAGTCGCTACTGCAAAATCCTAACACACTTTTAAAACGCGCGGAGCGATGTTGACTACACCGCTGTTGCCAGCGAACTGGGACCGGTTTCTAGTGGAAGGGGAAGGTCCAACGTTCATTTTCCCTTACCAGCCAATTCGGTTGATCGCTTGGCAGACCGTCCGCGCGGGAAGGCTCATTACTTTTCAATCAAACCCTGTAGAATTCGTCCAAGTCTGCAAAATAGCCATTCATTTCTGTAATCACCTCTTCGTTTGAATAAAATCTTTTTCCCGCCAGCCATTTCTTCAAATTGGAGAACAAATAGTAGTCTAAGGGATCCGAGGGATCCAAGTCTGGAGAGCAGGGGGGGGGGTTGTGAAACGACTTGGACCCCTACTACCATTAATTTCGCCACCACAACTGCTGAGGCGTGAGCTGGTGCGTTCTCGTGATGTAAAAAGGGAAATCTCTTGACTTTCTCAATTCAAACGAATGCCAAACACAAAATAGACCGATCTGGTTGAAACTTGGTGTGTGCATTTTTAAGAGATGCTATTAACACATGGGCTGAAAAGTACCGGGCCTAATAAAGAAAACACTTTTTTTTTGTTCAAAATTAACTTTATTTATCAACGTAATTTCCATCAAGAACAACGCAATCATTCCAGCACTGCTCTAGCATTTCAATAACACTTTTGTAGAACGATTTATATTTTGCCTCAGTTTCAGCGACAACCTCTTCATTCGAGCGAAATTTCTTACCGGCGAGCATTTTTTTGTGTCTATGCACAGCCAGCCGCTGGGAGCCAAATCTGGCGAATACGGTCGATGTTCAATTCATGTAGTTTTGCCATTGTTTTGATGGACTTGTGACATGGTGCGTTGTCTTGATGAGGCAGAACAGTGAGCAAACGCGGCACCTTCATTGAACAAAGCTTTCTCATAGCCAAATGTTCATGCAATATAAAGCCAACACGTTCTTTTGATATCTCTACGATGTCAGCTAACTCGCGCAACTTCACTTTTCGATAACTCAAACCGATTTTGTGGATCCTTTTGATGTTTTTTGGTGTTACCACCGCATTTGAACGTCCACTGCGTTGTGGATTATCGGTGTCTCTACGCCGACGCTTGAAGTCAGCAAGCCATCGTTTTATTGTTGTTTCAACGGTATTTTTTCTCATAAAGAAGCTGTGTAAAATTAAAACACGAATTTATTTTTAATCCAATGGAATTTGAAAATAGCAAAAGCACTGTCACTCTTAAAACAATAACTCACGAATTTATGAATAGAATATCATGAAATCTTATCAGCTGAATGTGTAAGGTTCGTACCAACTGAGCAAGAGGTGAATGCAATAAAACTAGAGACGTCTATGTGTTAGGCCCGGCACTTTTCAGCTCATGTGTTAGGCTATGGAATTATTGTGCGGCCGACGTAGCCGAATGAGTTGGTGAGAGATTACCATTCTGGTGTTCACAGGTGCATGATTCCCCGTGCATGAACATCAAATAATGGAAATAGTTTTTTCTACTAGCTGTCGCCCTTCGCAGGCAATGGCAAATCTCCGAGTGTACTTCTGCCATGAAAAAGCTGCTCATAAAGATCATTTGCCGTTCGGAGTCGGCTCCCTTTGTGGAACAACATCAAGACGCACACCACAAATAGGAGGAGGAGATCGGCCAACACCTAACAGATTATTTATTTTTTTGGAGTTTTTTCAAAAAATTTAGGATTAGAATTATCTGTCTGACTTCTGAACTGCTGTAGCGTCTATCAATCAGAAGGAATATACTACTTTGACCTTCTTACGGAACTATCCGGTGTTGCACAGTGCGGCCGATTCCCGAAAAGCTGGCCAAAACTCAAAAAATTAAGTAATTGATTCAAAATTTCTTACTCGGGGGTTGTCGGGGTCGCTGATTACGAATTTGATCTTAAAATTTTGAAAATCCACCCCCTTCCACCCCTATTGGCCACCCCCTCACGTGAAATAGCGTATATTCAAGAACATAATCAAGATGCATGTAAATTTATATGTTTTCGGGGTCGCAAGGTAGCAAGTGGTAGCAGCTGAGTCTTGTTTTATTCAGTAACCATTACTTTTTTGAGTAACCTTTAATAGGTTTCAAAGCAGCATATGACGGCGTTGTATTACTATACAGTTTGAAAACTCAAATTTTATAAAAAAAATTGCAAAAAATGTATCTACGTATTGCTGCAGCTAAAAATTTTGTGTCGAGGTATTGATATGTACTAAAGATTTCTCGTATTTTACTAACCTTCCGAAGATGATTCCATTTGGTTTTGTTCAATTTACTCCATTACAAAATCTTTCAAATGTGTACAACTTTCACTATTCATCGACAGTAATACGATGCTCAAACGAAGGCCACGTTGCGACTGAAAATACAGAGGATACTTAGGGTACAGGACGTTGCTATGAACGGTTTTCACTACTCAAGGCATTACTGTAGCCAACCCAAAGACAAAAAAACTCTATCTAGAAACTTTTTTTTCGACTTTTGGCCAGCTTTTTGGGAACTGTGTGTTGGGATAAAAACTATCCTACGCTTCATAAGAACGTCTAATTGGTTCCAATGATGAAGAAACACTGAGGCTCTCGTATTACACAGTTTTACCACAACGGACCCACAATGGTCTATATGAGTCAATGCTCAATAGTCACTGAGTTGGCTACTCTAAGCCGACTATCACAAAAACCTAACCTAACCTTAGCTATACCACAGTAATTTCATTACTTTGATGCGCATACAAAAATTCTAAAATATTTATAAGTTGAAAATTAGAAAAATTTTCCTAACTGTACAATGAAAACATCAACAATACAACAAACATTTTCAAACACTGATGCACCTGAATTTTTGTTTTTATAATAAAGTAGCAAACACATACAATAATTTTGGTGAATATACCGTGATGGTAAGTTGATAAAAACCACTATAAATAATTTTAAAAAAATTTCTTTAAAATTACAGCATTTAATGTTTTTTTTTTTAATTTTTTCGATGGCGGCTTCGAAAGCCCTTCTATAATATCAACTATGAAAAAAATTGGTATATGACTATCTAAACCTTCTTAACATTTTAGGGAACTTTAACACAGGATTATTAGGTTGGGCTCCTAGACACGCGAGAAATGAGTGAAATGAATAGCGGACCATCAAGCTAAAGAAGGGCAAAAATGCTTCTAATTTGTCCTGAGCCATTCTGTGGACTTACACAAAGCCACATTAATTGAGCACTGCCGGAATTCTATCGGTCAGCGAGAAGCGAAACAATTCCTAACACCAAACAGAGAAATTTCCGATAAGCTACTTCCGCTCAGGAGGGTAGACTTAAGACTTTTAACTGGTTACTTTACAGGCCACTGTAACCTGAGATGTAACTTAAGCAAAATTGGTCGCTCTCAGACCAAAATCTGCCGACTCTGTGAAAAGGACACTGAAAATTCAGAACACATCCTTTGTCAATGACCTGCACTAGGCAGAAAAAGGCTACACCTCCTTGGTGATATTGCCGTGCTTTCATAAAAATTATGGAACAATAAGCCCCCGAATGTTGTAAAATTTTTTAAAAGCTCTAAAATATAGGACACTTCAGCCGGCTTTGCACAATAGATCTCTTTTGGTCGCAGTGCTTAGTATCTTAATAATAACAATCATACTATGAAATCAAAATTTTTTCTAAATTGGTCAAGCCATTCGAATGTTTTCAACTTTTCAAAAATTAATTTTCACACTCGAAGTTTAAAGTTTTAATGACAACAAAAAGAAACTTGACACATCTTAGGCTTTTATTGACAGAAATTATTACAATGGAATTCTTACACCCAAACAAACACAAGCAAATAGAAACTGGTAAAGAAGCACAGTTAATTATCCCCAAAAAATAGGAAAAAATACGTGATTTCATACAGAAAAAAAAACCAAAAAAAAATTAGAATCAGTCGTCTATGAAAATCACTGAAGTGAAATGATGGCTGTTTCCATTCCTTTTGCTGAGTCTTCCCGGTATTCAAATTGGCCGCTGGTTACTTTTACATGCCACCCACCCACCAAATCAAGAGTCAAGAATTGTGAGTGAATTTCTTATAAAAAGAAGATTTTGATTGATTTCGCACATTGCAACAAGTATCTCTTCTCAAAACTGCATTTTGCTCTTGGAATGCAAGTAGCTGTGTTTCAAGCGGAGGTGTATGCTGTTCAAGAAACAATGAACTTTGTTGTGGAAAATAGATGGAGAGGCAGATCTATATGTGTCTGCGCTCATGGCCTTAGACAGCCCCCCAACCACTTCAAGGGTAGTCGAGTCATGTAAATCAAGGCTGAACTATGTCGGTAGACATAATAGCCTAATGCTAGCATGACTCCCGGAACACGTGGGTAACGAGACCTCTGACTATTTAGCTAAGATGGGCTCTGAAGCCAACTTCTTTGGCTCGGAGCCCGTTCTGCCACTCCCTTCTACAGCCATCAAAACCACGGTTAGCAAACGGTTTATTCTAACTCATAAGCGAGCTTGGCAGGCTGAGAGAGGCTGCATAGGGACAAAACTGATGTTACCTGTCATGACCGACCGACTGTCGCAGTTCCTCCTATCACTAAGCATAGGGGATGGTAGGCAGCTGGTTGGACTGATGACGGGCACTTTCTATGGGCAAAGCACATGGAAAATGTGGGCATCTCAGACAGTGCACTCTGCCTGCATGCGGAGAGGAGGACCACTTTCTGTGCGCCTGCTCGACCTTCGCTCGAATCAGGCTTGAGGTATTTGACACTGATGCGTTAAGAAGCGACCACCTTGGCACCACAAGATCTACTCAGATTTCTTCGGAGGTCTGGTAGATTTAAAGAAAATTAAAAAGTGAACCCAAGTGCAGTACAATGGACGTAATTGTGTTTGAGTGCTGTATTTGCTTCTCTGTTCCGACAAAAAACAAAAAAATAATATCTTCTGGAAAACGCATTTCCTGATGAAAGAAGCAGTTGTGACCACCTGCCTAAGCGATATTCCTTATAATAACGACAAAACTGATGGCGAGTATTTTGGTTGATAAAAATATTTTTTACAAAATTTACGCTGCTTGTTTCTAGTTGCAAACAGTTCGAGGTTTTTTGTTTTGGATAAAGTTGTACTCCCCTCAATTTAGTGAATGCTCATGGCGCTATTGAATAACCTTTTGTGGCACATTAGAGTGAGGAGCGCCACAAATTGGAGGCGAAGCTCAGGCAAGTACCTAACAAAGGCGAACCCTAATGTTATAGCTGAAACAAGCGTACTAGACGTCAACAATCGAGTTTCTTACTAGTTTCGAACTACCCTCAAAGGGAATGAATGAAATCCACCCATCAGTTGCTTATGTGGGGCAGAAGAGATATGCGGACTAGTTTTAATTCTAAATTACCAAAAGCACACCAGTTTAGAACTAATCGATTTTCGTGCAATACAACTAAACGACTTCGTGCTGGTTTAAAGAGAAATCGTTATTTGTTTACCTACTCATTTCTATACGAATGTGTGTAGTTGTGTGGATTTGTATGTATGTACGAGTATGTGTATACATGATGCTAATGATCATTCAGCAGTCAGTGTCAGATTGAGTGCTTTTTTAGTGTTTTCACTTTTAATGCTAATTCACGATGTTAGTTAGCAGTAAAGGCAGATGATGATAATGACTCAAATACGAGTATTACATTAGCATGATGACGTAATGTAAATAAATGCTCACTTCAAGTATTTACGTATTTTCCTTTTTAACAAAAGCAAAACCGCATTTAGCACCTTTTTCATGAATGTGTAAAGTACAATAGTGTTTGCTTTTTGTAAATATATATATGTACATATATATATATATATATACAATATATATATAAATAAGTATATAGTTCTGTGTTATGTATTTAATATACCTATATATAGATCTATGTGCGACCATATACGAGGGGCGCTTGATGAGTTTTGCATAGCCTGGTTCTATATATTTTTGATTTCTCACTGGAATACCTCTCGACTCAAATATAATACCCGTATGCTACAGGGCCCGGCACTCGAAGTGTAACCAACTTCAGACTGCTCGCGTAGCTGATCCATGGACATCAGCTGTATGTTAGTTGGATAACTGACAGTCCAGAGTATTGTTCCAAACTTCATAACGTCCACACAATGGCTCTAAAATTCACCCGACCGGAATCCGATTAATGATTCTCTTTGGGCGATTTTGGAGAGCAAGGTTCGGACTAAAGGATTCACCAGTCTCGAGACGCTGAAAATATCCATGGTCCGCAAGTGGGCCAAAATACCTGTCAGCAAAAAAATTATGAAAAATCCCAGGACATTTTTGGCCACTTGCAACTTGCAGTTTGGCTAAAACTGAATGTGCTTTAAAACTGCATATAAAAAATTATACCAAAAATTGTAATCAAAAAGTTTTAAATATTGGTGGGGACTCGCAGAATTTTCATAATTTTTGAACAAAGTTTTAAAAATCGGTTCACATGGTTATTATTGCATAATAAATCTAGCCTTTATAAAAAAATAACAGATCATAATTAAACAAAAGTAAAATAGCAAAAATTGGTAAAAATGTCGCACACCTATTTTGTTCGTTCTACGCTACAACGATGAATGCCTAGTTGAATTAAACGACTTCCAAATCGCCGACTACATCAAGCTTCAGCGTCTTATAGTCCGGGAGCCAGGGGTCAATTTCGGACTGCGTTTTTATACCGTTAAATTCTTGACTGTACTTGTGATTTAGCTTTCATGAATAACGAAAGTGAATGTCAGCTAGCGCACCCGCGTTGGGTATGATTCTGGGAGGGTACGAAACGTGTAGAAAAAAAATTTTTACCAACTCATTTTATACCGGCTGAAATTTTTTTCATGTATTGTTGACATTTAGTAGAATAAAAAACAAATAGTCAGCTACGCGGTAGAGTGGGGAAAACACGTCAGCTGAACGCAATGATACATTCCTGCTTCGGCTGACGGTCTTCCCACCGCTATAAACGCAGCTGACCATCACTATTATATTTTCATATGTGTCCAAAATTATGTAAAAAAATTTCAATCGGCATAAAGTAGTTTTACTTTTTATGTTTTTTACAACGTGTTTTCCCCCCTCTACCGCGTAGGTGACTATTTTTTTTATTCTAATAAAGTCAACAATACATGAAAAAAATTTCAGCCACGTTTCGCAGCATCCCACGCTACTGGACCAGGTGACGGTTGGTTTCGTCATCCATTGGATGGCGTCTGCCTTCAGTATTAAAATCAGGCGGCATGAAATGATGAGGTCAAAACTACCCCTGGCTCCCGGACTATTAATCGGTTTATTTCTCCTTACTTGCAAGTCTCTTGGACACCGCGAAAGCGATTTGACAAAATTTGTGTTAATTCACAACTCTTAATAATAATTTGCATCGCGAACACACTACTTATATGTCAGCAAAAATATGTTAGAATTGTAAAAATATTTTAGAAAAATTAAATTTTTACTCTCCGGTCAATATTCAACCGATGATTCAGATACATTTTATGTAGATGGTTAAGAACATTATTTACCAGTTGAAAATAAAGTTGAAAGTGATTTTGAAGTTAGCGATGATTCGGACAGCGAATGCTACTTTCAAAAACTTGAGAGAAACAGCTGTTCATGGGCGTATGTTTTATGGGTGTCGAAAGGTAAAATAATTAAATATTAGAAATGCCATTTTTGAATTCTCTTATAAGAACTTTTTCCCCCAATAAATTACTTCAAAAAACGTTTAATAACAACCATACATATCTTCAAACAAGTCCCAAGTCTCCAAGAAGTATTGAGTCAATTTGACGCCTGTATAGCAGATTCGCTCACGGAAATAAAGACCGGACGCGAATTAAATCATTTGAAAAGAAGGAAAAAGTTACTGATAGTCCGGCGTGTTGGTTTCAAGAAATATTGCGGTACTCCGAGCGCTATAAACGGGTGCCTTGTCTTGCTGAATTAGCATTCGACGTGCGAACTTGGCACATCTTTTATGTACGACTGCCTCATTTGCTTGATCCTGTAATTTAGCGGCCAATAGTTCAGGGTAGTTTCTCAAAGCAAGCAATTTAAGGCAAGTAAGTGAATAAAATCTCCTCGGTGCTGCAGAAAATTCTAGCCTTAATCCTTCATATTGGAAAGTTCATATCTTTGAAAAACTTTGCTGGCCTTTCTCTAATTTTTATTCACCGTTTCGACTCTTGCTTAGATGCTAGATTATACTAACTTAATGATGGTAGACGCTAATTTCGTCCAAATCACTCTGATACGAGTATAACTTCAAAAAATTATTACAATTCTCTCAGCTGTCGCTGTTTATTTAGTGATGAGAGCAAAGTGCAATATTTTTTCCATATGCAAATGTTCGCACTGCTTCTCTTCAAAGATGATAGATTACCGGTTTGCTATTTAGCTATGATAAAAGGGAAAATTTTGAGGGGAACTTTGGCTGTTACGTCACTTGGCGATTCAGCAACCGATTTTTGCACGATTATTTCACACATATTCGCACACTCGTCCAATCAGTCGTTGTTCAGATAGCAGCGAAGCAACATGAGTGGAACTGCGTTGATTTTCTCCGAATATTACTAACACAATCTCAGTTTTTTTGTAAACACACCTGAAGTGACGTCAGTCCATGAAATTCAGCTGATTTTGATTCTGTGAAATTCGCTCAGAGCCGAATAACGGTATGTTAAAGAGCGCATCTTTGAAATCATTTCACCCGCTATGGTGAAAAACAAAATTATGAGAGTAACGGGGTACTCGGTAATGAAATTCTGCTGCCCATTTCACGCATATTCACACACTCGTTCAATCTCTCGTCGTTCAGACGGCAATGATGCAACATGAGCGGGGGTTATGTTGATTTTTTTCATATATCACCAAATGTAATTTTTTCGTAAACAAACCGCCGTCATGACCCGTGTTACATCAGCTAACCTGCAGATTCCTTCAAATTCGTTGAGAGTCGGTTAACGGTGTGATATTGGCCACACTTCAGAAATCTTTCCCATGTTTGCTCTTCAATTCATTTTTTCTTTATCTGTAGTTCTTTTGCTCACTGTCAAAATGTATCATATTTCTTTATTCGAACAGTAACACATTTTCGACTTTTTGGATATTTTTTAAGGCCACTACCATCGCTGGACGACGCGGCATGTTGAAATAGCTGTGCCCATTTTGTTCCTATTGTAATCGTTGACATTCAGAAAATTGTTTCGGCGTATTGTCTTTGCCTTAACAAGTAATTTAAATACAGCGTGTGCTTCCAATT
Organism: Anastrepha fraterculus; assembly: GCA_037575425.1. Classification (NCBI taxonomy): domain Eukaryota; kingdom Metazoa; phylum Arthropoda; class Insecta; order Diptera; family Tephritidae; genus Anastrepha; species Anastrepha fraterculus. The sequence continues at coordinate 183,150 of JAYXIM010006645.1, read as the reverse complement.
GCGAGAATTACCAGCCATGCGATTGCTTACTCCAGGGAGAGCTGTTAAAAATAGCGAATAAAAGTAAAGGGCACGCCAACAATGCATCACGCAATTTGTGTTATTGATGGGCCATCGCTACATACATCGCTTAGATCGTAATATTATCAATCGCCCCTCGTATATAAATAGATATGTATGTATGTACATATTTTTACGTTCATCTACGCCGACGCCTTAGACGCATAGTAGTCTCAGGCAATCACGTTGCCCATTTTTAGAACAGTTCCATTTTGCTGCTGTGGGTGTTTAGAACTGCTTGAGTAAATTTTGTGATTAACATTTAAACATTTGTTTTACAGCCAGTCGTACAAATCATATTGCTTTTGTTCTTGCCAATAGAATGAACTAAATACATAGCTTGTGTTGCTTGCTTGTTTGCAGCTTGCCGGCAATTACTCGCATTTTTACCATGCGTATTAGCTATTGGATATTAATGGAGAGTACTGTGAGTGTGCGTGAGTTCGCTTTGTAAACATTGTCTAATCGCCTAAGGCGTGGAGTGACCGCGAAAACAAACGTTAGTAACGTGCTAAATCGTGTATGAATATATATGTACATACGTATGTATGTATGTATTGACGACTCTATTCGTGATGATGAATTTGTGTTTCTAAAAAATGCTGTCGTAATGAGAAATGATGCATATGTAAGTTTGAGTGTATTGTGTTATAGTTTTAATTGAATTAATGAAAGAAAATGTTAAGAGAACAAATATAGTGTCGGGAAGGAAATTGGAAATTTGTTCAATATATTTATTTATTTTATTCTTTCACTGAATTGCAGTGCCGAAATTGTAATTTTTGTTAGTCAAGTCTTTTATTGTAGACAGATTTTCACAATTTCAGCTATGTTTGTATGTAAACCTACTGAAAATAATACGCGACGAATGGCCAAGTTTAAACTATTATTTTATATTCGAGTGTATTTCTGACTTGAAAAAGCTCCTCATAAAAAGTATCTACTTCATATGTTCGAAGTATTTTAAGTGGAAGAAAATGTCAACACCTCAACAATATTATACCAAATTTGAATGGGCTATAAAACTGCCTCCTGTAAGCGCCCTATGTAACTACATATATGACGAAAGCGATACCTAGATTTCAGTAGTGAATAATTCCTAGGCAGTACTTTTTTATGTCATCTTTGACATCTTTCAAATATACAGATAGAAAATTTTACAAGATAGAACAACGTTAACGCGTTAACGTGAAACTTATTGTAAAAATGGTCGATCTGTAAAAGCAACATATCGAATATCGCAATATTCCTGACGAAAAGCTCTTATGGATGAAAGCATCGAAAGTGATAGTTATAAGTTAAATTATCTAATGAAAATAATTTATTCGTATCATTTTATGTATACTATGTGCAATTGTACAACGCTTCGAAAAAAGAATAGTTAATAAAAACAAAACTGATAGTGTGAGATGTTAATACAGGGTCCGGCACGCGAAGTATAACCAACTTCAGACCGCTCGCGCAGCTTATGCACGGTAAATTTCCGAACATTGTGTCTTCTGACGAGAAAAGTTTTCAAATTGAGTAATTCGTAAACTCCCAAAACGATTGGGTTTGTTTGACCCACCGTTCATACGAGAATTTGAGTCATCGATTGACCATGAGTGGGCAGCATCCACTATAGGTATTGGTTTGGGTCACTGTAAACCGCAGATGGGCGCTCTCCAATCATTTGCATCGAGCCTGTAGACATGTAGTACCTTAAATCACCGTTAGAGGTGGAAAGCCTGGCAGGTAAAAAACTAAAAAAAAAGAAATATTTTAATTTCAAAAAGTGATTTGCAGTAGAATTTTTGAAACTATCAGAATTTTTTGTGAATTTAAATTACGATTGCTATTATTTAGCGAAAAAAAACTCTGATCAAGGTGAAAGAATTGAGTTTATGATAGAAAAAATTAAAATTTAATATTATTTTGGGGAAAAAGAAATCTATTAATTTTTGCGCAAATGCTTGAAAACTGTTTTGTGGTCCATCTTTAGCTCATGAGCGATGCTATGACTACTAACATAGCGGTCAACTGGGATTATTTGTGTGATTTTATCGAGATTTCCTTTAACATCAAAAATGTCTGAATGTAATCGATGAAACCAAAAAACCATGTAATTAACTGTTACAGTATCGGCTCCATAAACAACATTCACGGCTTGCATTTTCGCCTTATCAAAGAAAAACTGTAAAACGTACCGAATTTTTCCTTTGTTGACTTCCATTGTTAGCACCCTGTAACTCACAACTGAATGGAACAAACAAAAAAACAGCAAACAAATTTCTTTTGTGTGAAATGCCACCTTGACCACGAGCATAAACTTTAAATTGTTTGATCAATACTTTACGAGATATCAATCACTATCTATCTTTCCTCAAACTGATATTTGGCTGTTCAGTTTGGATGAAATAAAATTTGTTGCAGATAAACGAATTGTGAACGGAAGACTACACATGATGGAAAGAATAATGAGATGGCGCCTATCGTGGACCTGTTACTTTGCTCTCAGCGAATTTGACAATGAGTTACGTGATTTTAGCACCAGTATGGCCAGATTACCATTTTCGTAACTTGATTTAGCATTTTTTTTTTGTTACTTAGGTTCGGAGTTTTAGTTCTTTCTTCATGACATTTTTCTAGTCTGTTCCTATTTAAAATGTAACGTTTACTATATAATTTTGTAAAATATAAATTTTTTAATAATTAGTTAAATAATTCACTCTTTTTTTTAGCTTTACTTTTTTTTAACATCTGGTGGCATTGCCCGCGATTGCAGGTGTTGTTGGTGTTCTTCTGCTTTCGGCAGTCAAATCTCTCTCTCGCTACTGCAGTGTTGCCTAGCTTTGATATAAAAACGCACTAAAATGCCCATTTAAGAAAAATAAACACCAAATCTTTATTGAATTACTTAAAGAACTTTGTATGCGTTACAAATTACACTGTGGTACAAAAAAAAAAAGTTGCAAAAAAACTTTGGATCGGACATGGTGAGGGGTGTAGCTTATGAAAAACTGAAAAGAATGGTATAGGAGAAATTTCCAATACACCCCCAAAATCTCATTTTATGGCCATAAAACCGTTTTTCAGTAGGTTGATGTGAAGAATAACTCCTAACTTCGCCAATTTCCATCCGATTTCGAATTTGCTTTTTTAGTTCGAAAGAACAAAAACAAGCCTTTTTGACAGTGTGTTAACATTTTTTCTGAAATGACAACTGACGAGTCTGTAGACGGAAGTATTTGGAATTTTTTTATTTTTTCTCTATTTTTTCAACTTTGACATAATTTTTACGATATTATCCGATATTCAGGTTTTTTTTAGTACCCTACTGTGTTAGTAAATTTAATTTTGCGTCAAATGAGCTATATTTGACTGTAATTGAATGAAAATTAGTAGAGTTGTGCGAGTTTTAAGATTTTTTTTTTTTTTTTTACTAATTTGGAATGTTGGTATAGCTTACGCTAAATGGGAATAAGGACGTGTTTTGACGCGTTATTATCGATACGTAATATTTATTGGAGTGTATATGTATACATAAGAGTACACTGTACTGCATACAACAGAACTGGTTAGAACTTACGAAAATATCTGACATATTATAGCACATTTTTTTTCAATAGAAATATGAAAAAGCTCCCAAGTGTACCAAAGTTCACACTGTACATTGATTAACAAAAGAAGTTTGTTATTATAATTTAACCTTATTAAAACGTCAAAGTTTTATTGTTTGTTTCATTGAAATTCAAAAGATATAAATCAAAACGTTGCCAGAAAAGTCAAATTTCTCAATATTCTCCGATGATATGGCATCATCAGCCTTATCATAAACCAGATGGTTGTTATTTTTGTAAAACGGCCGTAAACGGTCATCATTATAAAACTCGAAAGCACATAAAGTATGCTGATGTTGCAACTGTTAAGAACCCCGTAGTCTTGGACGATATGATTGACTCAACTGCAGGTCATGAAATGAAGGAAGTTCAACTCATTGCTGATGATGATCAAACTGATAACAATAAACCTGATGATGAAGAGTACTTTCCGTCTGGTTCTAAGTCTTCAGAACGACACATTGTATCAAATTCAGATTTAAAGGATCTTTCTCGTGATTTACATCCTTCTATCGGGAAGACAATCTGAAACGCTCGCTTCTCGATTTAAACAATACTAAACTCCAAAGGGCCGTTTCCAATGCATTTTTAAGTTTGGAACCAGTGCCGTTGTGTACTGCACCGTACCATACCGTACAGTGCTGCACTGCACAACACTCCAATAAATATTATGCGTTTATACTGACACTTGTTATTATTTTCATGCTTCGAAACGCATACCAAATCTCGTAGTAAAAAAAGAAAAAATCTTAAAACCCACACAACTCTATTAATTTTAATTCAATTACAGTCAAATATAGCTCATTCGACGCAAAATTAAATTTACTATAACAGTAGTGTACTAAAAAAAATCCTCAATATCGGATAATATCGTAAAAATTATGTCAAAGTTGAAAAAATAGAGAAAAAATAAAAAAATTCCAAATACTTCCGTCTACAGTCTCGTCAGTTGTCATTTCAGAAAAAATGTTAACACACTGTCAAAAAGGCTTGTTTTTGTTCTTTCGAACTAAAAAAGCAAATTCGAAATCGGATGGAAATTGGCGAAGTTAGGAGTTATTCTTCACATCAACCTACTGAAAAACGGATTTATGGCCATAAAATGAGATTTTGGGGGTGTATTGGAAATTTCTCCTATACCATTCTTTTCAGTTTTTCATAAGCTACACCCCTCACCATGTCCGATCCAAAGTTTTTTTGCAACTTTTTTTTTTGTACCACAGTGTTATTTTTAAAATATGCGTTTTTTTAAATAAATGGTTATGTATAATTTAATTTATTAGTTTTTTTTTTTGTTAAGCGAAACTCTTTTGTTAAGGGAACGACTTTTTTGCTATATTTGAGGTTATGTAACTAGACAAGGTACTATTTTTATAAAAATGTCATTATGGTTGCTTTAGTATTTTCTAGTATTTTTTTGCTTAATGCCCTATGTCCCACTAAGCATCGATGACCGGAAGAAATGATTACACCTCTATGGTTTTAATTCGCATTCAGTAAGTTCAAACGCTTTTTAAAATGTGTAAAAAGGTTTTCAATACTCAAGAGTTGAAGGAAGAAGATTTAATATTTTTGCATAACCTTAAAAGGAGCAAAAAATCAAATTCAGACTTTCAAAATATCAAATTTTATAAGAACCAACAAATTTTCATTAGGACTAAAATCTTCTCGGAGTGGCCTTTTTTAACCTTCTTTTGTATGAAAATACATTTTTTTTAACTTAAAGTTTCGGTACCTTTAAATTAACACAAAGAAACAAACACGAAACTTCAAAATTTTGGCATTTTCGGTATAAAAAAGCACTAAATTTATTGCGAAGAGCAAATGGTTGGCAATACTGCACAACTCGGAAAAACGTGATGTCACGCACTCTTGATGGGCGCAATCTTCTTTCTATCATTCTTGAAGACTACACATATGGAGAATTCTTAATTTTTTATGAGAGAAAGTGTGGCTATTTATAAAATAAACAAAAATATCTCTACGTGGGGTCTTCAGCTTAGAAAAAACTGATTCACTGATGAATCCATTTAGTTTTTGTTCTTTTAAAGCACTTACTTGAGCAAAGCTAGCAAGGGAAAATTAGATTTTCAAATTGATTTGCATGCCTTTTATCGAAATTCGGTTTTTTTAAATTAATTACCGAAAAGTTTAAAAAGTTTTCTCACACTACTTTTCGGCCGGGAAAGTAAAATTGTTTGACAATTGTTGACTGGAGAGAGCATTTCTTGCCATGCCTGTCTCTTTCCACCTTCCAGCTTTACCTCAACCACACTTTGCTTTAACCCACAATGAAATTCAAAAAAATTCTTCAACTAATGTTTTTGTTTTAGTTCTTCATAGTCTACTCTGTTTAAACATTGAATTGTCAGCTTAGGCGCGTACAGCAACGTTATTACTTGTGGCGGCTGCGGGCTTGACAGATTTTTCCAACGCCGCAGTTGTTTCCCCAAAAGTAGTTTTTTAGCGGTCAATTACTCTAATCCGCTGGAGATAACTCAGGAATTTTGCTTTGGCAAAAATTCGGTTTGTTTTTTGTGAGTATTTGCCGATTTATGTGAGTGATTTTCAATTGCTTATTTGCCCAATTTAATGTTGCTGGTTAGCTGCCGTTTTTGCAACTGTCGGCGAGGCCTTTAATTCTGGATTTAATATCAAACAATTCATTTGTTACTTTAGTCTATTTTTTCTTGTGGATTTCCTTGATCACACAAGTTGAGGAAATATGAACACCTGCTGGGTATGCCGGTGAACATTTCCTGAATAAAGATTACAGAGCTTACTGAGGCTCTCAAAAGTGAATACAGGTAAGAGTTTCGGGGGAAATACTAAAGGAACACCGCACTAGTAGCCATATGAGGGCAAAATTCGAGGCTACGTATAACAATTTCTGTACGAAGAAACAAAAAAAAAATCTTAAGTTAGTATGCAAATTTTTAACTGATAGCAAATCGTTTCATGTGCCTAATATTTCGGCTGCGCACTGTACTCATTTATTTTTATTTACGCACCCATACATTTAAAGTACATACAACAAATACAATGGCTGTATTGTTACGAGTAGATGTTGGAATTCTCGATTTATTACAATGAATTAATTAAATTGAACGAGCATTCAAGTATGTCGATTGCCGTTTTAAAGAAGAGTTGCCTTAGTTCTTTCCCAATGCACTCTTACTTGTAAACAATTAAAAAAAAAAAAAAAAAATTATGACGTGAATAACCGTTTGCGGCTAGCAATTAAATATTGCTGTAATATTTCTTGAGTAGTTTTATGCCGAATTGAAATTAAAGGTTTTGTTTAATTAATTTAATTTTAATTTTTAATTTTAATTTCATTTATTTAAATTGATGATTTTATTAGTTAGATTGATCATTTTCTTTATTATCCAGAAAAAAATATATGCAAGTGAAGTTTCATCAGTTTAGCTTTTTGAAGGACTAATTTAAATACTATTCTATGGCATTAATATGGATATCGAACGAAAGAAGATAAATCCAGTTATTAATATTTTTTTTCATATCACTGCTATGCGAGTACAAACGCGGTTTTGAGTTATGGTACCTTAGAGACTTGCGTGAGATGCATAGGTAAGCATGTATGGGTAACAGCCTTTTCATGTTACTATAGACGAAGTAATTACTTCTACCCATTAAATCACACACCAGCAAATAATTATCAATCAACTTGTACATAAATGCACTAACACATGCATCTAAATATTTACAAACATATGCACATATTCTTGATTGGCGCGATAGCCGCTTGCCCGATTTTGACCGATATACACGCATTAGGGCAGGCCAATTTGTACGAAAGTATTTTCCCGACACCGCTTCCAGCAGACTCCGCTTCTACATAAAATTTGTAAGAAAACAACATTGTAGGAAACGATATTGCAAATGACATTGCCAAAAGCGCTGCTTACATACATACAATTCGAACAAGAAAGCGACATACTGAAACCACAGACAGACAGGAGGTGGAATAATATAGCCACCTGTAAAGCCGCGAAAATCATGTGTACGCAGAATGCAGATAAATACGCCAGATTCGTACTAGCCCTGTCTAGAAAGAAAAGCAGAACTATCGTGGGTATACTGACAGACCATAATTTGTTAGCGCAGGCCACATGCATACAAGATAGGAATTGCAAACAAGAATAGCTGCAGATTTTGCAATGAACTAGAAGAGAGGGAAACTCTTGAACACCTTCTATGTTCTTGTCCTGCATTAGCTAGAACCCGAATGAAATGCTTAGGAGCTCTACAATATGAGAGGTTAGAATGTCTCTTGGGGCTAGAGCTTCAGAGCTTACTTAGATTTGCAAAAGACGCAGGCTTATTATAAGAAGTCTACTACAAGGAAACGTAAGGGTCAAGCTCCATCTGGTACCACTAAGGACCAATAGGTCTAACCTATTTCGAGTACTCCTAATTTTGAAAGACGCTACCTCCAATACTTTCAGAGCCGCAGCGTTTGTATCCATTCGGACGACATGACCCAGCCAACGTAGCCGCTGGATCTTTATTCGCTGCGCTATGTCTATGTTGATGGTAAAGCTCATACATCTCATTGTTCCATTGCCTATGATACTCGACATCTTCAACGTGAAAAGGTCCAAAAGTCTTCCGCAGAACCTTTCTCTCAAACACTCCAAGGGACGCCTCATCCGATATTGTCAACGCCTAAGCTTCTGCGCTGTACGTAGGTCGGGCATGGTGAGAACCTTATAGAGTGTTAGTTTTGTTCGCGAGAGAAGACTTTACTAATGAATCGCCTACTTAGCCCAAAGTAGCACTGGTTGGCAAGAGGATTTCTAGGCTGATATTGTTATCGGTGTTGATGCTGGTTTCTAAATAAACGAAGTATTTTACAACCTCGAAATCATCTTTTACAACCTCGAAATCATAATTGTCAACAGTGACGTGGGTGCCGATACGCGAGTGCACCGACTGTTTGTTTGATGACAGGAGGTACTCCGTTTTGTTCTCGTTCACCACCAGACCCATTCGCTTTGCCTCTTTATCCAATTTGCAGAAGACAGAACTAACAGCGCAGTTATTACGCCCGATGATGTCAATATCATCAGCAAACGCCAACTATTGTACGCTCTTATAAAATATGTATTATGCCTGAGCGATTAAGTTCTGCGGCGCGCACAATCTTTTCCAGGATCTTTTCCAGAAGTCACACTATAGCGAGTCCCAATGTCTGAAACCTAGTAAGGCATCAAACAGCTCGAAGAGGTCCTTCTCAATTCTGACAGCTCTGCCGGTATTGTCAACGTCATTTTGCATGACCGTACTAGTTTTGCGGGGATACCAAATTCAGACATCGTGGCATATAGGAAGGAGCTTTAAAATCGACAAAAAGATGGTGTGTATAGCTGCTTCCCTCATTACAATATTAAACAATTACAAGCATTTGCTTTATAGCGCAATCTTGTGGTTAAGTTAGGTTAAAATGGTTGCCCAGAGAGAGGGCTCACTCGCACGTAGAAATCAAATTCATTTTTTGTGATACCAGAAGGAATTAAGAGGAGGTAACTAATAGGATGGAAGCAAAATTGGAGAGCGATTTGTGGATGACGGTTGTATTAACCGCTTCATGCTGTTGATGAAGTCTTTCAAGTGGTTAATATCAAAGCCAGCTATATCAGCAGGCGTGGCAAAGACATGAGAGCCAAGATGCCTGAATCTTCGCTCCGCGAGACCATGCCAGTTAAAGAGAAGGTGCTGAGATGAATCCACCTCATCCTCCATACAGCTGACGCGAAAAAGACTCGAAGTAATATCGAGTCTCATAGCATGCATAACTCGCAACTCACGAAACTCGATATCTAAGATGTTGTTAACCTTCAACATCTCCCGCCTTCAATCCGTACGTAGCCAGAATGATTTGGTCACTTTACATGTTTTTGTACTTGTCCAGCACTCGCTGAGTTGACGCGAAGCCCATCCTTCTAGCCCAGAACGCAGGTAGTCAAGGCGATCCCAATCCTCTCCTTTTGCAGAGAAACTACGTCACAAGTTTCTTATCTTCCCCGCAGTCGCCTGCAATAATGTGGGTATATTGCCGTATATCGAAATATTTTGTTGCGATCGAAAGTAAAGTCAGGCATTCTTCGAAGAGGTTCAAGGGCATCGTCAGCGAGCCCAGGTCTCTGATTGCCGTATTGTCTGTCGGAGTAGATATTTACTTCCGCGATAGTTATTATGCAAGTGAGTAGCCAATCAGCTGCTTCTTTGATTGTGACTACCTCTGCTTGGAACATAATGTAGTGGTCTTGCGTCTGTTAGGGACTCCTCGCAAAACATTCCTCCTCCAACTCTTCTATGTAGCTACGAGCCATCTGTGAACAGATCCACAAGATCAGTTTTGTTTGTGATGTTATTCTAAATTTTCGGGGACTTGAAATTAACTTCAGAGTTAGGCTAAACTGGACTTTTTTTCTTATATTTCTATATAGAGTCCGAATCTGCTAGGAACGAAGTCGAAAAAAATTTACCCGCCCTAATACATACAAACATATGTATACGAGTAGTAAGTGAAAATGGCGAAATTCTTGTACAAGCCAAGCAACAAGGACATGGCTTAATGTTCCACTGAGTCTAATTAATATAATGTGGCTGAACTGTTAGGGCTATGAGCACTTACACACTCGCACATACTCATACCTGCATAAAAACATGCATAGTAAAAAAGCAAACATGTTATTAGTGTCACAAATTGCCACCTGGAACGGTGACCATTCTGGGGTAATGAGTACGACGAAACTATTAAAAAATTTAGTTGACAAGCGAACTTAAATAATAAGTATAAGTGCACACAACTGCGCCAATCAAGCAGTTTGGCCAAATACGAGCAGACGATTTGAATTTTAAAAGGAAAAGAGATCATAAAATATTTATGATCAAGCTAGCTTTAATTGATTTCCGAAATATCTTCCATGACTATAAATGGACTTTTGTTTTGTGCAGATCCAAAATAGGTTACGCCTGAAGTTTTAATATAATACAATAAAGTTTTCTTTAGCGGCTGATGGATGCGAGACACGCAATTTTGTCTTGATATGCTGGCATAAAAAGACGTATTTTGGTGTCTAATCAGGGTTTTATGGCGGTGGACCCATTGATATACAGTTTTGTTTGGTAAAATTTCATTATTTGAATCGAGGTGAGAAACTATTTAAGCTGATATTTTGTTTCGTTTGAAAAATATTCACAGTAATTTCACGGCCAAAAATGTTCACAAAAAGATTCTCCCATTAAAATTAGATTATAAAGAGTTTTGTTCTCCCTACCGATTCATTAGCGATGAAAATATTTTAAGCTTTTTAAATATTCTAACGCAACAGGTGAATTTACTTGTAAAATATTCGGACATAGCTGAATAGGTATGAGTTATCGGACCGATACGCACTATATGACTGCGAAATACAATTGGGTGAAGAGATTCCGAACAACAACAGAAGAAAGAAAAGAGAAATGAAACCTAGCCCCAATGCACTTAAGGGGAGATATACACCTAGAAGGTCGTGAAAAACCGATTTTTTTTTTTGCATTTTCTTAAAGTTTGAGGGCTCTAGAATATCTAGTGAAAAGGACAAGGTAATATTTCGATAAATAAGCTAGTTACAGCCGAGAACGTGAAACTTTTTCTTTTATGATTCATTCATACCCAAATTTTCAAACGTGTTTTTCTCAAAACCACGTTTTTCAAGTTGGTACCCAAAATTTCTCGAAAAGTAATAAACCGATTGCCTTGAGGCTTTTTGTGGTTATTCTATACAACATTATCTAGTAGATGTCATAGGATTTTTTTTTCCGTTACATAGTTTTTGTTCTATAGGCAAAATAAGAACTCATTTTTAGCCCAATAATCAATACTTATGTTCAAACGTCCGCCATTTTGTTAAAAATCGATATTTTCAAAATCGGCTACGACAAAGACTAGATTTTAGTATCTGGTTTAATAATCTTTTTGGTTTTCTTATTTCGGATGATTTTTGGAGAAACGCCATTGGGTACCGCGGAGGCTGATTTTTTCAAGGACTTCCAAGGATTCTACATTATCCTTTACAATTCTTATTATTTTAAGCTAAAACAAATTTAACACATTTTTGAATATATGTACTTTTAGATAAATAAAACCCCAATCATACATTTTAAATAGTTTCCTTTGAAAAAAATTCATAAAAATTACCTTTTTTCCGGCTTTTAGGTGTATATCTCCCCTTAATATATTTATTGACGGCTCGAAAATGATGGAGAGAGTAGGAGCAGGGATTTATTGCGCAGAGCTGGACATCAGGAGGCTAATTAAGCTCCCTGACCATTGCAGTATTTTTCAAGCAGAAGTCTTTGTGGTAGGAAAGGCTGCAGAAATAGCACTAGCAAGGACATACTGAAATCCTTAAATACGGTATACAATGACATCGCTGCGGACATGAAAACACAGATAGACAGGAGGTGGAATAATCTAGCCACATGTAAAATCGCGAAAATCATGATTCGCCAGATTCGTACTAACCCTGGAAAGCAAAACTATCTTATATCGTATACTGACAGACCATAATTTGTTGGCGCAGGCCACACGCATACAAGATGGGAATTTCAAACAAGGGTAGATGCAGATTTTGCAATGTACTAGAAGAGAGACTGTTGAACTCCTTATATCTTCTTGCCGTGCATTAGCTAGAACGCGCATGAAATGTTTAGGAGCTGTACAATAGAGCTTCAGAGCTTACGGCCTAGATTCACAAAAGACGCAGGCTTATTATAGATTAGATTAGATTTGTGGGGGGTTGGACAAGTCCAAGCACTCAGTCAGTAGACCATTGCACTACACCCGGATAGAAATCAGTAGAAAGAATAGAGATAGGAAAGATAGAAGGTGGATGGTAAAAACGGATGGATTAGTTTGAGGTCACTCTTCCACAAATCTCTTGGATTCATTGAAGAATTTTAAGAGATCCGGAAGAGGAAGAGTATGAACTTGGTCCATACTCAGTGTATCGCAGCCCAATATCCTAAGTCTGATTCTGGCAAATGTAGGACAGCTACAAAGAAAATGGTCTGAAGTGTTGCCATTCTCAAGACAGGATAGGCATATCGGGCTGTCCACGACCCCCATGGTAGCCATATACTGACCACAGACGTTGTGCCCTATGATTACACCCACCAATACTCTCAGGTCCTTCCTGCTGAGTTTTAGGAGGAATGTCGCTGTTTTCCTGTTTGGTTCTTTCACAAAGCACTTGGCTACTATGCACGAGTTCAACTCAGACCAACGACCCCTGTGAGTAGACCTCATGAAGTCGTCAATCCATACTTGAATCGATGCGGAATTGACATCTAAAAAGGGTTCAGGGTCTAGTGGCATACTTGCAGAGCCTTCATTTGCCAATTTATCAGCCAACTCGTTCCCTGCAATACCACAATGTCCAGGCACCCAAATAAGACTAACTTTGTTGTGTTTTGCAACACTGTTCAGTTTTGTACCGACCAACTTCGAAGAGCAGCATTGGTTAGCAAGGGCTTTCAGTGCAGCTTGACTGTCACTATAAATTCCAATACTGTTGCCCCGCCACTTTTTCTCAATTAGCCAGTACGCCACACTCAAGATGGCATAGACTTCCGTAAGGAATACCGTGGCCATCTATCCTGTGGCATAGGAGTACTTAGTGTCTTCATCTAAGTACCATCCAGATCCGCTTCCATCGCTGGATTCCGTTTTGGATCCGTCGGTGTAGAAAAGGTGCTGGTATCCCGTTAATAGGTTCTCTGGATTTAACCATTGATCTCTATCTGGAATCAAAACATCATACTTCCTACTGAAGCTAACGACAGGCACCCGATTGTCCACCGGCATCGAGAACAGTGTGCACCGCTCCGACAACTGTTGGTATATCTGACAGTGACCAGTGCTTACTTCATTTCCCCAGACTCCGTTTAACTTGAGTCTGTACGCCGCCTTCATTGCTTCCTTTCGAATTTGAAAATCTAGAGGTTGCAAGTTCAGAATGGCATTAGGGGCATCACCAGATGTTATGCTCATGGAACCTGTGACACCCAAGCACACACTTCTCTGTAGCCTGTTTGGGGGTTTTACTCTGGAATTAACCATTGTGGCTTTCCACCATACTACAGAGGCGTATGTAATAATGGTTCTAATCAGGGTGATGTACAGCCAAAGGTTCTCTTACACTGCCAGAAGACTTTTATTGTTCGAGAGACAAGAAGGTCTCTGCTCGACGTGCTTCTTCCAGGTAAGTTTACTATATAGGATTACTCCTAGATATTTAACCTCAGAAGACAGTTGCAGTGTTACCCCTTTCAATGTGGGTAGTAACAGGCCTTCCATATTGCGTTTCCTAGTGTAAAGTAGTAAGGTACTTTTTGTAGGATTCACCGAAAGACCATGCACTTCGTACCAATACTCAATCTTATTTAGAGCTACCTGCATTTTATTGCATATAACTTCAAGTGATCGTCCTACACATCGTCTGCGTAGGCTTGGATGTGTCCAATTTAGGCTTATTATAAGAAGCCTACTACAAGGAAACGTAAGGGTCAAGCTCCATCTGGTACCACTAAGGACCAATAGGTCTATGTGATGGCTTTCACTCAACCAGGCCAACCGAATCTAATCTAACTATTATTTTCTCCCCAAAATATGCAAACACATCCATATGCAAAGACGTACATTTTATTAACCTATTAACCATTTAAATATCCGTAAGACAATGTTTGCGAAAAAGATGATATCTCGGAAATGGTGAATGATATTGACTTAGTTTTATTTCCTAACCATAGAAGAAAGATGGAGTCTTTTCGAAGGGAAGACGAAATTTTGATTATTAATTGTTCCGTTTTACAGACAAAAATCCGATATTTCTAAAAATTGAAAATATTTGTGCTTACAAAAGTTTTTAGAATGCTAACAAAATTAGGAATCGGAGCGAAATAATTTAAGCAGTTTGGCTTCTCTACCTTTTGTTTACGTAAGAGACCGGATTGTTGTTGGCTTAACTGCCTGAGTTGGGTATCTAAATACGCGACAAGCGAAAGAATGTCTAGCTTAAAAAACCGGATGAAAGCCTGTTTGCATATATAAATTAATTATAAGCGTTTTTCACAGTGTTTTTATGACTTAGCGATGTGATAACCGTCGGCATTTATTTCCCAAATTCTACTGACTTAATAATGAACTTAGTTCTTAAAAGTAAGCTAGCCCTAAGCTCCAAAGACACTGGTCTCGCACTTTACTGCAAGGATTCATATTACGTCGCAAGGCATAGCTCGCAACATTGTTGTGCTTCGACGTTTCCGCTGCCAACTGTTATTTTTTGCTTAGCTGATCACTCGTGTTAACTTATATTGGGTTGGGGAAAAAGAAATGTCGTATTTGTGATCGAAATTTGACGCTTTATTTAACGTACTTAGAATTATCCGATTCAAGTCAAATATGCCCCGTTTTGTTCGCAAACTTGTTGCCATTTAGAAGGCAACTTCATTATCCCTCCTTTAAAAACCCCCTCCTTATTTGCAAAACACTCAGACAACCAGTTTTCATAAGCCTCTTTTGAGGCCAACTTGGTATCACCAAGGGTGTTTTGCATGGACCGGAAGAGATGATAGTCACTTGGTGCCAGGTCCAGACTATATGGTGGGTGCGATAGGACATCCCATCCGAGCTCACGTAGCTTCTGGCGGGTCATCAAAGATGTATGAGGACGAGCGTTGTCGTGGTGGAACACAACACCATTCCTATTGACCAATTCTGGCCGCTTCTGGTCAATCGCCTGCTTCAAACGGTCAAGTTGGTCACAGTAGAGGACCGAATTAAGGGTCTGGCCATAGTTGAGTAGCTCATAGTGGAAAATTCCCTTCCAATCCCACCAACACACAACAAAACCTTCCTGGCGGTCAATCCGGGCTTGGCGATGGTTTGGGCCGGCTCGCCGCTTCTCGACCACGATCTTTTTCGCTTGGCGTTGTTGTACGTGATCTTTTCATCGCCAGTCACCATCCGCTTCAAAAATGGGTCAAGTTCGTTCCGTTATAGCAGAGAAACGCAAGCGTGGATTCGGTCCAAGAGATTTTTTTGCGACAACACGTGTGGCACCCAAACATCCACCTTTTTTGGAATACAATCTTCTGCAAAGGGTTCCAAACGGTTTTGTGCTCTACACCTAGTTCCTGACTAATCGAGCGAATGCTCACATGCCGGTCTTTTTGGATAATTTCAACGATTTTATCAGTCTCTACGACGATTGGGCTACCAGTACGGGGTGCATCCTTGACATCTACTACACCAAACCGAAATCGATCGAACCAACTGCGAATCGTTACAGTATCAGGCCCATAAACTTCACAAATTTTTGCCGCCGCCTTCGTTGCATTTTTACCTCTAAGGTAGTAAAAACGTAAAATATGACGAATTTCTTACTTGGTGGACTCCATCGCGCTATAACTTAAGACTAAAACGTACTATCACAACACTGTTAAAGAGACACTTGTAGTACAGATTGTCATCTTCAAATCGCCGTTTAGTGTGACCCGATGCAATAAGTACAACGCAAGATATGTTTAAATGTCGCGCTCAATAGACAAAATACGACATTACTTTTTCCCCAACCCAATATATTTTTGGATAATGTCATCGAGTTCTTCATTATTGTTGTCTGGCGGCGTAATAATAACATTTTTTGTAGCTCGTTGCTCCAACTATACCCTTCTACTTGCTGTTCTTCACAAATAAAAATATTTATTTTATTTTTTCAAGATTTTCTGCCCTAGTAAGAATTTTTTTGTGAAATATCAGCACACACACACCTTAATTTGTTTTTGTTGTTATAGCACGGGCAGTGACAGTCCTTACACGTTGAATCTTTGAGTATTCGACCTAGGAGACAGTGGCCTGTCATCAAAGCAACTAACATAGATACGTTTTTCCTTGACCGATTAAGTAGCGCCTGACGTCCCATTTTGGCCAAATACTTTTTGTAGCTCACTTGTCGGACTATCCACTCATCTCGGGTGGGTTGAGAAGGGTATACCTACAATCTCCATACCAAGATAGAGGTGTAATACCCTCTCTTGCTAATTTGTCTGCCTTATAATTCCCTGGTGACACGCCAACTACCTGATGACATACCAACTTAACACTGGTACCCATTTTCTTCTTCAACCGTGTTTTTTTTTTATTTATAAAGGTCACAATATTTGAAAAAAATTTGTTAATAACTTTCTTTAGATTTAATTACATCCACATATATTAAAGCATTTCCCCATCCTCTTCAAGTTGGTTATATCGAGGTGTCACTGTATGCATATATTTCAGTGCGTAATTGTTATTGTACAAAAGTGCGTGCGGTTCTAGTAATTGTTGACACATTAATCACCTTCTATTTTTATTTTGTTTAATAGAAATATGCCAACTTTATTTCACTTTTACCATTTCATCAATATTTCACTTATTTTCGTTCGAGTGCGCCTCAGTGAAGCAAACACTCTCAGTGACATATTCATAGTCATCGTTCCTGACTCGCTTGCTATCTTTTGCTTTATCGCTCCGCATTTGATTGTCCACTCCTATTTTGAAACCATGCACTCGTACATTACCTTTGGGAGTGGCAGTGAAAGTAATGAGCTTAACTAAAACAATCAACTTAATCGACTCAAAGGCATTCGAGAGCTGAAAGCAATAACTAACCAATTCAGTGGTAATTTTTATGGAGCCATATTTATGTATGTATAAGTGAGTACATAAAAGTCGTCAAAGGTGAATTTGTAATTTATGCCCATTAGTGGACACTTTTATTTATAACCGATTCTTAATAGAAACTAAAATTGAGTACATCGCTGAAAACAATTTTCTAGTGGAATAAAAAAATGAAAGTTTCATCTTCGATCTTTGTTTCTTCTTAAGTACTCGTACATATTTACCACGGTGGAGAGAATAATGTTTCTTTCATTCTTGCATATGCGCAGTGATCCCATATCAAGTAACTCGAGTATTTTGGATATTATATATTTCTCTGAAATTCCATATATTTGTAGACTTGAGTATGTTAACAAATGACCCGAAAATAATTTGAAAAATATTAATAATTCAGTGGTTAGAGCATAGACTTAGCTAATGAGGAAAAATATTATTGCAAACTGTTCTTTTTGTTTTCAGATAAAATATATTTAAAAAAAATTGTGGTTTTCTCTCTACCTGAAAATTTATATATATGTAAATAAAAAAATAAACAAATACAATATTTTGTTTTCACTTTTCTATTTATCCGAAAAAATATATATATATTTGAAAAGAAGGAAAACAATTGGAAAAAAATCTTTCAGTATAAAATAAGATTTTTCTTTAAAAAAATTATATTGAAAAAATTTTGTTTTGCTTTTCCGTTTATCCGACAAAAATATAAATAAGTATAGGGTTATTCAATAGGTGCGCTTCAACTTTTTTCCGATAGGGAGGGCGAACGACGCAATATTTTTTATTTTTCGCTTGTCATTTGTAAACTTCATTAGTATACATTTCATCGTGGAACGCTACACACTTGAGCAACGATTGCAAATCGTGCAAATTTTTCAAAATAAGCGTTCTGTTGCTGCTACTTTAAGAGCATTACGGCCATTTTACGGTTCATTTAACAAGCCGTCCCGTTTTGGGGTTATGTGAAGTCATTGGTCTACAGTAACAAGCCGGCGACGATTTGTGAGCTCAGAGCCAATATTGAACGCGAAATTGCTGGAATTTCGGCCGATTTATGCAAAAGAGTGGTCGAAAATTGGGTTCAACGATTGGACTTCGTAAAACGTGCACGCGGTGGTCATGCAAAAGAAATCGAATTTCATACTTAAATGTATATGTTCAAACTCGATAATAAAAAAAAAATTAGTTAAAAAAGTCATATCGTTTGTGTTTTATTCAAAAAAGTTCAAAAGTTGAAGCGCTCTTACTGAAAAACCCTATGTATTAAAACAAAAATTTCTTTGGCTTTCTGTCAACCCGAAAAAAATATACGTCAAAAAAATTTAATAAATAAATATATTTAAAAACGAAAAAAAATCTCGATAAAAAGTAAAATTTTAGTTGGAAAATATTGTTTAAAAAAATTTTGTTTTTGGTTTTCGGTTTATCCGAAAAATATAAATAAATAAAGGATAAAGAAGCAAAAAATTATTGATTTTTTGGAGGAGCTAGATAACACTTTTCATTCTTGTGAATGTAGCAAGATGAATTTCATTCAAAGTATTTAAAGAATTTTATTACATTTTGTTAAAAAAAATTTTAATTTGACTTTTCGAAAGTGAAGAAATTCGCTAATATGGACTTAGTTCACATTATCGAGCGTACACTGTACACTATACAGAGATAAATACACGCAAATTTTATGAAGCATTTGCATTTATGTTGTTCGTTAAGAATTATTACTCTACCTTAGACTAGCAAAATATGCCTGTACGAGTACGAGTATGTATGTGTGTGTGTTGGATATGGGTCGTGCACATGAATGTCCTGCTAGGCAATGCACATAGCCATTGCAAATGTTTTCGTACCCTGTTCAAAAATTCATTAAATAAACACACAAAATTAATATTTACTTTTCCACACATTTTGGTTTGCTTCCTTGGTTCACATATGGTAACTGTATTGGTATTGGTGCAATTCATTTTCAGTGATGGCCTTTCACTTATTACTTTTACTATTTGTATTTGCTTTTGTTAAAATGTGTTACAGAGAATATGATTTCTATTAAATAAATTATCTGCAATATCAGAGCGTAAGTCAATATCAAATCTCTGATAATTGCGTTGCATGCGAACTATGACTTCGACTTTTTAGCTATCTTTCTAAATTTCAAAGATTTTCGACTGTGATTGATAGATCTGGCAGATAATTTCATAGAATTTATTTCTTGAAAATAATACTTGACATATGTCCACCGCGACTGACGCTGTATGTCAAGATGCTCCATTTCGTTAGAATCAAATATCGTCGATGTTTAGGTGATTAATTTTTCGAAACAAAGATTTAGCCAGCATGGCTCTATAGCGCTCGCCATTCACCGTAACGGCAAAACCTTCCTCATTGCGAAAGAAAACAGAACCGATGATGCCGCCGGGTCGATAAACTTCGCGAACAGAATACATAATTTTTTTCAAAGTAAACTTCCACAATTTGGAAGGGTTGTTCTGGCGTAAACACACTTTACCATTCTCAGCTGTCATATTGATAGTTTTCATGCAACGAAGGGAAGACCCCAAATTTTACCCCCAATTAAGGTTGACTCACTCTCACTCATATTCTGAGTGCCGATTCGAAAGCTTCCAAAAGTTTCAACAATCCCATCTAAATCAGCTTAAGGCGTTAGGAATAGTTAGAAATTTCAGAAACTCGATTTTCAAATTTTCTTGTAGTTCAATCTTTGATTTAATAGGCCAAAAATATTCTCTAAAAATTTCATAAGAATTGAATGAATGTTTCTAAGATATCCGATAATTAGTGAGTGGCTAACAGATCATCGATGGCTCCGATAAAATATTTAAGCGCGGTTTCTCAATTAAAAAAAAACTTCGAATTTGTATTGCAACACACCTCGGTTCAAAAGTATGGCAAATTTTAAATTTTCGCTGGTTACATACATTCGAATTTCGATTTTCTTGTGGCGATATGTTGGTACTCATGCCGACGAGTTCCGCCATTTTGAATGTTCAGTTAATTGTTGACAGCTGCTTTGCATGCACGTGTTTCGGCTCGTCTTCGATTTTTACCTATTCAAAAAGATGGATCAAAGAACCTGTATCAAATTTTGTGTGAAAAACGAAATTAAGTACGCGGATGCATTCCGAACGTTGACTGTGTCCCACGGAGAAGCTTTTTGGAACAAAGAAACGTTATCGGTGGTACAAAATGTTCTCAGAACGTCGGGAAGATGTGAACGATGAAAAGCGTGTCGGACGCCCGAGCACCTCAACAACAGACGGAAAAATTGATGAAGTGAAGAAAATGGTATAGGGCAATCGTCAAATCACCGTTAGAGAAGTTTCTGAGGACCTAGACATATCGATTGGCTCGTGCCATTCGATTTTTTTCAATGATTTGGGCATGAGACGGGTGGTCGAACATTGCTGATGAGATGTTGGACTCTGACCGCGACGACCCAAATTTGCTCCAGAGGGTCATAACTGGTGACGAATCGTGGGCTTGTGGTTATGAGGTGGAAACCAAAGCTCAATCATCTCAATGGAAGCTGCCGCACGAACCAAGACCGAAAAAAGCGCGCCAAGTTCGGTCGAATGTAAAAGTTTTGCTTACCGTTTTCTTCGATTGCAGGGGTGTTGTGCATCCCTAGATCTGGCCCCCTGTGACTTTTTCTTGTCCCCAAAACTGGAGAGGCCAATGAAAGGACGACGCTACGCTACAATTGACGAGATAAAGATGGCATCGAAGAAGGTGCTGAACAAGATAAAAAAATGATTTTTTGAGGTGCTTCGAAGATTGGAAAAAACGTTGGCACAAGTGCTTAATATCTCATGGGGATAATGTTGAAGGGGACAAAATAGATATTAGTGAATTAAAAAAAAAACTAAAATTCGCGATACTTTTTGAACACACCTCGTATATTACTATTATTTTCTTGAAAATTTCGGTGTAGGTAAAATTTTAGAAGCGTCTATTTTGATAATTAAAAAAAATGTTTTTCAAAAATAATTTTCTTTGAAAACAATTGAATGTATTGAAAATTCTGCAAAAGCTGCCATTTTGTTATTTTTCAAACAAAAGTCTTCAATTTTTTTAACAAGTGGTTTTGTTTTTTTGTAAATTTGTGTGTAAAGTTTTAGAAACCAAGATTTTAATAACTAAAAACAACACATGTTTGTTTTCGAAAATTCAGCTTTGTTAATTTTCAAACAAAAATCTTGATTTTTTTTTGTGAAAATTTGGATGCAAAATTTTAGAAGCTGATATTTTAACAATTTTTGTTTTTAATTCTGGTATAAATCGCCATTTTGTGAATTTTCTAACAATACTTTTCGACTTTTTTAAACAATAAATTTGGAGTTTTTCGTGAAAAATTTGAGTGTAACATTTTAGAAGCCGATGTTTGAAAATTAAAAAAAAAAATTCTCATATAAGCAGCCATTTTGTTGATTTTCATACCAAAATCTTCGATTTTTTTAACAATAACTTTGTTTTTATTAGATTTTTATTTGTTTTTTATTTGTGCGTCATATTTTAGATTCTGGCGTAAATCGCCTCTTTGTAAATTTTCAAACAGTATTTTTGGCCTTTGCTAAATATAAAAATTTAAATTAATTAAAAAAATTTTTTTGGGTCTTCCGTTAAAATTTGGGTGTGACACTTTAGAGGCCGATATTTCAATGGTATAAATCGCTATTTTGTAAATTGTGTGTAAAATTTTAGAAAGTGACATTATAATAATTAAAAAAACATGTTTTTTCGAAAACTCTAATGTAAACTTGAACAAAAGTCATACATTTTTTCTAAAAATAAAGCATTTGGGTTTTTCGTGACAATTTATTTGGGTGTAAAATTTTAGAGCAAGAAGAATTGCGAAGCATTTCAAAAAATTCTGATGAAGCCACAATTTTTTAAATTTTTGTATCAAAATCTTCAATTTTTTAACTATAAATTCTGGTTTTCTTTTTTGAAAATTTGTATGTAAAACAGAAATAATTAACTAATTAAAAAAAAATTATGTGGTTTTTTTGAAAGTTCAGGTGTAAAATTTTACAAACCGAGTTTTACGCATCTGGCTACACTAAAAAACAAAACTTCTTCATTATAAAATTTAGAAAAAATGGCTATTGAAATAAATAAATATGGCCGTAAATTTACGCTTAAGAAACTCAATCCTCTTTTTAATGTGTGAAATTTTCTAAAAATGAGTAAAAAATATTTATTTGGTTATAAGAAAAATTTACTTGAATTTATGTTTAAAGTAAATGTTGTGTTTAAGAGGATAGTCAATGATAAGGCAAGCCAAAGCTTAGTCAGAGTTAAACCTGTCATTTAAACAGTTTTTAGGGTCTTGGGTCTGGTACCGTACCAAAATGGGTGAGTTCCGTGCTATTCTGGAAACAGGCAGTTTCTACTTTACTACTGGGGAATGACATTCCTGCAATTGTATGTATTTACACACCAAAAAAAAAATTACTCACTTCATTTTATGTACTCATACATGTGAACAACGTGTTTCCATATTTTTGTAATGCATGTACACACATACATATGTACAAACACTTATTACACTTCTCTTCCTTGGTAATCAAGATTTTGACTACGATTTTTTGTTTTCTATTTATTAGCGTCAGCGGCATTTACTTATCTTATCAATTGGAAAGTTGTTAAACGATGGCCTGAAAATTGTGCGGAGCGGGTTGCGGCAGTGAGATAATTTGGGCACTACTATCGATACTAAATATTATCAGTTTCTAATCGAAAATTCGTCTATTACTCGTGTAAATACAAAGTATTGGTTGAAACGAGACATTCATTTGTTTGTGCCACTATGCCATATTTTGAACTCGATTCCAACGTCAACGTGCCTTTACTCGATGATGGCAGTTCCAATGTTCAAACAACTTCAGTTAAATCGGCCGCGCATGTAACGAACGACACTATGCCGCTGCGACGCAAAAAGTATCTAGTCATTCTTATAAGTCTTGGAATATTTGCTAGTTGTGTGGCTATCATCCATTTGCTCGTTAATGCACCCGCATTCAACCAGTATAAAATTTTGCGTGCTTACCAAAATCAAATCGACAATGAAGTGGCGGAAAAAGGGCGCTCTGGTCGGCCGCGCACCATACTATTATGGAACAGTTTCTTTGAAGACAAACGTTGGGGTTTGAGCGAGGACAGCATGGGACCCAACTACTTTCGCGACGAATTCAATTGTCACGAGTACCGTTGTGACTTGACGAATAATCGCGATTTCTTGCCCACCATCGAAATGTTCGATGCAGTGCTCTTCCATACAGCGCAGCCCTTTCCTTTGCTGCAGCCAGTGCCTAGAAGACGTGCGCCGCATCAGCAATATGTGTTTGCTTTGATGGAACCACCAGGTGAGACAAAGCATGTGCTCACCGATGAGGCTGGCTTCTACAACATGACTATGACCTATCGACTCGATTCGGATATAATGTGGCCTTATCAGTATTTTGAGGATATTGAAACTGGTGAATTAGTAGCGCCGGCAGTTCATGCCAAATGGCGGCAAGTACCAGTCGAATGGAATGACACGAGCGTGTCGCACGCGTGGGAAGGCAAGACGCGGATGGCGGCTTGGTTTGTGTCGCATTGCGAGACATTGTCGAAGAGAGAAAAGTTGGCAGCAGCATTACAGGAGTATATTGACGTTGACATCTATGGCAAATGCGGAAATTTGAGGTGAGTAAAATGAGTATAGCTTTCAGAGAAAAACAAGAACTGTATTGGTTGAAATTTCAAAGATGACAGAATACAAAATTATGAAGAATGGAGTGGAATTTTGAGCGTAATTTTGCGTTGACGTAATTCAGGGGAAACTAGAAGAGGTCGTGGCGGCCGCCGGAATCTGTTGATGCGTGATTACCATTCGGAATTCAGAGAGAGAAAGTGGGTTCGAATCTCGGTGAAACACCAAAATTACGAAATAGTTTTTTCTAATAGCGCTCAGCCATTGAAAGGCAATGGAAAATTATTCTCCGAGTGTATTTCTGCCATGAAAAAAACTCCTCATAAAAAAATCTGCCTTTCACAGCCGCACAAAATTGAAGGCCTCTCCATTTGTGGAAAACATCAAGACCACATCACAAATAGGAGGAGAAGCACGACCAAACACCCAAAAGAGTGTAAAATGGTTTACTTTGCTGTATTTCAGCCAAAGCTACAATAGGGCATGGCCGGCTTCGGTGGGGCTTCGGCTAATAAATTGTCACCCATTAACCCAGCAACAGATCGCATTCTGTACATCTCTTTAGCAAACTTAACGTACTTCCTCGTTGGCAGTTAGATTCTTAAAAATTTTTAGTTTTTTCAAATGCTTCTAGACTGAACTGGGCAAGAGAAAGAGCTGGGTAAAGTTCTTTAAACCCAACTGGATGAACCAGAACATGATAACATGGTACCCGGGTGGCTTTCACCGTGGAAGATGAAGGGGCAGTTGTCTGCGGACCTGAGAAATGATACTCGGAAGCACCAGACAAGCATAGAAATATATTTCCAATTTAAAGATGCGTTTGCTTTAACTTTAAATGCAACCACAAAAGCATATCCACTAGGCCGGGTCGATTTGTGGGGAGGCAAAAAAATCGCCCATTGCTCTGTCAAAATCATATTCTAGGGATCAAAATAAGAAACTTTGCCGAAGAAACCATACCTCTAAAACGAATTCTGATGCCCCCTAATTTGGGTCGAACTTTTAGTGTCTTTTGTGGGGAGGACATCAGAATTCGTTTTAGCGGGATGGTTCCTTCGGCAAAGTTTCTTATTTTGATCCCTAGAATATGATTTTCACAGAGCAATGAGCAATTTTTAAATCGACCCGCCCTAATATCTACCCATACTGATTGCCAGGCAGCAATTGAGGCTCTTAAATCCTTCCAGGTTACATAAAAACTGGAGCTCGATTGTCTTGATAAGCTGTATATTCTATACCTGAATAATCAAGTACGTATCCGAAGGGTTCCAGGGCCCATAGGAAATACTGAGAACGAAATGCTAAATAAATTAGCGATGAAAGTGGCAGCCTCACCATTTATGTGTCCAGAGGCATTTTGTGGCTTCTCCTCTCTCTTATTCAGGAAGTAGAGGAAAGACAAAGAATATCATGCTGGGACAATGTACCGAGTTTAACATAACAGTGATAGGTAGCTTTTACCTAAACCTATTTAAAGTGTGTATGGAATAAACTATGAGTAATTTTAGAATCATCACCGGAATATCAGCATCACACGGCACTGTAGGTCAAATCATCATCTTGGAACCACCAAACATCTGCTGGCATCGTGCCCAGTACTGAAGCGTAAGCGAGACAAATACCTGGGTAAACACATTTCACTAGAAAAGGAAATAAAACTCAATAAAATAGGACAAATATGAAAATTTATTAAGGCAGTTGGACTCAGAGAAAAATCCTGAATCCTGATATCTTTTTTACTAAATCTCGTTACTTGGAAATCAGTGTTGGTATACATTTGTGCTCGTTTTGTAGCATTTCCCATGATTTTCTGCAATATGAGAACGGTTCGCATCCAGGAAACGCTTCCTTCACAGCATCGACTATCCAATTCCGGCACTAAAAAGTCGTTTATCATATGGCCCTGTAAGTTGCAATGCGCTCATAATGATTCTCGACATAAAATCGTCCCATGCGTTGTTGAGATTGACCGAATGAACAGTCCGGTGGTGCCCACACACCACACGGTTCCAATCTGTTCGAGTCGAGCAGCTAAGTGGCAGTATGTTTGCCTAGTTGCTGTGACACGATTAGGAAATCGACGCCCATATTTACGCTACGCCAACACCATTGACCGATTTTTGATGAAAAAAATTGACACAATTATTGCACGCTCTTGCGGAGTATGATTGACGTCCTGCGTTTAACACGTTTAAAATATCTGGGAACTCAACTGTTGGATGGATTGGAAGATATTTCAGCAGTAGGTTGGAAATGTTTCCCTGAATTCGCAATAGAAACAGGCACCATGCGGGTGGACTACTTCAAAACACAAAACTAATGAACTTCATCTGATATCCCTATGAACCGAACCGCTCTATGCGGGACTGTAAGTCAATCAGTTGAATCTAATCTAACCTATTTTTATCAGACTGTTTTAATGCTTCTTGCAGAGTAGCCTCACACTGAGTAGTGTCACATTAACCCTAAATGTTCAATCATTTTCTTCATATAAAAAAAATTTTGTACGTGCTTCATATGGGGAAAATGTTTAACAAAATTGAAAGAAAAAATTATGAAAATCAGCGGGAGGTTTTAGCAACTCCAGACTTTCACTTGATTATGCTAAAATCTAAAAAGCTATAAAAATCTATATCACAAACTTTTCCATAGATTTTAATTAAACCCATGTGATGAAAAATTTGTGGAAATTTTCTAATTTTTGTAAAATATGTTTATAAAGAAGTTATGAACCTTAAAAAAAATCCAAGAAAAATAAAAAAACTGTTCAAAATGTTGAGGAGCTATACAGGGTTCGGCACTCGAAGAGTAACCAATTTCAGAACGCTCACGCGGTTGATGTACGGGCATTAACTGTCTGTTGGCTAAATGACAGTCCAGAGTATTATTTACAAGAGCTCGGAAGCATTTTGCCGAGAGTAAACGCTAAAAAAGTAAATGAGTAATGGATTTCAATCGAAAAATTGGGTTATTGCATTATATTTGGCTGTAAAATCACAACTAGCGATTGTTCGTGAGCTCGAGCACCTTAAAGTAAATAAAGTTTTTGTTTATCGCACCATTACTCGTTACAATGATACTAGCAGCATCGCGAAACGTTATGGAGGTGGTCATCTAAAGACTGTAACGTGACGTGAAATGATTCAAAAAGTGAAGAAGCGACTTGAGCGAAATCCCCGATGAAGTGCCAATCAAATGGCGAAAGAACTGATAATATCTGACCGTTGCATCCGCCGCATTCTAAAAAATTATCTCAAATTCAAGCTTTGCAAGATCCAAAAAGCGCATGATCCCACACCAAAGCAGCAACAAGTCAGACTTGAGAGAGCGAGGGAGTTGCTTCCTTAGCCGAAAGCGGTCAATTTCCGTGTTTGTGTTTTCTGATGAGAACATTTTTCAAATTGAGCAATTCGTAAACTCCCAAAACGATAGGGTTTATTTGACCAGCCGTTGACACGAGAATTTGAGTCATCGATTGGCTACCAGAAGGCAACACCCTACATATGTAATGGTTTGGGCCACTGTAACCGCAGATGGGTGCTCTCCAATCCTTTTCATCGAGCCTGGAGTCAAGGTAAATGCGAAATATCGGGAATGTATTCTGGAAGTTGCTTTGAAGTTGTGGGCAGACAAAAATTTCGGTGGCACACCATGGATGTTTCAACAGAACTCGTCAGCATCACACAAAGCGCGAGTGCACCAAGAATGGCTAAAAAACAACGTTCCGAACTTCATAATGTCCACACAATGGATCTCACATTCACCAGACGCGAATCCGATGGATGATTTTCTTTGGGCCATTTTGGAGAACAAAATCCGAACTAAAAGATTCATCAGTCTCGAAAGCCATTGTCCGTGAGTGCGCCAAAGTACCTGCAAGTCACATTCGGGCAGCTTGCGACTCGTTTCTGGACCGTCTCAAGGCCATAGTCAAGGCAAAAGTTGGTCGTATCCAGCAGAAGTAAATTGATTCTTAATTTTTTATTATTTCCACATTCCATTTTGTATTATTTCCACACATTTTTTACTTTGAATTTAATAAAAGTAATTTTCCAAACCAAATTTATGGCCTTTTTAATTCGTAACACTTCGAGTGTCGGACCCTGTAGCTTTGTCCCAGCCTTTATATTTGCCATACCTTTAAGATACACAATAATTTGTAAAATTTTTTTAATTGCAGTTGTCCACGCAGCTCAAATGAATGCGATAAGCTTTTGGATGTGCGCTATAAATTTTATTTTTCTTTTGAAAATTCGCTTTGCAACGATTACGTCACCGAGAAACTCTACAATGCAATGAGACGAAATGTGATTCCAGTTGTGTTTGGCGGTGCCGACTACAGTCGATTCGTGCCACCAAATTCCGTCATAAATGCCGAAGATTTCCAGAACGTCGCTGAGCTGGCCTCACACCTTCAATATGTGGCCACCCATCCAGAGGAATATATGCGCTATTTTTGGTGGCGTCGCTACTATCGTCTGAGCTATAGTTCGCCTTTTTGTGATCTCTGCGAGAAATTGCACAGTGTAACGAATTCGCAAAAAACACAAACATATCTGAATATTGAGAAATGGTGGATGGGCGACCAATGCCGTTTCGAGTCTAAAATTAAATTTTAAATCACAAATATGTTTGTATACTTAAGTGCCTTTTTGGAGTATCCCATAGCAAAAAGTTGCTGTGTTGAGGCTATAATTTTGTATTGTACTTAAATGAATATGGAACAAATAGGCAATTTTTTTCTCAGTATCACGGCGAGAAGTCGGAATTAGAGCTTTATTAGAGATAGGTTAAATTTTAGGGTCGTCTACAAATAAGTGAATCTAATAAAAAATTAATGGAATGTGTCTTGTTAATTGCCTTAATATTTACATACATACTTATATGTAGATAACATTTCGATGTAAAGTAAGTTTACTAAAAATGGTTAAAATTTATTAATTATAAATATTTAATAAAAAAAGCTATGTAATGTTAAACATTTTATTAACTATTTTTAATAAAACGATTGTAGTTTTCACAGTTATGCCTACGTATTTTTGACTAACTTTATTTGCAAATCTGAATTATCAATTCTATATTTATCGTTCTTTTGCTGGAAGAAGATGTATAACTCAAAAATCGAAAATTCGTGAGAAGCGGCCTCAACATTTTGAGGAAAGGATGAAAAAGGTCAGTAATGCGTTGTACGCATATGCGTGTAATGTAAAAGAATGCTGGGCGTTACTTGGGGTCTATCACCCTCTCTGATGCATTGGTGCTACACGGCAGTAGTTAGACCGATATTGCTGTATGGGGCCCTAGTATGGTGGACTACGACAAGAAAACTGACATACTCAATGCCACTGGAAAGGATTCAGCGATTTCTTGCTCTGTGCATAACAGAAGAGTTGCAACCCATTCAAACGGCGGCGCTGGAAATGATACTCAGCATGCCACCTATTGATCTTATGGCGGAAAACCTGACAGCGAAATCCGCGAGGAGATTAGTGGCTGCGGGAGTATTCACCTGTGGAACTTTCGGACATAGCTCAGTAGGAAAGTGGAATTCAGGTTGCACAGACTACATGACTCCGTACTTTAATTGGGAGAGAAGGTGTCGCCCTACAATTGAAGAGGAGGGATGGCACAAAGGCTTGAAGCCTGGCCATAGGACTTTTCACATCTATACAGACGATGGCTCTAAAACTTTAAACGGAGTGGGAGCGGGCATTTACTACTCAAAGCTAAGGATAAGGCAGCCTATCAAGCTGCCAGACCACAGCAGTATTTTCCAAGCGGAAGTTTTTGCTGTGGGGAGAGCCGCGGAGCTAGCCTACACAAGAGCAAGAAAGAACTCAACAATTAATATATACGTGGACAGTCAAGCAGCAATGAAAGCAATAGGCTCATCTTGCATTAAGTCCAAAAATGTTCGACGGAGCAGGGAGGCCATAGAAAGGCTAGCCGCAAACAGAAGCCGGCATATCTACTGGGTACCTGGTTGCAAAGGCATTATGGGAAACGAAATAGTAGATGAGATAGCAAAAAGTGCTGTTAGACTACCATTTGAAGAAGAGAACGACATACCAACACCGCTAAATACTATATACAACGAAATGGACGACTACATGAAAAAACTAGTGGAAGCTAGGTGGACTAATTTGACCACATGCAAAACAGCAAAAGTTATGTGTAGAACTAACAACAAAAAACTGACTCAATTCGTACTTACGCTCTCGCGAAAGGACTGCAGAACTATTATAGGTATGCTAACAGGTCATAATCTATTGGCTGCACATGCGGGATATAGGGATTGCTAACACGGATAAATACAGGAAATGCAGAGAGGAGGTTAAGGAAACTTTAAAACACCTTCTGTGCGTTTGTCCGGCAGTATTAAAAACACGTTTAAAATGCCTGGGAGCCCCATTGTTCGAGGGTCTGGAAGACGTCTCAAAAGCGGATCTCACAGCTCTGCTCAGATTCGCCAAAAGCGCTGACATCCTACATGATGTCTACTTTAGGTATTCATAGAGGTCGGTCTCCATCTGGTATCGCTAGGGACCAAAAGGTCTATGCGTGGCTTATTGCCAACCAGGCTAACCTAACCTACCATGACTCCCTAAGTAAAAGTAAATATGTACATACACATTTTCATCTAATGACACACTGTTAATAGCCATCGCCATGGATTTTTGATGCAGCGTAAAAGAAGATCTGGCTATTTCTGCATACTTATCTAAAAAAAAGTATGTTTTTAGATCATGAGACTCTGCTTATAGTAAATTAGTGAAAAAAAGTGAATTCACACAAAACATGCGTGATCACTTATGCTCACACAGGTAAGTTTGCCAGTTAGAAACGCCAAGGGCAGTCAGCTCGTCGTCGACTTGGTATTTCCAGCTCGCATGTATTTATTGGAACTTCTATGAACATCTTGAGGAGCTTGTCTGGGCTGATGAGCTTGCCTGGGCCTTCTCTCCATCAAACACACCGACATGCAGAACAAAATTGACGATCTGTTTTTAGCCTCATTGGGTGCAGGGCCATGAAAATTGGATCCCTAGCTCTTAAATGGTGATCAAATTGAGAACGTTGACACCTTTACCTAATTGGGTAGTATCATTGACACTAAAGGTAGTGCGAAACTAGACGTTATGGCCAGAATAAGGTAAATAAAGCGAACGGCGGGTATGCACAGCTCGGAGCTATCTGGTCTTCGAACATCCTCAGCGTACATAAAAAATTACGAATCTTTAAGACATATGTAATATCAGTACTCTTGTATGGATCGGAAGCCAGGCTCATAAATAATCGGATCGAAAACAAAATTCAAAGCTGTGTGAACACATGTTTACGCAGGATATTGAAGATGTGGTGGCCCTGCTTTATAAGTAACGACGATTTATAAAAGAGGTGCAAAATCCAACCGGTAGCTAATATGATAAAACTGCGAAAGTGGAGATGCTCGCAAGGTTGACCGTCCAAAAATATCTTGGAGAAGAATTGTCCAGAAGGAAGTTGAAACCTCAGGAAAAACTTGCAATGAAATCAAGATCCTTTCAAAAAATAAAATCAGTTGGAGGTGTTTTACTAAGGCTCTATGCTCCAGTGGGAAAAACAGGAACCGATGATGATGATGATGATGTCTCCCCTAAGGACTTTAGGCCAATCAGTCTCTCACCTTTCTTGCTAAAAACCCTTGAGAAACTGATTGATCTGCATATAAAAAGCGAATTTCCTCGGGGTTGGCTGTTGCATACCCAACATGCTTATTGCAAAGGTGGATCGGTAGAATATGCCCTGCATACAACTGTAAAAGACTCTGAAGAGTCTCTATAGCAGAAAGAGTTTGCCTGTGTGGCACCTTCCTCGGCATTGGGAGCTTTTAAAAACGTCCTCCCGGAGGCAATCGTTAAGTTTCTGGGTAAACTGGGGGTCGTAGCCGACCTTACAAGATTTATCTACAGAATGCTTAGCGACAGAATAGTCGGAACAGAGTGGAGCTTCATCCCTATCCGTCACCAGGTGATTAGGGGCCCTTCGAAAGGTGGTGTTCTCTCACCATTTCTCTGGGTTGTTGTTGTGAATGACTTGCTGGAGGAGCTGGCGAGAAAGGGCTGTTAGTTGTTAGATGGGCAACGGATTGCGGCCTGTCGGTGAATCCTTATAATATGGCTGGTGCTATAACGAGAAAATATAAAATACCCAGAACTCTACTGCTTTCTGACAAGATGAAGTATTCTTTGACATAAGCCTCATCTGGGAAACTGTGAGGCGGATAAGCTGGCCAGACAAGGGACATGTGAAGTGATTTTCCCGCGCAGGGAGAGGCCAACCGCACACGTACCTTTGTTGTTCTTAAGCCGGGCAATAGTTCGCAATACCTTGTCAAAGTCGGGCGGTGGATCGTCGACATCGTGACTGCACTACTCGGATCAACTTCTCCATTGGTAGGGGTGCTGACGTCATCACCATTTAGTAGCGACTCGTCCATATCATCAGCATGCTCTGGACGTCCGTTACCAGATTTCCGTTTTCGTCTCTGCAGAAAGAGGCCACGGTGTTCGAACCATTCGTGAGTCATCTTATTCTTCACACACGCACTTTTCCGCCTCGCGCTTATTGCGCTTGAAAAGGCGCTTCACTTCCTCCTCTTCTATCTCTCTAGCGCTCCTTAGCAGATCGCGCAAAGACTGACTGCAGAGTAGCTCTGTATGTACCATCTTTTGCAGTCGCGACGCGACACTCCTGGTCGTACCACTGGTTCTTCGATGACGCTGGTAACCAAGCAGCCCTTCGGCAGCAGTTCGCATAGAGCGGGAGATCTTGTTTCATTGCCGGCATGTATCATAGGGCTGCGGATGCTTTGTGAAAGCAGGCGTGAGAGGCGAGAAGCGAAGGTTTCGGCTGTCCGTTTTGATTGCAGCTTGACGTCAGCTTTTTAACGTCAGGGAACAGCTAGGTGGTCATATGTTGATGCTTATGAGATGCTTGAACCTGGTGCTACTAACTACCATGTTTCTCGCTGGGGTGAAGTCGATCAGTCTCATTCCGTTGCCGGAGGGTTGTTTGTGTAGACTGAGCTATCCGATCGTTAGGCTAAAAATGCTCTATCTTCCCACCTTAGCATTGAAATCACCTAGAATGATTTTTACACCGCGGCCGTAAGTATGAACATCTGGCGAAAAAAATGACCCTTTCTTTGTGATTATACATTTTGATATATAATTTTTTAATATAATTTTAACTAGTTTTGAATAAAAATATAGTTTACTTCTTAACAAAACCTAATTTTTTACAAAATTCAGTAAAATATATATCATTTAATACTAGAGAGGTTTTGAGCACTTAAGGACCCATTACCCACAAGCAAAAGTTTCAATAAACAAATTTAAGTAATTAATTTGAAAATTAAAATTTGTACTCAAACATTTTGAACCCAGCTACAAAATTTCAAGGGAAATGTCAGCTAGCCATTAAATACAAGGTCCGGCACTCGAAGTGTAACCAGTTAAAAAGGCCATAAATTTATTTTGGAAAATTACTTTTATTCAATTCAAAGTAAAAAATATGTGAAAATAATACAAAATTAAAAATAAATTTACTTTGCGCGATATGACCAACTTTTGCCTTGACTATGGCCTTGAGACGGTCCGGAAACGAATCGCAAGCTGCCCGAATGTGACTCGCAGGTACTTTGGCGCACTTACGGGCAATGGCTTTTTTCAGCACCTCGAGACTGATGAATCTTTTAGTTCGGACGTAGCTCTCCAACATGGCCCAAAGAGAATCATCCATCGGATTCGCGTCTGGTGAATGTGAGAGCCATTATGTGGACGTTATGAAGTTCGGAACGTTGTTTTTTAGTCATTTTTGGTTCGCTCGAGCTTTGTGAGGCGGTGCCGAGTCCTGCTGATACGTCCATGGTGTGCCACCGAAATTTTTGTCTGCCCACAACTTCAAAGCAATCTCTAGAATACTTTCCCGATAATATTTCGTATTCACCTTGACACCAGGCTCGATGAAAACGATTGGAGAGCGCCCATTTGCGGTTACAGCGGCCCAAACCATTACCTGTGGTGGGTGCTGCCTCCTGGTGGCCAATCGAAGACTCAAATCCTCGTATGAACGGTTGGTCAAATAAATTCTATCGCTTTGGGAGTTTAGAAATTGTTAAATTTGAAAAATTTTCTCATCAGAAAGCACAATGTTCGGAAACTGACCGCTTTTGGCCAAGGGAAGTAACTCCTTCGATCATGCGTCTTTTGGATTTTGTAAGGCTTGACTTTGAGATCATTTTTCAATATGCGGCGGATGCTCCGATCAGATATTTTCAGTTCTTTTGCCGTTCGATTGGCACTTCGTCGGGGATTTCGTTCAAATCGCTTCTTCGCTGTTTGAACCATTTCACGTGGCGTTGTAGTCTTTTGATGGCCACCTCCACGACGTTTCGCGATGCTACTAGCATCATTGTAACGAATAATGGTGCGATAACTAAGAACATTATTTACTTTAAGGTG
Organism: Anastrepha fraterculus; assembly: GCA_037575425.1. Classification (NCBI taxonomy): domain Eukaryota; kingdom Metazoa; phylum Arthropoda; class Insecta; order Diptera; family Tephritidae; genus Anastrepha; species Anastrepha fraterculus. Next base: position 148,542 of record JAYXIM010006645.1, on the reverse strand, counting down.
CTTGAGCTCACGAACAATCGCTGGTTGTGATTTTCCAGCCAAATATAATGCAATCACACTATTACGTTTTAAATCCATTACTGATTTTCTTTTTTCGCGTTTATTCTCGGCAAAATGCCTCCGCGCACTTGTAAACAGTACTCTTAACTGTCATTTAGCCAACTAACAGACAGCTTATGCCCGTGCATCAGCATCGAGAGCGGTCTGAAGTTGGTTGCATTTCGAGACCCGCCGGACCCTGTATATCGGCCCAGTAGCACACTTGAACATGCTACTTGAGAGAAAGGAACTGCGCTTACCGCCACCTCAAAGTACTTATAAAGTTAGATCTTAGTTAAGAAACAGGATTTTAGTCAATAATTTTTTGTTGTGTAACTCGAGAAAACCCGTAAAATACACAGAAAAAGCAACCCTGTTATTTGACATTTTGGTGTTACATGACACATCAAGCACTACGAGAACTAAATAGAGAATCATGCATTTCTCTACAAAAAATATTTGCGACTGCGCATTGCAACAATCATACAAAAGTTAAAATATGACAAATAGACGTAACATTTTTAAAATACACAAATTCACCACACGCACAAAGCACTTTTTCTCAACAGAAATTTTATACAAAGTAGGTCCATTGGATAAATGTTAGAAATGAAATTCCTGTCGTGACTTCAAATCCGCTTAAATCGTACAAAATTCAAACGCATTTCAAGTAGTCAATACTTAGATATCCGCTGAGTAACTTTGTCCGAAGCTTGAGCCGTAGCTTTCGACGGTTAGCACACTCTAAGCTCGCTAAGGAGTCTTGCCAAAAGCGCATTGTGGTGCGTGTGAAATTTTGCGATTTTGCTCGTCATTCAGTCAAAGTTTTCCCGATATTGCGTGCACTACGACAACCTCGACCGAGACGTGCTACAAAGGCAGTGTGAAAAAAGTGTAAAAATAAATTTCATTTTAATCTAAAAGAAAGCTAAACGATTTGAAAATATTCGATTATAAGTCATTTTATCAGTAAGCATTGAGAGACGTAAGTTGAACAATTTCCTGCAAAGTTAAATTGAAGAAACTTTGAAGAAATTGGAAAAATTGTGTGGAGGAATACATTTTTTCCTTGGTTTTCTACACTCCTTACATACCCAAAGGATTTCTATTTCCTGCTGATTTCAGTTAATTATTTTTACTCTTATTGTTTTCCTTTTTGTTTGAAATTCAATTTATTTATTTTATTTTGTGAAAGACCAATTTAATTTCCCTTTAAATTGATTGTCTTGAATCCCTTAGATATTCATTTGAAAACCTTTGCCAAATATAATAAAAAAAATTCCCTTACACATCCCTATGCAGCAGTAGCAGTGTGTATGTGTGCTCGTGAGTGTAAAAATCGATTTTCCCCTCTGTCGTGGGCTGTAGCGAATCCCGAGTGTAGATTTCCATGTACCCATCCGTGGTCGAGTATCATTTTTGTCCGATGCTTTTTTTACACTTTTCCCCATAACTGCTTACATACATACATATTTATTTTCTGTATATGTTGTATTCTCCCTGCAATATTGATGGCTGAGCTACTGTCAGTAGCGGCCAATGCTAGTGGTGGAAAAAGTGTTTATGTGTTGTATAAATATATTTGTCAGTGCACGATGGTGAATTTGACTGAATTGGAGAAAATTCTGAGCTTTACCATGGTCATCGAAATGTGTTGGTGTTGGTAGGCTAACGGCTTTCAAAAAAAAAAAAACGTGTGGAAAAAAAAACAAATTTATGAAGAAAGTTGGCAAATGTCAAAATCATTCTAAATAAATTGGGAGAGTAATAAGTAAAATGGACAAGTGTGTTTGAGGTCAACGGCAATGGTAAGTCATAAAGTCATTCTAGCGGTATACAAATCCAATATAAACGAATTCTGTAGAATAAATTTAACTCCTTAAATATAATCGAATGCTTGTACAAATAAATGCCGACATATGTATGTATGTAGATAAGTGTAAATCGCAGTTCATGAAAGTCTCAGCTAAAGATGTCATCAAATATTTGTACTTATGTTTTGTATGTGTGCATACATATATACATTCGTACTTATATGTATGTGTGTTTGAGTTAGCAAGTTCAGATTTTCAATGCATTTCAAACTCTTGAAGGAGACGAGGCGTAGATAAAGTCAAATGAAGGCTAAGTTCAATTTTAGTTCAAGGTCAGCTTAAGATTGTTTAACTTTTTCTTTGGTTGTTTCTTTATACATATACATACATACATAAATAATATTGCTTTTATTGAACATTCACAATCGTCGGAAGGACATGTCTTGAGTGGTTATGTAAATCTAGAAAATAGACATGCACGCATACATACACACGTATAGTGCCACACAGTTATGATTATTTGAAATAAATATTACTAAATAAAGAAAACGAAAATTAAAAAAAAATCTGCCTTCTTTCAAATTAGTAAATATCTACACCGATAGGCAAGTGGCAATTAGGGCCTTGGGCTCGTTATTTGTGCGTTCAAAATTAGTCGAGGAAAGCCTGACTTCTCTCTAGATTGCAACTGAATACTTCGATATTAGGCTCATTTGGGCACAGCGGCATAGAGGGATGATGAGTTGGGACCCTAGAGTCGGGACCCTAGAGTCAATATCATTGCAAAACGAGAGGATTGCGGTTCCCTTGAGAGCCTGTGGTCTACTCCTGGAAAGATGAGCCTCGCGTCAACTCAGCGAGCGCTGGGGTAGTGGGCAAACGTGTAAAGTCGCGAGATCCTTCTGGCTACGGGTAGTTCGGGGGCGATTGAGGGAACTTCTAAGGCCGCAGCTTTCGAATTTGGTGGATATGCTTACTGGCCATTGTTTGTTAGGTGTCCATGCGGTGTGACTTGGGATTGCTTCATGTCCTCTCTACATAAGCACCTGGTGAAACTCATCAGAAGCTTGAAGTGGTTAATTTGAACGTAATTATCCACTGTTGGTCGTCATCCTCTAATCCAAAGCCCCTTCTACTTATTTGGTTCTTTCCCTTCTGTTAACATATGTCATGGAATCCGGTTCAAGATTTCTTGTTCCCAAAAGGGGAAGGCCAGAAGATATTTGATTGCATTCCTGCTATCAAATGAGATTTTGTAAGAATAGCGGTAGCACTAACCAAAGGATGGGGAGAATGAAAAGAAAATGAGAACCAAGGTTCCTAAATCTTAGCCCTGCAAACTAAGAAGAAGATCCCGGTCAACTAAGAAGAAGAGGTGACGGAGGTGACGTTCACCTGTCCTCAACTGAAATTATATTGCGTCTCACAGCAGGAACTCTGACAGAGGAAACTGTCTGGTTAAGTGCCTTCACTTAATATAAAGAGTTGCAGTTTGGGTTAATTCGAAAACTCTCTCGATCGCCTTTGATCATTATTTAGCTAGAAAAGAATTGGCAACATTAAATGTAAGCTTATTGGTTCAGTGTTAGTTAAGCTGACTTAGGACGCACCACTCTGAAGGTACATCGCATGCAGTCATATTTTCATTCCCGGGAAACCTCCGAAGCCTGAGAAACCTGGCTAGCTGGTTTTTTCATCAGCCACACAATTCCCATATAAACTTGATAGGGCAGTATTCAAATGCGACCGAAAGAGAAGTGTAATATTGTTCGACTAATATCTGGTGTACTCACAGTGAGCCCAGCTGGTTATTTACCTAATTACTTACTTTCTTATTTAAAGTTCGTAACAACACGCTACCGAGTTTCAGCTTGTCGAATAATGCCTCGCCAGGTATCTCTGCTTCCCGCACACCTCTTCCAGTTTCTTAAGCCAATCAATTTGGCTCCGGTAAATTTGGCACGGTCTGCCGGAAACGAGGTCGTCCTCTTCGACGTCGGCCGCCAATTACCAGCCATCTTAGTCGCTGCAGGCTGACTCTCTCCATAAAGCTCATACTGATCGTGGTTCATTCGAATGCGGTAACCGTCATATACGCGAATAGGACTAAAAATCTTGCGAAGTATGATACTTTCCTCTCGAAAACTCCAATAGCGGCTGTATCTGATTGCTTGACTGCTCAGGCTTTAGCGCCCATAGAGTAGCTCCGGAATGATGAGCGTCTTGCAGAGCGTTGTTTTCGTTCATCGAGAGCCTTATTAGCTATTGTAAAAATTATTGACCTTTCTAAAACTAGTGAGCAACAAATCGGGAACTTCTTCGATAGTTCCTACCTCTGTCGACTACTTCGGAATTATCAATATTTGAATATTAGCTTTTGGCTGCCGGTCGATTATAGTGTTACTCTCATTGTGCTTGCAGCATTAAGGGAATCTGCGTTTTGGCTGTTAGTCAAGTGGCCAATAAATTATGCGACTTCGATATGCTTCGAAATCTGGAACAATTATCGAGTGCAGATAAGCTGGAAAGGGCTAGCAGCTAACCACCCATAGTGCAATGCAGTGCCAGGATATATAGACGTAACAAGTAAATGCGTGGAAAATGAAATAAAAAAAGAAGGTTGACTCCCTCAATACTTCACATAATGCGGGTATATCCTTGCGTCTTGTAAACTCTGGCCTAGAAGAGAGTTGCTCGAACGGGTAAACAAAATATGGCTGGCAAAACCCAATATTAGGACAGCTCGTTAGAACGCAGCGTGGGATCAACGGATCGCTCTTTCATTCTTACCTCTTCCACTGTAGGCTGGAAGAATAAATTTAAGTAAAATGGGCATCTCCTGTTACCATATGCCTCTACCAAACTTTCTCGAAAATTTCGAGCCCTCTGGAAGTAGTTTCAGTGTGTATAGGTTTCACATGTTACAAGATCGCACTCAAGCCTTGATGGTAGCAAAAATGAGCCAATTCCAGACGCCTGGTCTAGAATAGAGTTCCTCGAGCAAGTAAGCAAAAGCTGGCCGACAAAACCCAATATTAGGACAGCACGATAGAACACAACGTGAGATCAATGGATCGCCCTTTCATTTGTATCGGTCATTGTGTATTGGTTTCAGATGTTATAAGCTTGCACTCAACCCTTGATGGTAGCAAAAATTATCCAATTCGAGTCGCCGTAAGTAAGCGCATACGTTCAATCTTATCAGTGATGAATTTGAAGTTTTGGAGAGCGCGCAATCCAAATAACGCATGTACCCCTCCACTTAATTGCGGCCCGTTAGCAGTAGAAGGAGTGGTCCGCAGTGTCCCTTTGATTTCAATAATTTCAACTCTTTTTTACTCTCTCGAGCTGCTTACCCAATCTAGCCTTGTGCAGAGGGCTTCACTAGAAAAGGACTCCATACCAAATTTCAAGCTTAACATGAAAATATGTTTGATTTCTTCGCCATTTGGGCGGAAAATGTTAAGAAATGAGTTCACATTAAATTAGAGGTGATACTGCGATAGAGGTGATCAAAGCTGAACACTTCAGGGGAAGCCCGGTTGGTTAGTTGAAGTGATGATTAATCCAAAGTCCGACTAGCGCTGCTGCACCGTTTTGCTGCCACATCCTCGTTACCAACTTCTTTAACGGTTATTTTACAGCATAACTATATCCAGTCTGTGGGGTTTAAGAACCTTACTAGGTTGTTGAAACTAAGACTGACAGTTATTTGAGACTCTCGAATAATGATTTGCTCGGTGTTGATATTCCCTTCTTCCATAGGACAGGGCATTCACAGAGGGAATGGAAATTCGTTTCGTTTTTTTCGGATGTTTACAACTGTGACAGTGTGTGTTGTGAGGCAGGCCCACTTTGGCTGCTTGTTCCCTGGCATATCAAAATCCAGTTATGGCTGCCGTGAGTCTCCACGCGTCCCGGCGTTTCATGCCTATCAATGTTGATGTTTGTTTGAGGTTGTAGGTGGGCCATAGCGTTTTGCTAATTTTGCATGTCGTCTGGTTTCTCCACCTACAATTAAAGAAAAGGTTAATTTAAATCAGTGAAAACCAAGCTGATAGTCTCATTAAATAAAAATCTTTTCATTGTGAAGGAGTTTATGACAATGAAGCTCGATTTTGATAATACCAAAGTACAGACGGATTTTAATAAAAAAAATATCAAAATTCGGTGGCACTGTATATAGGTATACACGTGTATTCTCATGAGCATAAACAATTCTCACCTTTTCTCTAAATATTATCTATAACCAATACGCTTTGATATACTGTTATACGAGTATATGTACATTCACACATACATTAATAGTACTATAAGAATGTTGTAATGTAAAGCAATAACAAAACTAGCTTCCTTTACTTTCAGTGGTTCACAATCTAAAAGTTCCCTATTCACTTGTTTTCAGACCGACATCGATGTCTCCGTAATTAGAGAATGCTTAAGTTACCAAAAGGCTTAAAAAAGAAAAAGAAGAAGTCGAAAAAGGATAAAGAGCTCTTCACCGAAGAGGAACTCGAACAGTATAAACGTGAGTTACGAGCCAAACAAGAGGCAGCCGCTGCTAAATCGGACGCTGGTGAATCGGACGCAGCATCAGACGTTGAGGGTTTAGCACCAACTGCTGCATCCACTTCGACCTCTACACCGGCGCCAACAGAAGCTACAGAGGGTAGCGCGACCACAAGTGGTAACGGCGCTGCAGCGCCAGCAGTAGCTGCAAAGAACGCCGCCGAGGACGAAGAGTGGGCCAAATTTAAGGTTCTTACATCGGGTGTTGATTCTATACTTCATAAAACTCAGGACGAGCTAGATCGCATCAAAAAGGAATCTTTCTATCAGCGCTTGCCATCAGCAGCGGAGAAGAAGCGTCTCGAGGAAGAGGAAGCAGCTCGACGTGAGGCGGAGCGTTTAGAGGAGGAGCGCCGTAAGGCTGCTGAAATAGAAGCACAGCGCGACAAATTAGCTGAAGCCGTTGTTGAACTATCAGATTCTGAAGGTGAACAGGACGAAGAAGTCGATGACATCTTTGCTACCGACTATATAGAAGCAATAACTAGAGGTGAAGTACAGTTAGCTGTTGTACCCGAGTCGCCGGTATTAGAATTTGACGACGGTCCGGATCCTTTCGATACTGCGTATGCGGAAAAAGTTATTGTCGGCGCCGATAAAGCCAAGGGTAATAAGAAACTTGTGAGTCTTGGTGCAGCAGTTGAAGTCCTTTCGGGACGTGTAGATCGTGAGCACGCTCTTGCGCTTGCCAAACCAAAACGTAAGCTACGAAAGGGTATACAAAATTTGCTTCTAAGTGAAAGTCTCGATCTTGCCGACCAAGAGGTTGAAATAAGTGTAGCGGAACCGGAAAAGAATTTACTCGATGTGTTAGACGATGATGTGCCAGAGTCAGATGCACCTATTGATTTGAGTGTTTCACTACATTTGCATTTGATACAACACAAAAAACCAGAAGAAGAGGAGGAAGAAGCTGAAGTTGATAGCGGTATACCGGATTTTTCGGAATTCGATGCACTTAAAGACGATGATGATGATGAGTTTGCTGAATTAGCAGCTGAATCCTTAACAAAGAAAGACGAAGTAAAAGTAATCACTCAGATACCACTTCCGCAGCCGGAAGTACTTTCGGAAGTTTTAGACGCTGATTGGGCAGAATTTGAACAAGTAGCCGAGGAACAAACTGGAATTGTAGGAGAGAACGGCAAAGGTCTTTGGCTTATTTCTTACTATCTTTATTTTTATGACATTTATATTACTTTTTTTCAGTTAAACCAGCACGTCCTCCTCCACCAGCTCGGCCTGCCAGTGGTCCGCATATCATAGCTGGTGCTATTTATGTGAGTGACGACGAATACGATAACGCTGACGACGACCCGTTTAACACTGCATACGCTGAGCAAGTTATAAAAAAGACTACCGTACTAGAGGAGGACGACGATTTTGATCCTCGTGCTGAGGAGAAAGCAGGACCGCCCGCCAAGCCTCCACCACCAGCTGCGAGCTTACTATCACAACCAACACGAGATCTTTTAGGTGGCAGTGCCACCGACTTATCTAAGGTTGGTCCTGCCCCTATAGTACCTACTCAAGAAGCCGAAGAAGACGCTGCTGACTTTGATCCATTCGACACCTCAGCTGTCAGTGCAATCGTTCAGCCCAAGGCGACTGAGTTGAAGTTCTTAGAGCGAGAACTTTTGCCTGAAAGTAATCTCAAACACTCACTTAGTGATCCCGACTTTGATCCACGCGCAGAAGAGCCGACTCCAGCTGTAACAACTGCGAGAGCACCGGCGCCTACACGGCCGGCGCCACCTGTTCAAATACAAAATAATAACAAGACTGTTGACTTTGACACTGCTCGTCGCAAGTCTTCCTTAAGTTTGAACATTCAGTCAAAAAGCGTTGGCTTTTTAGTTCCCTCACAAGACTTACTCGGGGCTGCGAATGACGGTCAAGGCAACAAGAAGCCATTGACGCCGTATTACGCACCTAGTGGAGAGAAAATTTGTGAAAATAAAGAGTCTGAAGACCCATTCGACACATCGTATGTACCAGAAACAAAACCTTCTCAGGTTGAACTGAAACATCTCGAACGTGATTTATTAGAAAAAAGTACACTCAAACATAGTCTATCCGATCCCGATTTCGATCCACGTGCGCCACCCACACCGGTGCCGGCAGAAGAGCTATTGACTGTAAGAGAAAACATAAAAGCAAAAGTATTAACGCCATCACAGGAGAGTAAAGATATACCAGACGATAGTTGTGAGTATATAGATCCTTTCGATACATCGATTGCGTCTAACCTACAACCAGGCAGGGCAGAGCTTAAGCTTTTGGAAAGTGAACTTTTACCTGCCACAGTACCAGAAATCACCACTGGTGTGCTTGATACTCAGACAGACGCACAAGAGCTAGGTCTGGGCGACAAGGTGTTGACGCCTTCTGTTCCCGTGAAGCAAATTACACTCCCCGAAGAAGTTGACCCATTCGATACTTCAATTGCAGAGAACTTAGCACCAGGCGCTACAGAAATTAAGTTGTTAGAGAGCGAGCTAATTGAGCGCTAATTTCGAAATTATCGTAAATCTCAAGAGCTCTAAGTCTATTTACAAATATATTGTACAGCAACATGGCGAACCCATTCTTAATGGATGATGATTTGGGGGGCGCTGATGCTGACGCGACAGCTAACCCGTTCTTTTCAAAACTCGATGGTGCAGAGAGCGTAGCGGAGATAACGGATAATCCATTTGGTGGTCAATCGAATCCTTTCGCTTTTGGAGATGAACCTGAAGAGGGTCCTGCACCTGCATCTGATATTGATCCAGCAATGAGTTTCTTTGGCACAACTATTGAGGCGGAAGATGATACGCTCAGTATTAAGTCCACCGCTGAAGAAGAAGATGAAACTTCTAAGCGAGGTCCACCGCCCAGACCAGTGCCACCGCTAACACAGGAACTCATTAATACAGTTTCCAATCAAATGGAGGAGACAAGCTCAGAGTTGCTCGGACGTATACCAGCCACTCGTTCGCCAAGCCCTGTTTCCATGCGTGATCTACATTCGCCCAGCCCTACACCGGATTCAGGTTTGGCTGATCTATTAGATGTGTCCGATAGTGCTTCGTCGAGCAATACGCAAGGATTTGACATGGACTTAACTAGCAGTGGTGGCAATAATAGTGCCGATAACCCATTTGGGGTGCCAACGGCCATTCCTAGCTTACATGGCGCCACACCAATGCCGTCACCGGCCAAACAGCAACCCCCGCGACCCCCACCTCCACGTCCTTTGCCACCGAGACCGGCACCACCAAGTGGTGTGCCAGCGCAACATAATCAACCGCCTCCAAGACCAACTCCACCAGCACCAGAACCAGTCGCTCAGCCTGCTGAGCCACAAGATTCTGAGGACCTATTTGATATGTTTGGCACAACCAAGCCACCCAAACCTCCACCGCCAAAGACAAAGGAAGATATATTAAGTCTATTTGAAAAACCAACACAACCAATGGCTAAACCAGATCTGTTAAGCGATGATCTAGTTTTGGATTCTTCAACTGAAGCACCGGCTGATGAACAAGACAATGCAGGCGAAGATCCTATTTTTAGCTCAATGCTAACACGCCCTGATGAGAGTACACATGATATTACATGTCAACCGCAGGCGGCAGATCTAAACATATCGATGATAAATAACATTGAAAGAAAGGAATTAGTAATCGACAGCACTAAACCGCGTGCACCAACTCCGGATATTGAAATAACTACTGTAGAAGATCTGCCACGATCTGACGATGAAGATGAACCAGAACCAGAACCAGCACCTGTAAAACCTATACCGCCAGTAGTCATTGAAACGGAGCCAAGTCCCGAAGGTGAAGAGGATGAGAAAGAAGAAATCGAATCAAATAGTGCTGTCACTGCAGAACCCGCAGCAAATACATCGGTTGATTCCGATCATAGTCCTCCTACAGAATCTGCGGCAACCACACAAGCCGTGCCAGAATCATCGTTGGACGCTACTACCGAACAGCAGAATAGTGAGTTTGAACAAATGGATACAGGTTTGGACTTTGCACCCGCCAGTGCAGTGGCAAGTGGGGCAGCTTCTGCAAATCCTTTCGCTAGCCCTGATGAGGAAGAAGAGACCTATCCACCAACTTCTGTGGTGACGAATATTTTTGCAGTCGATGATATGGACGCTGCAGCAGTGACGAATATATTTACCACAGCGACGGATACGATCACAACTTCTGCTGTGCCAATGAATATTTTTGCAGTGGATGCTGAACCAGAAACAGTGGCAGTCACGGCACCATCGTACACAGCTAATAATATCTTCGCCAGTGAACCGGATGAATTTGATGCTTTCTCCGCCAAATTTGATTCTGTTAAGAAGGATAATATAAGTATACTTGACGGCTTTGGTGGTGGTTCTGGTGCTGTGACACCATCGGGCGGAGATGGTAAGTTTGATTTAGTAGGAGTTCTTCTTTTAGATCAAGTAAAAATAGCAATTTTTCTTCTTTTCAGCTTGGGGTGATAGCGCCTTTGGTTCACCTGCTGCAACCACCAACGCCTTTGGCGCAACCGATGGTTTCGAAAATGAGGATGATGAGTTTTATGCAATGAAAGCACCGGTTCGCGCTGAATCTGTTGAGTCTGTAGATAAGGAATTTAATGTTGTCATCCGACCTAAAGGTGATAGCACAAACGCAATTGCACCGCAATTGGCACCACCACCGCCACCGGCGCGCGCGACCAGCGGACAGCTCTCAAGCGATACATCGCCTGCTGTTAACCCATTTGAGGATACAGGCTTCCCAGCCCCAGCTCAAAGTGGCGAAAATAAGGTCCAACGCACTGACTCCCAGGAAACACCACAAACACCGTTGTTCGATGAAGACGTATCACAGCCACTCGAAGATTTTCCACGTTTGAATTATGTCGGACCTGGTTGGGAAATGCAACTACGACAGCCGAACAAAAAGAAGATAACCGGCCAGAGGTTCTGGAAGAAAATCTTTGTGCGATTGGTGATACAGAACGATGTGCCTGTCGTGCAATTGCTCAATCAGCCATCAGACAAGCAACCATTCCAAGAATTGCCCCTTCAGCCCTCCTATTCTGTCTCCGAGATCGGTGCACAACAGTACGATCAGTTTGGAAAGATTTTCACGATAAAGCTACAGTACATATTCTATAAAGAACGCCCCGGTGTGCGACCAGGACAAGTGACTAAAGCAGAACGGATCACTAATAAACTTACAAAATTTGCACAATATGCCATTGCGGGCGATTACGAGGGCGTGAAGGAGTTTGGAAGTGATTTGAAAAAGTTGGGCTTACCTGTTGAACATGCGCCCCAATCATCGCAACTATTTAAGATAGGATCGATGAACTACGAAGACATGAAACAGTTCTCGGTATGTATCGAAGAGGCACTCTTCCGTTTGCCGGCGTTGCGTGAACGCGCGCTAACCTACAAAATGGAGGAGGTACAGGTGACGGCGGTCGATGAAATTGTTGTAGAGCAGGACTATGAGGGCAAAATTTTGAAACAAATAGCGCGTGTGCGTCTGTTCTTTCTAGCTTTTCTCACAGGTAACAAAAAGGAGAAACTAAAAGCAAAAGCCAAGACTAAACCGATGTGCTAAATTTTCAGGTATGCCCACTATCGAATTGGGCGTGAATGATATGTGGCGCCAGGGCAAAGAAGTGGTGGGCAGGCACGACATCATACCTGTAGCCACCGAGGAGTGGATACGATTAGAAGCTGTCGAATTTCATAGTGTGGTTAATCAAGAGGAGTATGAGAAGACGCGTACAATTAAGTGAGTAATTTTGAATTTGGCTATTGTTTGTTGCTTTTAATTTATATTTTGAAAAACTAGGTTCCAGCCACCGGATGCGAATTATATAGAGTTACTACGTTTCCGCGTGCGTCCACCCAAAAATCGCGAACTTCCATTACAGCTCAAAGCCACTTGGTGTGTAACCGGCAATAAGGTCGAGTTGCGTGCCGATATACTTGTGCCGGGCTTTACTTCACGCAAATTGGGACAAATACCATGTGAAGATGTCTCTGTGCGATTTCCCATACCGGAATGTTGGATCTACTTATTCCGCGTAGAGAAGCACTTTAGGTAAGATGGAGAGCAGTTACTATGAATGAAATATGTACAGGGTAGTCCATGGGTTGCTTTCTTAAAAAAAAATGAACAAACATCGATTTTTCCGGTATATTATTGGTTTCTTTGCAATAGAAAACCCCCCATTATTTCTTATTACTTGTCTCATTCACATTTTTGTTGTTGTAGCAGCCAAAATATTTCCCATACATGTACGGGGAGTGCTGCTGGAGTGACTGTCCTTGGCCGGATATATATTGTAAATCGGGGTCGTTTCGGTAACGTAGAGCCGATTGTCGGGGTAATGAATTTACACGGTTGGCTCATTAATTCACGTGGTTGGCTCAGCTGTCTTCCCTGCACTCATCGCATATCCTATTAACCCAGTTTTCCAAAGACTTTGGAGACGGTTTCTGGCTCTATCTCACGATTGGCTTGCTTGATACTCGCCTCAAGGGACTGAATCGTTAATGGATTATTCGGACAATATCCGTTTTTCACGGCGCTCGACAAGAAGAAGTCTAACGGCGTCCGATTCCTACTCCGAGGCGGCAAATTGACAGTGCCGGGACGGCTGGTAGACGTTTACTGAACTTTTCGCGCAAAATATCGTTTGTACCATAGCTCGCCATGGAGCTGAAACTGAGATTCATCCAAATCCATTTCTCCTCATGCTTCTGTTGCACTTACCGCTGATCGAAATAGCGTTTCCAGCAGCATTTTCTAAGAAAAAATGGGCCAGTGATGCTACCGCTCCAAAACCCACGCCAAACTGTCTTTCTCTGAGAATGCATTAGCCTCTCGATGATCACATGCAGGTTTTACGATACCCAGATGTGGCAGGTTTGCTTGATAATGCAGCCGCTGAGATGAAAATGGGCTCGTCAGAAAAGATGATTTTCGAGTAAAATAAAATTTGCAATATTTCCGTTCCGTGGAGATATGATAGATATTTTTGTTATCTTTTTTAGTGGGGAAAGAGCTGCCACTGTAAAAAAAACACTGCATATGTAACAAATGGGCTGAAAAGTCTCGGTCCTAATAAAGAAAATTCGTTTTTTCTGTTCAGAATTAACTTTTTTTGTTGTTCCCTTGTGTTACCACCTCATTTGGACGTCTACTGCGTCTCTGCGACCACTTTTGGAATAATCAAACCATCGTTTTGTTGTTGTTTCTGATGGGGCGGAGTCCCCATAACACTTATCAAGCCATTGCTTCGCTTGAAAGGTATTTTTTCTCATAAAGAAGCAGTGTAAAATTAAAACACGAAATAATTTTTGATCCATTGTTTTGAAAATAACAAAAGTATCGTGACTCTTAGCACAATAACTTAGGAATTAATAAATAGAATATCATGAAATTTTATCAGCTGTCTTTTTAAGGTTAGCACTAACTGAAAAACAGATGAATGCAATAAAACTATGAGTTAGGCCCGGGACTTTTCAACCCATGTGTAAATACAGCCTGTGTAAAAAAAAAGGACCCGCGATTATTCATGAAGTATAAAAGATATATGTATATATAATTTTTTTTTACATGAAAGTGTGTACAAAACTGCGAGTCGCAATTACTCAATAAGTCGTGTAGTCTTCATCGTTGTCGAGTATAGCCTCGCATCTTCTTCATGCTTTGAACCAGCTTTTCTGCGTAGCTCGTCGACAATCAGGACTAGATTTTCCGAACTTGACGTACATGTGCTTTAAATCATGGACTGGCCTTCCGGCAAGATGTGTTTTTATAATTCCCCACACATTTTCAATAGGGTTGGCGTCTGGAAAGGCCAGTTCAATACTGTGACGCTCGTTTCTTGTTTTGTTGTTTCTCAAAGTATTTTTCTGAGAGCAGTGGTTTTGATGGTGTGGGACGGTAGGATATGTTCGTCTCCTTCAGTCGACATTCGATGGTGTTGATACTCACATCTATTCCCGTTTTAGCAAGAATTGTGCGGGTTTGGTGTAGTCACAAGGAAGGGTCCCGCTTAAAAAGTTGGACGATCACTTTATCCTGCTTTTTTGTCGTCACTCACTTCAAGCTGCGCTAGGAAAAGTCATCAACATTTTTGTACACCTTATACCGCAGATTCTACATCACACCAAACTTTTTTGATTTTTTAATCACTTTTGCAGCCGCGGCGTAAAATAATTTCGACCTTTTCGAATGCGTGCATAAAAATACCGCCTCGAAACGCTTCGTGTACTTCTCAAGTTTCGAACGACACTGACCTGAGTTAGCACTAGCGTGGTAGTCCTTAAGTGGGACTATTATGCAGCAAAAAGCAGAACGATATAAAGGGTGGTTAAATTTTAAGGGCCGATGTTGAATGTGAACCACACCTAAATGTCAAGCTTTTTCTGCATTTCATTTGACATTTTTGAATTTCAGACTAACTCAATTCGAACTATGGAAAGATACACAATCGAGCTACGCGTTAAAGTTATTCAGGCTTATTATGAAATAGCAACAGTCAATGACCAATTTTCGAAGAAAATCATCTTCAGTGATGATACACATTTTCACCTCAGTGGATGCGTCAATAAGCAGAATTGCCGCATTTAGGTGAATGATAATCCAAGAGTTCTTGCCGAAAAACCAATGCACCCACAAAGAGTGACTGTTTGGTGCGGTTTATGGGCCGGCGGCATCATTGGGCCGTATTTTTTCCAATATGAGGCCGGTTAGGCAGTTACTTTGAAGAGTGTTCGCTATCGTGAGATGTTAACGAACTTTTTATGGCCCGAATTGGAAGATATGGATGTGGACGATATGTGGTTTCAACAGGACGGTGCCACTTGCCACACAGCTAACGAAATAATGGCTCTTTTACGCGAAAAATTTGATCGCCGAATAATCTCACGTCGCGGCGATGTCAATTGGCCGCAAAGATCATGTGATTTGACACCGTTGGACTTCTTTTTTTTGGGGTTATTTCAAAGAAAAGGTGTACGTCGATAAGCCAGCAACAATTCAAGAGCTAAAGGATGATATAATTCGGCACATTAACGGCATAGAACCTCAATTATGCCTCAGCGTCATCGAAAATTTGGACCATCGGATGGAGGTGTGCCGACGAGGCCATTTGGCCGACATTTTATTCCATACGTAATTGAGCCATATCAATATTATCATAATAAAGAGAAATGACAATAATTTCCCAAAAAATTTGTATTTCATTCACAATCAACACCGGCCCTTGAAACTTAACCACCCTTTATTTCTTGAAGTTACAAGAAAAAACCGGCTCTTTTCTTCTGACACAGACTGTAGATCAGAAATAGATATTAAAAACTTCAATCGATTCTTCTATTTATATGCTAATATTGCTTACATTTTTAGATATGGCTCTGTCAAGTCTGCCCACAGACGTACCGGCAAAATTAAAGGCATTGAACGCATTTTGGGCGCAGTCGATACGCTGCAAGAGTCACTAATCGAGGTCACCTCAGGGCAGGCGAAATATGAACATCATCATCGCGCGATCGTTTGGCGTTGTCCGCGCTTGCCAAAAGAGGGACAAGGTGCGTAAAAGATTTCAAAAGTTATAACTAATTTCGACTAAAAAATATATTTTCTTATCTTTTGTCAATATTTTCTAGGCGCTTATACTACACATCAATTGGTTTGTCGCATGGCACTCACCTCCTACGATCAAATACCGAGCGAACTGGCGCCCTATGCCTTCGTCGAATTCACAATGCCAGCGACACAAGTCTCACATACGACAGTGCGTTCGGTGAGCGTACAGGACTCGGATGCCGATGAGCCGCCAGAAAAATATGTGCGCTACTTGGCACGGCACGAATACAAGTAAGTTGCGATCTTTTTTCAATGCTTCTAACATTTCAATTCCACTATTGCATGATTTTAAATGCTCATGTTAACTTACAGGGTTGGCATTGAGACCACACATGGCGAATCCACAAATGCTTACTTGGCAGCTACGCGTCCGATACGTGAGGAGCCAGCACCTAAACCAGTGGCATCTCCAGTGCCACCAAGTGATTCGGATACAGATTCGAATTAAGAATGCGATAGTGCAGTTAAGGTATAGCGTACATAAAGAAAACATACATACATATACATATATACTCAAAATACATACGTACATACAGCGCATACATAGAGACAAAAAATAAGCCAAGGCCACTAGAATGATACTTGTTAATGTAGAAATAATTCATAAAAGCAGAAAAACCAAAGCTTAAAACATAAAGACCAAAAAAAAAAAAAATTAATAATAAAAAAAGAAGTTGTTAAAAATGCATATACATACATACATACATACATGCATAGTTAATATATTTTAAAAAGGCAGTAATGCGGCAATATTTTGTTGACACATAAATTTTTGTTGACACACACACATACATATATGCATTTCTAGAACCTTTGAGTTCGTTGTAAGTAGTTGATAACTCATAGATAATCCATGCATGTACTTAATATGTATGCATGAGTAACACACAACTTAGCATAGCAGAAGGAACATAATGAATCATAAGCGTAAATTAAACTAAATTAAAGAAAAAAAGCAAAGAAAAACGTAAGAAAATTTTTGAGCTCACACTGGCAGAGGCGCTGAAGACCAACCACATCGAAGCAATATAGTATTGTATGCTGCATATTGCGCGTAGTTAAAGGGTATTTAAAGGAAATTGTTATAGGACTTTCATAGAACAAAAGTGAACTCATAAAAAAAATTATTTGTTTGCTAATTGGATAGAAGTACTGTAAAGAGAGGGGTAAATGAGACACATACTTACATATGTAAATTGCAAAACATACGCATGTCATACATATATCCACACACACACACATATTAGTTGACAATAAGATGTTGATGAACACGCAGCGTTTGTCGTTTCAGCGTTGCGCTCGCATACACAGCTGAATGTAACTGAATAAGTTACCCAATTGCTGACCTTAATATTTACTTATGTACGTATCAACTTACTTACTTACTTAATTAATTACTTATGCAAATATCAGGTATATTTATATAACTTAAACGCTTTAATTGTTATTACAAATTAATATCTAGAATGAGTATATTTATGAATAATGCATACATATGAACATACATATTTATTATAAGGTATTAGTTTATAGTTTTTCACTTCAATCAACAAACATACGTATAATGAGTTAAAATGTTATAGGAGCACTTTAAATAGTTATATATTTAATATTATATGCACTAGAGGTGCAAATCCCGAAATGTCGGGATAACTTTTTTAGTTCTACAAATTTCGGAATTACATTTTAGGTTCTGGAAATCGCGGTATTTGCTGATAGTAGGAATCGCAGTCCCAAAATTTCGGTGTTAAGGTACTTTTAAGTCCCGAAATGCGTAATATTCGTTGGTATTAGGAATCTTCAGCTTCCCCTGACGGGATTCTAGTAGTTTCTAATAAATCGAATTCGAAATCGAAAAATATATTGTAACCAAATAAATAGTACCGGGGGCCTCCTCACGGGGCACTACGCGCGCGGTATTTGTACAGGGTTACCCATATTCGACTGATCTTCAGCCATTTCGATGACTCTTTGGGCCCATTCCAATCGACGAGGCTCGTCCGCAGGCAACAATCTTTGCGTCAATTGAATCTTATACGGGAATAAATGCAAATCAATGCGGATAATTCGTTGTAAAGTGGTCCGAGCAATGCCCAACTGCTGAGAACGGCGATTTTGGATGTCCTTGGCGACGTCTCAACGCTGGCCCGTACAAGAGCAATATTCTCATCCAATCGCCTTGGTCGGTTTTGATTTGGCCTCTTTGGATTAGAAAGATCATCACGAGTCGAAAACCTTTCGTATAAACGTTTAATGGTGTTCTTAGAAGGCGCTCTTTTCGCATTTTTTATACGCACGTTGAGTTTTCACAATTGACTTCTTTTGTTGAATGTAAATTTCAACAATTTGGGAGCGCTCGCGTGGCGTGTACTATTCCATGGTAAAAATCTGCTTGGACTGACGCTTCCAACGCGGTATGTTATTAAGCGATCTGACGTCTCTGTCAAAAGATACAGGGTTGCCAGATGGTACCGTCGAATATGGGCAACCCTGTACATGCGGTGAGACTCGGAATTACTTTGAGTCCTTTTTGTCGCAGCTGTATGAAGGATGAGGCTGCAGAATCTACTGCTTAGCTGCCCCGCTCTCGCGGAACTAAGATTTAAGCTTCATGGTTCTCACTTCTTTCCTACAGAAGCAGAAATTCAGAATTTCTAAATTAAGTAAATCTGCAAGATAGGTAAAAAACCCACATTGATCAGCTACTTCAGTACGCTCTTTAGTTTCTCAGGCTCTCCGTTTATATTCAACATTTTCACGTTCGTTCTAGTCCGCATTGCGTGTACCCTTAACGTTTGAAGCATTCATTTTTAAAAGAGTTGAAGAATATTTGTTTTCTATCTAATATTTCTACATTTTGCAACTGCTGCAATTCTAGTAACTCACGTACTGATTTTGCGGTATTTGTGAGCGTACAAACGTACATAAATACATGTCATCCATCAAAAAAAATGTATGTTTCACATACGAGTTTGAATGTAATTGTAAGTTTCATGGCTTACTAATATGAGTACATAAAAAATATATTTAACTATTGTTGTTTTAGTCACACATGGAACTGGAGAAGAGAATTAAACAACAACACACAACCGAACGCTCTCATAATACGTTATAAAAATACAACTTTCTGCATGATCAAACATGAGATCCATACATTCATACACACATGCATGCTATTCATTCCCATATACAGTAGTATACGCGTAAACTGTGTGAACATTGAGTTAGTGTAGGAGCATAAATATTATATTAGTGCAAGTTTCTCAGAAAGTGTGTATGCAAAAATAAAAGAGAAAAAAGCGCTATATAGAACTTAGCAGCGCACAATCACGCATCAGAATCTTAAAACAACAATATTAAAAAAAAAAATTTATTGCTGTTCAAAAATAACTATCATTCATAAAAATTTGTGCTTCTTGCAAGAAGCTTTGAAAGAAAAACTCGAAATTAATTAATGTAATTAAGAGCAAAGCTACATACCTATCATATACATACACACACACATGTAGGTAAGCAAATATGCTTACTGAAAATTGAGAAAAAAACTAAAGGAAACACAAACAAAAAAAATTGACAACACTCTGATAAACTCAAATAAACACACATAAAGCTGAATTAGTTTATTAACTAAAAGTTGTTGAAAAAACTATGAGTAGAAAAAAAAATTAGGCTTAATTATAATTCGACGAATATTAAAACAAAAATAAACTAAAACATTAAAAAAAGATTGAGAGAGCAACTCTAATTGTATGACGTTTGTATTGAAAAAAATTAAAAATTAAAAATAAAACCAAAAAAAAAAAACTTAAAAAAAATATGAAAAATTAAATATTTAATAAATGTTTTCTTTCTTTCAAAATGTGCATGAACAAAATCAAGACTTAAAAAATATTATATATTATACATAAATTTGTGAACAAAAAATGGTATCTGAATGTTATTATTGTAAGACGAATTTAAGTGCAACCTTAAACGATTTTCAGTTCAAATAAAACTAAAGGAAAAATTCATAGCAAAAAAAACGAAAGAAAATTTATTAAATATCTACATTAGAAAAAAACCACAAATACTGAGTATAAAATGTAAATTAAACTATGTTTGTTTTTTTTTTGTGTTATGTATGTGTGTGAAACAGATAGTGAAATTCTTAGAGCTTGATCTGGTCTGTCTGACCTGTACCACAAAAAGTGATGGGCTGTGCGCTTTATGTGCACAAGTAAAGTTATTAGTGTGTTTCTGAGTTATTAAATGCCGCATCTATAACCTTTATTTTTGTCAGTAAAACGCAATTACTAACTACTGTTACAAATTCAAAGCAATTTTTAGCCAATAAATTTGATCATGTTTGCTACCTTGGCTATTTTCATTATAAGTATCACTTCATCAAAAGAAAAAATTACAAAGCTATAAAATAAAAATTTAAATTAAAAATTATTTAACCAATGCGACTAATAAATATCAAATTCAGTCTCAAAAAAAAAAAAACAAAAAAAAAATCAATACCTTCTTATTAATTATTAACATCTGTGATAAGTTAAGTCCTTCAAATTATGTATACAATTATTTTTCATATTATTTATTTTCTGCAAATGTTTTCGCCTTTAGCCTTTATTAATAGTTTGCCTACCTCCTAACATTTAACATTCTCAAATATTATATAATTATGTAAAAAATTAGCATTCACGAAATCACGATATTCGAATCCATAAAAACATTCCCGTAAAATCCATGAAAAATTCACCCCCCTCAAATTCATGTAATTAAAAAAAAAAATAAAAAGGTTTGTTAACTAGTGTAATATCCATACTATTACTAGTGCAATATTGCTGTTGAACGCTGCGAACATAAAGTACCCCATACACAGAGTTATTTATTGATCAATCAGTTGAGTAGCTAATTGAAGTTGGTAGCAAATTAGCTGTGCTCGCTTAATCAGCCTGTTTACATTTTCTTCATACAATTGACATAAAGTCCAATTTTTTTTTTTAAATTTGAAGAATCATCAACGTCGTATAAGTACAAATTTACATAGCAGTCATTCGGTCGATATCGAAAATCGATAACTTTAAACATTCCTGGTATTGGGAAAAAGTAAGGCGTACATTCGTAAATATCAAAAAAAAAGTATCAAGTAGATACGAGTATTGAAAAAAACCATTTCCGCTGTGAAATAGTAAGTTTAAATTTCATAAATATTTTACTGCGCAATTCTTTTTTATTATATATTTTTTGCTTTTGCGCCTAAAGCTATACAAATATTAAAATTTTATATTTTCTGCAACTTAATAGGCAGGACGCATGAAAACAGAGTTGTTTCTCTGGTTTCTCAGATTTTTTCTGGGCTACGAAATTTCCTCCTTTCGTTGAAATCCTAAAAAAACCTTTCGTAGTTCGAGGGCGCCACTACAATCAAAACTGTACTTCAAAATTGACTCTTTAAGGACCGAAAATAATAAAAATTTCTTCTTTTCCACTTTGCTGCAGGTTTTACTTAAAAATAAAATATTTCACAATTCAGTTATCGACAATTTTCGACAATTTCCCGGTCACCCTTTTTACGTCAATTTAATATTTGTCATGCCTACTTCGATGGAACAGTTGAAACATTGAAAAAAGATAACAAAAAAGTGTCACTCAGAGAAATATCGAGGAAAAGAGATGTGCCTACTAAAGATACAGTGTCGGGTACACCTAGAAGTTAATAAATAAATTTGCTAGAAATTAGTCAAAATATTTTTTTGGCAATGATAATGCTTGCTAATAAAATTTCTACGTCGGTTAACCCTTCTGCTATGTTAGGAAAAAATTACACATATAGTGTTTTGGGTCAATTTGACCCACTTATAAAAACTCCACTAATAACACTATTTTATTGAAAGATTTCATATTTTTTTTTATTTGAATCAAGTTAAGTGTATGTTAATTGTAGAAAATAGTTGAGATATGTATGTTTTAACGGCAATTTTCACAAACTAAGCTGCTATGCTCCTTGCAAACAAATTTTTGGCACGTACTGCAATCAGATGAATATTTGTTCGAATTTTCTGTATGATGACAGAAGAAACATCGCTGTCGTTTTTTGGTGGATCCATTTCTGGCAGAAATATTAGAAGTAGACGCTTCTTCTGCAGATTTGGAGTTTTCTTGAATATTTTTTACTATATTCTTAGCAGCGATTCCTCGCGGCAGTCTCTCTCTGCGGACAATATTTGGTTCGATCATTTGCTTTCCCAGCTCTTCAAGAAAAAGTCTTCGCTTATAAAGCTTGTTGGAGTTCCATGAGGGATTTATCTCTGTCCATATTACGTATGCGTTATATGCCGAAATATCTAACATATTCGAAAAGAGGGCAACTGGCCAACGTTTGGTCTGACGTTTACATGTATAGTTAGCAACCAGCTGATCAAGCGCATCCACACCAGCTTTTGTTTCATTATAGTGAAGTATTATTTCAGGTTTTTTTCTGTCACCCTCGTCAACAAGTGGTGAATGGTGAAGGGAGCTCAATGCTACAACAAATTTATATTTTTTGGGACGTACGATACAATAGTTATTTATTGGTGCTAACTTATCACGCTGTCTTCTCTCATCCCTGTCTGCAGCGGAGTCAAAACGAAGGCATCGTGATATGTTCATAAATCTTTCCAAGCTCATTGTGGCCCGAAAAATTGGTCTGCCATTATTTTCATCCCACAAATGAATTAGACTTTCATTGTGCGATTTGTATACTCCTGCAAAGGTTTGCAATCCTATGTATGCTTCCAATTCTATAAGGTCTATAATTTTCCAATTGTCTCCAAAAAACTGCAATCCTTTGATGTTGCTCATTTCTACCACTATGTTTTTTATACTTGAGGGCATGAAAATATCAAAAGAGGATTTTATATCTGTGACCATAGAAATAGCACACTTTGATGGGCCAGGACTTTGACATAAAACTTGATTTCGAGGAATTTTGTCTCTTGAAATTGGAAGTGGCTGATCATGCCATATTATGCTCTTATCTTTCGATAAAATATTTGGCAAATTGACTTCTTCTGTCGCATTGCTACCTTCAAAAACGACATCTACTTCACTTTCACTGGATGAAGTATTTGAATCGTCCGTTTCTTTTTCTGCGATAGGTACAAAGTCTTCATCGCTATCACTTTCGTCGAAAATATCCTCAGCATCAGAATTAATAATTTGGTGTATTTCTTCAATACTTAGTTTCTTTTCAAAAATAAAATTATAAAAATGTGTAACAGCAACATAAACATTGTAAATTATATAACTTGACTTACTCTCTTCCTTTGGGACATCGTAGAAATATATATTTAGCAATCACTTTCTTTATAAAAACTTTGATAAGCTCCTTACTGCGCGATAATAAATTACTAACTAAGCAAACAATCGACTCTTACTCTTTGCACAGGTGCATAAAACGGGAGTTCCCCGTTTTCGAAAAGGCTATAAATTTATCGAGAATATACATATAAACATAGAGCTGTGCAAAATATACTCGATCTCCGATAACTAACTTTCTTTATCTGCGTTTTTGATCGAGTGATGTAATAATAAATGGCAAAATGTTTCAAAATAGTAGGTGGGCCAAATTGACCCAACAACGTAATAAGTGTAATGAAATTACATTTGGCATCCTCCAGCAACATAAAAAACAGATGTTATATTAATTTTCATATTTATCTATTCCTTTTACTGCAGTTAACAAATAGAAGAAGAATCAATACAATACGACTAGACTAACAGGCGAATTTCGATGAGTTTTACTGAAAATTGGGTCAAATTGACCCAAACATAGTAGAAGGGTTAATTCTTTTGCTGAATATTGGCGTGTTCCCGATAGAAATCCATGTTATGAGACTCAACTTTGCTGGCTCCCTTTATACTGTTGAAGTTGTTCAAGGGATAGTGAGGGGAAATCTATTCCATGGTGAAAAGAGTTTTAGAGGTGTACCACCTAACAGACCGTTGCACAGTGCGGCCGATTCCCGAAAAGCTGGCCAAAACTCAAAAAATTAAGTAATTGATTCAAAATTTCTTACTCGGGGGTTGTCGGGGTCGCTGACGAATTTGATCTTAAAATTTTGAAAATCCACCTCCTTCCACCCCTATTGGCCACCCCCTCACGTGAAATAGCGTATATTCAAGAACATAATCAAGATGCATGTAAATTTATATGTTTTCGGGGTCGCAAGGTAGCAAGTGGTAGCAGCTGAATCTTGTTTTATTCAGTAACCATTACTTTTTTGAGTAACTTTTAATAGGTTTCAAAGCAGCATATGACGGCGTTGTATTACTATACAGTTTGAAAACTCAAATTTTATAAAAAAAATTGCAAAAAATTGCAGCTAAAAATTTTGTATCGAGGTATTGATATGTACTAAAGATTTCTCGTATTTTACTAACCTTCCGAAGATGATTCCATTTGGTTTTGTTCAATTTACTCCATTACAAATCTTTCAAATCTGTATAACTTTCACTATTCATCGACAGTAATACGATGCTCAAACGAAGGCCACGTTGCGACTGAAAATACAGAGGATACTTAGGGTACAGGACGTTGCTATGAACGGTTTTCACTACTCAAGGCATTACTGTAGCCAACCCAAAGACAAAAAAACTCTATCTAGAAACTTTTTTTTCGACTTTTGGCCAGCTTTTTGGGAATCGGCCGCACTGTGCGTTGTTCGGCTCTGAGCGAATTTGACAAATATGCCCGCCATTCGTTTTGTGTTTCACTAAGCTAAAGCTAAATTTAAAACGAATGACGTAGAATCCAAAGTTCCACTCAAAGTTTTTTTTCCACCATACCTAATGAGCAAACCTGGTACCTATCATCCTTGAATCTACTCAGCATCAACACCTCAGCTGCTCTACTTTTAGTGACGTTAAAAAACATATATTTTTAAATATATATTCAAATGCACGCCTAGGAAGCTAAGAGAGGTTTAATAGCCTGCTGAACTTTCCTAAATACACGCAGCGATTTTCTAGGCTTAACTTTTAAATCTTTGTCATCTTATTTCTCACTCATTTTCCCTTGCTCCTTTTCTACTGCATGCTACCACAATGTACTGCTATTCTCTTTCTCTCCATAAGCTTACCTAAAACTCGCTGCAGAAATCAAATCACTCAGCCCGTTGTGTGCGTGTGTATGTAGTGATCTCGTTCAAGAAGTTGCTCGATTGGTTGATTGAAATGGAAAATTTCGGCGTGTATGGGGTGCTTAAAGTAACTAAGCTAAAACTTTTCCCAGCTACTCGGATATTTTCTCACAATGTGAATAGCAATATTGACTTATGTACATATGAAAAAATTCTGTTTACTAGCAGTTGAGTTTGTTAAGATACAAAATACCCTAATGCACTAGTGCGCAGGGGTACAAAAATGCATGCTAATCAGCTAGATATACCCATAAACACTATGTATACACTAACAATACCTAGACGATATTTCCATAAAAAAAAAAATATGTAAAAAATCCGAAAAAAGTATACAAACCTATATACAATAGTGCATACGAGTTTAAGTGATAACGCGCAAGAGCAGTGTATGGATCCACGTAACCTTTTAACATATACGTATGTGTCTATACATACATACGTACATGCAACTGCTGTTGACACAAAATTGCTGTGTAAAAGGGACAAGGTCAAGTACTAGCTACCTATGTGGAAACAATTACATAGTAGCAAATAATACATAAATATACTGCGAAATAAGACAAAAAAAAAAATACCTACACCAACAACCAAACATTTCCTTCATTAGAGAAAACTAAAAATTGAGTTTGAATTGGTTTGAGATGAAATTTACGCAGAAAACTAAGCACCATAGATTCATTTAAGATTGGTTAGTGGTTTGGTGAGCAAGTTAGTGAAATGCATTCTGGCGAGCGGGTGTTAAAAATATGAAAATAAGATGTATGTAGTTGTAAGTCAACAAAATCAATGCATGTGTTATACATAGTATCTATATATACATATATACATACATACTTATAAATATTACCGTAAAACATATATACATATTATGAATTTAATAGTTAATTGATGAAATAAATATTGAGAAATTACAAAAAAAAAAAAAACCGTTCATGTTCTTATTTCGAAAAATTGTGCATTGTTGGGGTTAAATATATAATATTAAGAAATATTCAAAAAAGCATTTTAATGCGCAGCATACGTTTGCAGAATGAGCATAGCGTTCAAAAACGCAAATATGGCAGCACTGCAAATGCAACGCGTTCTTAAATGTAGTTTCTGCATAAAAAGTCGCGCAATACTGGGTTGCCCATATTCGACGGACCCATGGGCCATGTGTTTTTTTTTAAATCAAACAAAAACACAATTTTTTTGATGTTGACGATAATAATCATTTTATTTGGTTCAAGTAAATTTGTTGACATCACTTTTTGAATATGATATCTCTCAAATGGCCGCCTTGAGCCTGTACGGCGTATTGTACCCGTTTTGCAGCATTTACCATAGTTTTAGCTAACATATTCGGCTGGAGTAGCGGCTATTTCCTCATGGATGTTGTACTTGAGCTCTTCTATGGTCTTTGGCTTATTAATATAAACCTTTGATTTTAAATATCCCCACAAGAAAAAGTCAGGTGGCGTTAAATCGCGCGAACGCGGTGGCCAGTCAAAATCGCCATTTTTCGACATCAAACGACGAGAAAACAATTTCTCACAAATTCGATTGTGGTGCGAGCTGTGTGTGGTGGAGCGCCGTCTTGTTGAAACCAGAACTGTCTCATACGCTTTCGACGAATAATTGGCATCACAAAAGTGGTTATCATATCGCGATAACGCTCCTGATTGACCATCTTCATTTTCGAAGAAAAACGGCCCAATAAAGGTTTTCGCAATAACGCCGCACGAAACAGTGACTTTTTCGTCGTAAAGAGGTACCTCTTGAATTTAGTGAGGATTTTCAGTGGCGTAAATACTGCAATTTTGCTTGTTTACCATCCCATTCAATAGAAATGAGCCTCTTCTTCTTTTGACTTCTTTTGTTGAATGCAAATTTCAACAATTTGGGAGCGCTCGCGTGGCGTGTACTGTTGTCGTGTACCATGGTAAAAATCTGCTTGGACTGACGCTTCCAACGCGGTATGTCATTAAGCGATCTGACGTCTCTGTCAAAAGATACAGGATTGCTAGATGGGTCCGTCGAATATGGGCAACCCTGTATTTGCAGGAAATATTTTAAGACCATTTTTTAACGATTTTAAGCCATTAAAACGATGTCTGATGAAAAGTAAGTATAATAGTAATTTTTTTTAGCTTTTTATAAAAAAATATATTGAAAACACGATAGTTAAACTATATTTCATTATATTTTTCTTTGTTTTAACGATTATTTTAGTACTTCCGAAGTGAAATTGCTGCTCAGAGTAAGACTGAGCATGGAAAGCGAGTTCTCTTCGGGAAGGAGGAAGAAGAGCGTCCTCTCGAATAAGGTTGTGGAAGAAATAAAAAAAGTTTATAAAGACCTGAAGATCGACAGGAACATCGCCCAGGGAAAGTTTTCAAATCTATTAATCAAATACAAGCGTATAAAAAAAGAAGTAATGCATCTGGTAGGTAAGCAACATCATGGCTTCACTACGAGGAATTTGATGAGGTGTACGGTACCAGGCACTCAATGTGCCCACTGGAAATTTACAAAGCTCAGTTAAGCTGTCAATGACGCCATTAACGAAACGGATTCATGTTGAGCCATCAAATTCTCCACCAACTCCAAGTCGTAGAACCGGACAGTCCCGAAGAAATGGAAACAACGAAATTATGAATTTTTTACAAGATGAGGCGATAAAAGAACAGGCCCAGCACGATGAACTCTTGGCTGTAAAAAGAGAAAAACTCGCTTTGAAGTAAGAGAGAATAAAAGCGCCTCTGAACTTAAAATCAATTTTGAACCAATGGCTCAACAAGTAATTTTTTTACCATATTTTTAATTTTCTTATTATATCGAACGAAGCTGTGAAAAGTAGCTTTTTTAAATTGAATTAATGTATCGTTATATATGAAAAGTTTATTTTGTTTTATTGAATTAAATAAAAAATTAAAAGTATTGTACATTACAAAATTCAATACTGTGTTCATTACAAAAAAAAGGTAGTTTATGAGAAAAAAGAGTTGTTAGAAAACTTCTTCTGTCGATTCCATTTATATCTTCCGCGGAGGACCATGTTGAAGAATCTTGATGTGTCTCCAACTCATTGGAGACTTCTATGTTGCCTTGCTGCTCTATTGCCCTTTCATCGGAACGTTCTGAAGGGGTACCTTTCGTTAAAATGAAACTGTGTAAAATAGCACAAGCTAGTATCACATCTGATATACTTTTAAGGCTTCAAATATCTTTATGATTTAATATCTTGAACTTTTTTTTGAATATTAAATATTGGGCTACTTCTCCAGACATTAGCATCGTGGCAGCTTCCTGGATAGCCAATAAACATATCGAAAAAACGGAATCGGCAATCACATATGGCCTATGAGGTATTGATTTAGAAACTTTAATGGTAATAAATTCGGAGTATTTACCTGCATTATTAATATTTCCCTTTCCGGTCATAGTAGCTGATAGCATCTTCTCTAGGCGTAGATATATTAAAGTGTGTTCCATCTAAGCAACCAATTACAAAGGGAAACGGGTTTTCTCTGCTGTTTTCGAAATCAGTCATAATTGTTTGTTGCTCTTCAACAGATGACCATTTTATTTCGCTTTTCAATTAACATATTGCTTTAATTGTTTTGTTGAAAAGATAATGCGCAGCTCCCTTAGCAATATCAAAGCGATCCGAAAGCTGCCGGAAAGTGGCCCTGCTATTACATAACTTCCATAATGTAATGTATAAACATTTTTTCTAATGATTTCACACAATGACCGGTCCTTGCAGTTAACCTCTAGTCCTAACGGTTGCTCCTCCCGGAACTTTGTTGTTAAGTAATACGTCGGGCGGCCGTTATGGAGTATGTTCACCCAAATTAGTAAGTCTCTGTCAGTACGAGAATATTTCCAGTGTTCGTCTTGCTATGACTCTTCAGCATTTCTATCAGCTTGGAGATGAGGCTGTAGTTGGCGCAGGTTCGCCTTTCGGACCCATTCTTCATCACGCAGCGTTTTCATTATACGCTCTGCTATACCACTTAATGCTCGCCATTTTCCAGGTTTATCGCACATTTGCATTGTAAAAACGGGCAACGGAGTAGCGCATGCCTTGCACTCTCTGGTTCGTCGGAGACCGGGCAGACCGGGCAAAAGGGATCGTTTTCCAATTTGAAGCGGTGCAGATACTCTTTAAAACATCCGTGACCGCTCAGCAGTTGCGTCACGTTGAAGTCAACTTCCCCGTGCTTCCTTCGAAACCATTTCCCTATGTCTGGTATCAATTTGTGCGCCCAACGACCATGTTTTGAAAGGTCCCAGCGTTCCTGCCCCTCTCTGATCGCTCGCTGTCTCTCTTCTTGTTTAATAACATCTAGCGGTATTTCTCGTGCTAGATTATACAGCTTCTGCAGCTCTTTGACCGAGAGATCTATAGGGATTTTCCTCGATATGACTGCTATGGCATTATCTGAACAGTGCGATAAGCGCTCGCCATTCTAAGCGCGCTTAGTCTATGTGTGGTTCTTTTTTCTGTCATACGCGATTTTTTCGCATTTTCCCAGATCGGCACTGCGTATGTTATCACGAATGTGGTGACAATTGCAAGCCGCTGTCGTTTTTTTCCCCGAGGTCATCCTATATTTGGTATACGCCTTGAAAGCGCACTGTGCACTATCTGCGCTTTTTTGCTGATCCACAATGATACTTGAGCGTTATTCTTGAGTTAATGATGACTCCTTGGTACTTCAAGTAGGGCTGAGACCTTATGGAGTGCTCGCCTACCGTTATCACTCCTGCACCTTGTCACTTCTTGTACAATGCTCATTACCATGCTTATGGCGTCCACTGTAGAGCGCGCTTTTCGAAAACCAAACTGGTTGGGAGAGAGACCATCAGGCTTTTTCAAGAAGTCCTGTATTTTGTTGCACACTATTCGCTCCAACATTTTGCCGATTGTATCTAGAATGCACGATACAATGATAGTTGCTCTGGCAGCTTTCCCGGCTTAAGCAAGAGCACTAATCGCTGCTTCCAATCATCCGGGAATATGCCTTCTAGGAACTATCTCTACCACTATCTCTATCTCTCCCTGGGAGGACAATGAAGGCCGTCTGTGTACCGTTGTACACCGTTCATAGGCTTCTTACCGCTGCTGTATCTGGACGTTTAATATTGCATTGGGCATGAAGCGCGTCACAAGATTCTTCTGCAGTGGTTACCTCATCCAGATCTCTGCACTGTACTGTTACAGTATGAGTTTTAACCGTCACTTTTGTTGCGATTTTCAGAACATCTTCAATCGCTGTTTTATATTCTGATGTTTTTCCGTACGGTGTCCCTTTAAGCTCTATGATCAATTCCTCTTTAGCTGTTCTGCGGATTGCTTTTACATCTTCTCCGAGAGTCTTGAGAGAGTCCGATGTTTTTACCTTACGCAGAATGTCAGCATACGTAGCATTTTCAGAACTGGATATGATTATAGCATCAGGCCTTGCCCTCACCGATTTAGGCGGCTTCTTTTCTTTTCTTGGTTTGACAACCGTCCAGCCGGCATTTTGGTCTTTAATTGGTGCCTGTACTGGTTTTGTCTGATGAATCGCTGCCGTTGCACACCTTTTTTTGCCGCAGGCGATAGTGCATTCACGACCGGGTTGCCAGTTCCTTGCATGCTTGGACTGTTTCTTGTTCTCGTCCTTTTAACCGATTGTGTAATTATATCGGAACATTCTTTTCTAATATTGTTAACTTTTGAGGTTTTTGGCTATTCTTTTTTGGAGATATCTGCTGTTTCTCTCACTCTTCCATCGCCACAATAGCTTCGGTGTGCCTCTTTTTTATAAGTGAATCGATCTTTTTTATTTCGTGATGCACAATGTGACGGCCTTTGTAGTATGCCAGGAGAGAGTCAATAGCTTCTCCTAGACTCATCATTTTTACTTGTAGTGCCTTCTTATTTTCAGTTGCACTTTTTCCTTCTCGAGCGGGTTTTCCGATGCAGCACCCTCTCTATCTCTATCTCTATCTCTATCTCTATCTCTATCTCTATCTCTATCTCTATCTCTATCTCTATCTCTATCTCTATCTCTATCTCTATCTCTATCTCTATCTCTATCTCTACCTCTACCTCTACCTCTACCTCTACCTCTATCTCTATCTCTATCTCTATCTCTATCTCTATCTCTATCTCTATCTCTATCTCCATCTCTATCTTTATCTCTATCTCTATCCCTATCTCTATTTCTATCTCTATCTCTATCTCTATCTCTATCTCTATCTCTATCTCTATCTCTATCTCTATCTCTATCTCTATCTCTATCTCTATCTCTATCTCTATCTCTATCTCTATCTCTATCTCTATCTCTATCTCTATCTCTATCTCTATCTCTATCTCTATCTCTATCTCTATCTCTATCTCTATCTCTATCTCTATCTCTATCTCTATCTCTATCTCTATCTCTATCTCTATCTCTTTCTCTATCTCTATCTCTATCTCTATCTCTATCTCTATCTCTATCTCTATCTCTATCTCTATCTCTATCTCTATCTCTATCTCTATCTCTACCTCTACCTCTACCTCTACCTCTATCTCTATCTCTATCTCTATCTCTATCTCTATCTCTATCTCTATCTCTATCTCTATCTCTTTCTCTGTCTCTATCTCTATCTCTATCTTTTTCTTTCTATATTTTTTTGAATTTTCCGAATTTTCACAGGGAATGCTTTGAAACAAAAGCTGCAACAATTGAATTTGGAACGTTTTTTGCAGCACAGAATCCGACTGAACCTAATGAATGTATTTGTCCTTATGCACATACATACATATGAATGTATCCACATTTGCTGGTAGCATCTTGAGGCGTTGACCAAGCAAGCATTTACTAAAATCCACTCCATATGTACGAAAAATACTTGGCTTTATGGGATTGTTGGCTTTCACGGACGCAGGACACAGCCTTTGCTCCTTCACTAACTACTTAAATTGTTGCTGTTGTTTTTGTTTTAAGCTGGACAAGGCAGCTATGTTTCGAAAGGTTTAAAGCGACCGTCTTGTGGTTGCTTCTTTTCTCGTTGTTTTATTTCTACTTGTACTCATACATACATTAAATGTATTATATGTATATGTATATTTGGCAATTTGCTGTTGCAGATTTATCAAAGCACCCTCAACGTTAAATCTTTTACAGCTACAAATATATTTATATACGTACGTGTAAGTGTAGTGCTGCATTTTGTACACAGGGACTGCCTCTCTGATTTCGGGTCATGTCTGGAAGTAAATGATAAATAGCTGGATAATATTTTAAAATTGTGTCTTGGAGTTTGTTCATTCCATTACACTGCCGACCAGTAGTGCAAAAAAGATCTGTGCACATTTGGTTTAATTAAAAAAAAATTATTTAGTTTTGATGAAAAAAAACTCAGAGTGTGCGTTCTTGGTAAAATATAAAGATGAGGGCTTCTTCAATAATCCGGAATTATTACTAGGTATATTTGGAGCTATTTATGAAACAAATAACATACAAATCTGAATAAATACATCACAAATTTTAACAAAAAACTAAAATTTTTTTCCATAACTCTTATTTTAAGTGCATCCCAAAAAATTAAAAAAAGTTATAAAATTGTCAAAAAGAGCCGAAGATATTTCATTTTAAAAAGCTCTACGCTAAAATGTTCAACATTAAATATAAAGGGTGATCAGTTTGGAGATATAGGACTTTACATTAAAATAAAACAACGAAAATTCCAATTAGAGTTCTAGAACCATTCATGAAATCTATTTTTTAAAGATAATCCCTTCCGCAACTGCGCCGTAATTCGGCAAACACCAATTTTGAATGACTCGCTGGACGACTTTGATCGGTATCTCGCGAATAACTTTAGTAATGTTGGCTCCCTATGCCTCAATCGAAGCTGATTTATTCATTCAGACTTTATATACACCACAAATAAAAGTTCAAAGTTGTGATATCACACAAACTTGGTGGCCAATTCATTAGTTCAAGACGAGAGATAAATTTCTCACTGAAACGACGACGCAAGAAATCCATTCTTTCACAGGCTGTATAGCAAGTAGCGCCGTCTTGTTGGAATCAAATCAATTCAGGCTTCAGTTTCCTTCATCAAAAAGTCATTTATCATGACTCGTTAGCGTTTGCTATTCACTGTTTCATTGGCGCCAGCTTCGAAAAATGGGCCTCATCGCTAAACAAAATGCGAATTCCGAGCGCGAGATAAACATTTTTCACAGAGCGTCGAAAAAAATGTTCGATTCGTAAATGTTGTTGAGGCGTAAAGCTTTTCATGATGAAATGTTAATGAATATTGAAAAAATGTATGTGACAGTAGTCACGCGTTATCTGTAAAAAATACCTTATTGGAAAAAGTGCCTCCAGTCTGATCACCCTTTATAAGGTTTTAGCACCTCTTATAAGGTACTTTTTTGAGTTTTGGCACCTCGAAAATTTTCGTGAAAAAATGCCAACATTTTCTTTAAGTTCATTTCCGTCAGTTTTGGGATGAATTCAGCCCAAGTGCAAAGTATTAGCGAAATCGGAGGCTATGTTGCAGCAGCATCACATTTCGTTTAATTTGGAATGGCTGTAGGAGTCGCACCCAATGGGAGTTTTGATATACTCACTCGACGCAATTGTTTTGCAAAGGAAATTTCTCACCCTACAAAAATGTGTTGCACAGTGTTTTTATTATTATTATTTGTATCTTTGTATGTAATATTCCAACTGCATCTCAAACCTTATAAAAATACTTAATTCACTATTGCGTTTTCTATTGCTTTTCATGAAATTCTTCGCATCAATGTTTGCGCACATTTTCACCCACTTACCCATTTACCCACTTACATAAAAGTGAAGCGAAGTCACTGATATGCAAGTAATTGTGAAAATTGATAGCGGCGGATTAAATGTTTACGAGTATTACAGCTTCCAAAGCTATTTTGTGGCATTCGTGGTTACGCGAATGACAAGCCCGAGATTAATAATGTTTTTTTTTTCCATTTTCCATTTGCCTTACACAACATTTTGCACGTAAATTTTTGTTTTGTATTTAAAAAGTAGTGCACGTTAAGTTTCCATCGCAGTAAAACGACCATATCGGCCCGAGTCGGTTGCGAGCACAGTAGTTGCGCGCATCTCAATAAACCAAAGAACAAAAATCAAACAAAAAAAAAGCAAAAAAAAAAAAAAATAAAGAAATCAGCGAAATTTAAACTGAATTCAGTCTTGACGTTAAAACAATAATGGAGCAATTAAAGTCGAAATTGGCGGTGGTGACCGGCGCCAGTTCGGGCATTGGCGCCGCCATTGTGCGCGATCTAATTGCTGCCGGCTTAATTGTTATCGGTTTGGCGCGACGTTTCGAGCGCGTCGAGGCGTTGCGTGAAGAGCTCCCCACCGCCGAGCAGCGCGCCCGCCTTCACGCCATTAAATGCAACATTGCCGATGCACAGGATGTGGCAGCTACATTTATGCGCATCATTCGTGACCATGGACCGGTGTATGTGTTGGTCAACAATGCCGGTTGCTTACGTACTGGGCAATTGGCCACCATGCCGGAGGATGATGTGCAAGAGATGCTGCAAACGAATGTAATGGGCGTGGTCAATTGTACGCGACATGTGTTTGCTGCTATGCGGGCGCATCGCATCGATGGTCATGTGATACTGATAAATAGCATTTGCGGACACAAGGTGCCGGTGGTACCGGGCCACATGCCGACCTTGAACATTTACCCAGCCACCAAGTTCGCATTGACTGCGATTAACGAGATTTATCGTCAAGAGTTCAAAGAGTTGGGCACGCGTGTTAAGGTGACGGTGAGTGGGATTGGGGGTGCGGTGAGGTGCTCGTAGAAGCAGGATTTAAATTTCAATTTACACAGATCTTAAATGTGGTGTAGTAAAAGTGAAATTCAAATGGAATCGAGCGAAAAGTGATATAAAAATAAATTGTGCTACTTTGGTAGGTAGGAGAGTTAATTTAAATATGCAGCAGGAAATTTTATATTAAAGTAAAATAGAAATGGATGAAAGTAAAAATTGATTAAACTCAGGGATAATTGAGATTTGGGCATCCTGAGCGAAAAATGCTTGCGTTAAAATTAAAAATAATTACCAGATTTCGATATACAAGGTCCAAAATAAACAAGACTGAGCTAAATAGAAACGACAGGAGCTTTGTTGTGATAACTTCGAGTTTATTTATTCAAAATAGTCCCCTCTTAACTCGATTCACTGTTTTGCGCGATCTAAAAGCTTTTAGAAAGAGTGTTTCTGTTCATTGACCGGATTGTTTTTCAGGATGTCGGTACAAGCCTTCTGAATGGCTTCTACTGACGCAAAACGTTTTCTTTCATGGCCAAATACAATTTTCCGAATAGGTAGAAGTCAGAGCCATATCAGGCGAATATGGTGAGTGATTGATGGTTAAAATGCGATTTCTAGTAAAAAAATCAGTCACAGGAAGGGATCGATGAGTTTGTGCATTATTATGCAATTCCGCCTTCGCGGTATTCAGGCCGAATTCGACGAATGCGATTCCATAAACGATTCAAAGCGCCGAGATAGAAAATTGCATTGAGGGGTTTGCGTGTTGGCACGAACTCCTTGTGGACAATTCCCTTGGAATCGTAAAAAGAAATGAGCATAGACTTGATTTTTGACGTCTCCAAACTCGAATTTTTGGGTGGTGGCACGACTGGGGCCTTCCATTCGGCACTTTGACGGTTAGTTTCAGGTTCATGTTGGAAATACCACGTCTTTTCTTTCTCGTCTCTTTAATGAAGTCTTTCGAATGTTGAATTCTGAGCAATTTTTAGTCCTCAGTTAACTTGTGCGGAATGAAATGTGCATAGACCCAAAGACCAAACACCATAAGCCCAAATTATCAGTTAAAATGCGATAAATCGATGCTTTGGAGATATTCAACTCCGATTCCATGAATTTCAACAATGATTTCGGCTCATTTTTGATAAATTTACGGCCTTTATAGATATAGAAGATGCTTTTAATAATATCAGCGCGGAGTCAATTGTCACTGCGTTAGATAGACTAGAGGTGAAAAGATCTATCTGTCTCTGGATCTCATCCTTGCTTGGCTGTAGGGAAGTTAATGCGGTCGCAAGGGGGACTAAAGTCACTAGATTCGTTCACAGGGAAACACCGCAGGGTGGTGTCCTCTCGCCCCTATTTTGGCTAGTTGCTATTGACGAAGTTCTGATAATGCTAATAATAAGGGTGGGGTTAAGATAATAGCATACGCCGATGACTTGGTCGTTTCCCTCAGTCATGGCTGAGATTTTGGAAAGGTCACTAGCTGTACCCAAACGCTGGGCTGCTAGTTGCGGCCTTCGAGTCAATTCTGACTCTCCGTTTAGTTAGTGGTACCATTTACCAGAAAATATAAACCTCCACCCTTTCGCGTTCCCAAATTAAACAACCACCTTCTCCCGCTCTCATCGAAAGTTAGGTATCTTGGAGTGATACTTGCCTCCAAACTCCAGAAGCTACAGATTGAACATCGGGTAAAGAAGGCCAGTATAGCCGTCTACTCCTGCAAATCTATGTTTAGTAAAAAATGGGGACTCAAGCAACAGGTCCTGCTGGGGATGTACAACGCAGTGGGTTTGCCAATTTTAACGTATGGATGCCTGGTTTGGTGGGAAGCTCTTCGGAAGGACTATAATATCACTAAACTGGGGAGTGTGCAAAGGACTGCATGCATTGGCATCTGAATGTCCTTTTGAACTTACTTCCCATCGACTTTTCCGTCATTTCCATCTCAACTCAAAGTGCAATCAGGTTAAAGGAGATTGGACTCTGGAGGCAATCTCTCAAGGAACATGGTAGCATTTCCAGGCAGTTAACACCGTATTTCTCCGAACTTCGAACATATCTCTCTGTCCGCGAACTAGAGTTTGAGGGTCGTGCTAGGGCAATCTTTCCAAATAGAGAGGATTAGATCGAGGGGGAAATCTGCACCGAAGCTTGCACCTCTGTCTTCACTGGCGGTTCCATGGAATCGGGAGTCGTCTTTTTTTTGTTAATAGTTGATACTATGCATATACCATAATGATGTTCCACAACTTTACGTGTTGCCATAACTTTATTTGTATGATTTAGTATAATAAGAAGTAAAATGTTTTTTTTCTTCTTTTTTAATTTAATAATTTTAAGATTTGTTCAAGGTTAGAGGTTTTGGTATTTAAAGTGAAACATTTTCTATTTTTTAATATTTTTATAATTTATAAAAAACTCAGATACTAAAGTGTCTCTGGTTCCGAGGATTGATGAAAACTGACCTTTATGAGGAGAAGAATGGTGGAATGGAGTTCCAGTTTTGCAGTAAAAAGAAATCCATTGTGTTTGCATGCCATTGAAGACAGCACAGTTAGAATGATCAGATTTAAATAAAATATGCATTGTTGTTTTTGGTTTGTTTGTTTACATTTGAAAGAATATCACTACGTCTCGCTCATTGAAACCCTCGTCCCTATTGGCAAAAAATTAAGGCAGTCATTTTCCCTAAGCTTCTCTTGAGGATAATTTCTCGTCAGCAAAATCATTGGCCAGAGACAAGTCACTTGGGTAATCACTTGGTGCTAGCCTCAGACGGTAACATAAATGCAAAATAATTTTCTAAGCTCCTGTGGAATCTCTTTCGATTTGCGTGATCTACCGTTGGTGTGATCCTCTTCTATTTGTCAAAGTTGGTCACTTTTAGGGGAGATGGCCTCCATAAGATGGTTCAATAGTTGACACTACAAGTCCAAATTGAAGGTTTGACCACATTGGAGCAGCGCATAATAGATGATTTCAAGAATGAAAGATTTACAATGTTTGCCCTTTAACTATGGTGAAAAAAAAAATTATGAGGGGAAATGCCACGTCGTTTGGGAGTTGGGCAACCGAGTTCTGGACAATCGTTTCGCATGTATTGTCCAATCAGTCGTTGTTCAAATAACAACGAAGAAACATAAGCGAAGACTGTGTTAATGTTTTTTTTTTGTATATCATTAACACAATCTTATCCCCAGCCGAAATCTGCATAATCATTTCACACATATTCACACACTCGTCCAATCAGATGGCAATGAATTGAATTTGGTTGATTTTTTTAGTAAATTGCCAATCCAATCTCAGTTTCCTTGTAAACACATCCAACGTGACGTCAGCCTATCACCCGATTCTTTCAAATACGCTGAAAGCCGAAAATGGTCTGTTAAAGAGCACATCTCTAAAAATCTTTTCATCATGAGATGATCATCTATTTTCTGATTCCAAGTGGATCGGCTCATAATAAATGGTCTTCTGATAATCCCACCAAAAATCAAAATCTTCTTCATCGTCAATGCTACCTTGGTCACCGTTTGCGTCGACTCACGGCGGCGCAATTGCAACTGTTTTCGCTTGAAGTCTTCGTAAGTTATCCACTTTTCATGACCAGTGATAAACCATTTTTAAAGTGATTCGAATCGCGGTTGAAAATTCGGTACTTGAAGTTATTTTTGCGTTCACTCGTGTGAGATCCATGCAATGAATTTCTGTTTGTACCCACCCTGTTTTAAGTGGTTTCAAACGATGTCTATCGAGCTTTGGGCTGAGATTCTAAAATTCTTAGCCTGCGCCAGCATTTGAAGATTTAAAGAGTGTATTTATGTCATCTTTTCCGACCCGATAGCACTGTGCGACAGCAAAAGTTATCCAAGAAGGATTCATAGGAACATGCCTCTGTAGATTTTATATGATTATGTTGCATGCTCAGTTTTCCTGGGACCGAACCTATTTCGCGGCTTTAGTTGGTATACGTGTGGGAGGTTAATACATTAATATGTGTTCCCGGATTCCTTATTAGTTACCTTACCGATAACTGTGTTTGTATTTACGTCACATAGGTCTACCTATGGATATAGAACACCCAGACTTAATTAACTTTATGCGAATGTAAGGTCTTAGGTGTGTTTGGTTCTTAGATATGACTCCGAGGAACTTGACTACTATAGCAACTTTTAATCTTCATTAAGAAACTCTAAACTGTTTTAGTTATTAGATATTGCGGTTTGAAACTATCGACTCGTGGTGACAGACTCAATTGCATCTGATCGGACCGTGCTCGATGCCCGCTTCAGGATGCCAACCGCTTACGCGATTTCGACTGAGTTTAACAAAGCGCGCCAGTCGTTTCTTTCTCGTGCTAACCGGCGCCATTTGGACACACCAAGTGAAACCAAGTCCTTCTCCTCCTGATCTTTCCAACGCAGAGGAGGCCGCCATCTTCCTCTGCTACCACCAGCTGGTACCGCATCGAATACTTTCAAAGCCGGAGGGTTTGTATCCATTCGGACGACATGACCCAGCCAACGAAGCCGCTGGATCTTTATTCGCTGCGCTATGTCTATATCGTCGTAAAGCTCATACAGCTCATCGTTCCATCGTCTGCGATATTCGCCGTTGCCAACGTGCAAAGGTCCAAAAATCTTACGCAGAATCTTTCTCTCGAACACTCCAAGCGTCGCTTCATCGGATGTTGTCATCGTCCAAGCTTCTGCGCCATACGTTAGGACGGGCATGATGAGAGTCTTGTAGAGTGTTAGTTTTGTTCGTCGAGAGAGGACTTTACTGCTCAGTTGCCTACTTAGTCCAAAGTAGAACTTGTTGGCAAGAGAGATTCTACGTTGGATTTCAGGGCTGAAATTGTTATCGGTGCTAATGCTGTGTTAATGCATTAAAAAAATTACTTTAGGGAAATACGCATAAAACGCAAGCCAAACGTGATATTGATTTCAAAAGACTTATAACTCAACTTCATTCCTACATCACGTATGTATATACAGGTTATTGCACTCAGGTTATGAAAATGAGTCGCGTTCCATTCCGAAGTCATGGCAATTCCTCTATACGATTTTTCATATGAAGTGGCAAATGACAAATCGGAAAACTACGTTCGCACTCTCCCCCCAATTTCGGAAACCAGTCGTATAGACAAAGCCAACTTTTAAAGATCTTTTTGTTTATTAGTAGATCGATTCACTACTCGCTTTATCACTATATCGCTTTAACAATATAAAGGGTGGTTAAGTTTCAAAGGCCGGTGTTGATTTTGAATAAAATACAATTTTTTTGGGATATTATTGTCATTTCTCTTTATTATGATAATATTGGTATGGCTCAATTACGAATGGGACAAACTATCGGCCAAATGGCCGCCGCGGCCTCTTTCAAATAATCCCGAAGAAAGAAGTCCAACGGTGTCGTTGACGTTTAGGTGTGGTTCAGATTCAACATCGGCCCTTGAAATTTAACCACCCTTTACTTTTTTATTTAAGTTATACTGTGTGCCTATTTTATATCTTTTAAATTTTCTACATTCTGAATATTTTTTTAATTTATACACTTTCAGAGCATTAGTCCAGGCCTAG
This sequence comes from Anastrepha fraterculus, assembly GCA_037575425.1. Taxonomy (NCBI): domain Eukaryota; kingdom Metazoa; phylum Arthropoda; class Insecta; order Diptera; family Tephritidae; genus Anastrepha; species Anastrepha fraterculus. The sequence goes on along the minus strand of JAYXIM010006645.1, from coordinate 107,907 downwards.
TGGATACAGAGCTAATATCAGAGCGCCAGAAAAAGATGGTAGATGGAAAGATTCTCCGCCCAGAAGATGTTTCAGGCGCCGTAATTTATGTACTCTCACAGCCACCAAATGTGCAAATCTACGAGCTTATAATGAAACCAGTGTGTGATATGATTTGATGAGGGAAATTAAAATTTTTACTTTAGACGGGTTACGTTTTATCTATTCAAATAATTAATAAAATGCATATGTCTTAAAAGTTTTTGAATAAAGTCATGATTTTATGTTTCATATACTCCAAAGTTTGGTATCTCTGCAAAAGAAATTTTTGCGACAGTGTTTTGGACTCGTTTTTATTACTTTAATGAAAAATTCATCATATGAAAGTATGAATCAGTTTTAGGGTAAAATTTCTGCTGTAATGCTATTTTGATAATCTGCTGCAACGATTGAAGCGGTTTTATAATTTTATTCTCTTGTACATAAAGGATCTTTCAAAATTGACGCTTAGATGTCAGTAATGAATTATTCTTAGGCCGTATCTTTTTTTTGACATTTATCAAGCAGACAGATGCAAAATTTTACACAACAAAACAACGGGTTTTAATTATTGAAGCTTAATATGAAAATCGTCGATCTTTAAGAACAACTTATAGCGAAAACAATCGTCCGAATGAGTCGACAATTCAATGTTTGGTGAAAAAAATTCGAGAAACAGGTTCTGTCGAGGATAGAAAAAGGGCTGGTAGACCAAAAACTAGACGGAAAGTGTTGCGGAACAACCTTCAACATCGATATCTCGACGTTCTCAACAAATCAAATTCATGAATCGATTGAAGAAGGATTTGCATTTGCATCCTTACAAAATTCAATTAACACACGAATTGACGCCAAGCGATCATTAATCAATGCAGAAATTCCGTGAATTGGTCCTTGGCACATGATCCTGGTTTTTTACGCAAAATCATCTTTAGTTGAAGCTAATTTCATACTGAATGGATTTGTCAACAAAAAATGGACTTGTAACAGAAAACACTCGAGTAATTTTAGAAAAAATCATTGCATCCATTAAAATGTACTGTTTGGAGTGGCTTTTGGGCTGGTGGAATAATTTGCAAGTTTTTTTTTTATTTTTTATTTTTAGTTATTTGTTTCACTTTATAGTACGCACAAGCACTAGCCTGGAAACAGAAATAAGCGCCAAACACGCCAAAAAAATTTGGACCAAAAAACGCCCCTGTAGGCATCAAGGAAATATAACGCCGAAAAGGAGGTACCAAAAACATATTTCCTACAAGTTTGCACCAACAAACAAGCGCCAAAAAGTAGGTAGTGTTATTTCTCACTAGAAATTAGCAACCACAAGGAAAAACTCAGGAAAAATAGCCTAAAGCCTGTCTAAGATATATATAAGGTATAGCTCTCTCCCTCCTTTTCCTCTACGTTATATCTTTTTTCTCTCTCGCGGCACGAAAATGTCCAAAACGTTGCATAGCCTTGAAATTTTACTCTCCATTCTCGCTCGTCCATCGACGCCTAAGAAGTTTCACTTCAAAAAGACAACAAATCCTGTGGTTTGGATGAGATTCCATCCGTCAGTTGGTTTGCAAAATCTGGGACGAAGAACGCATGCTAGAGATGCGGGAAATTGGAATAATTTGCCGTCTGCATAAAAAAGACGATATGTTGCTCTGTAGCCCAAAACCGACCCATAATTGTTTTGAACCGCGTCTACAGAATAATTCAAAACCAGCTCTTCTCCGCGACGACCGTTGTTCGGAATTGCCGATAAGCTAATACGCTTGACGCGGTTGGCTATGCACAATGTAGGGAACATGGACGACTTAGATATTATGGCATAATCGCTACCTTATTTGAAAGAAGCCTTCGAAAGTAAAGAACGAGCAGCAAAAAATATGGCCTTAGAAATAAATGAAGCCAAAACTAAAGCACTTTCTCCAACTTCTTCGGACTATCTCATACCTAATGTGGGTCAAATACTTAAAATCGGTGATTTTAGTTTTGAAGTAGTAAGGGATTTTAAGGACATAGGAGTAACCATTGCTGCAATTTGTCTTTGTGCATTCATCTAAAGTGCTGCCTTCTAGAGAGTGGAACGAAGATCTCTGTGCACTACTCAATTATTATTGAATGTGAGCTTTGATGACCTTTCATGTAGCTGCTTATAATTTTTGTTTACATGCAATCCAAATATGTAACTAGTATGTTTTCTTAAAAAAAAAACACAAGTTTCTAACGAAATTGGAAATATCGAAGCTATTATTGCAATCCTATTATATTGGTTGATATTCTAGAAAACATCCCCTGTTAATAATTGTCTATAAAAAATTAAAGTTTATTAAGACGTTGCTAGAAATCATAGAATTTAATGTTTCTTATTTATATGTTTTTCTTTTTATAGCTCCAAAAATCGTATAAAACTCGTTAAATGTAAGAGTGGCTTGAACTTCCACTAATGTCTCATGTATTTTTTCTCTTATTTTTATGTTGCAATTTTAATTTTTGCTATGACAATTAATTTGACAGTTCATTGATATTTGGTGGTTCAAGTCTTCATATCCGTCAGCAGTTCTCATAATTGTTGACTTTAATGCTCTTCTTTGCTCCTCAACCAAGAGCTGACAAAGCAGACTCTCTTAGAAAAATATGAAATCTGTCAAGGCCATGCACGCATTTGAAATGCTAAGGAAAGGTATTTACATGTATATGTATAGGTAAGTATAGGTAAGTATGTACGTATGCTCATTAGGATGTTTGAAGAGCGTACTTGATAAGTCAAATAGCATTTTTATGAAATTGTACTATTTACTGTTACATATTTAGGTAGTATGAGTGATATTTTTGATTTCTCAGTATTTAATTTTATGTGCAGTATAATGCTCAATAGCCTCTCTATATACCCATATAGATTTATAAATACATATATGTATATATTATATAAAGGGTGGTTAAATTTCAAGGGCCGATGTTGAATGTGAACCACACCTAAACGTCAAAGACACCGTTGGACTTCTTTCTTTGGGATTATTTGAAAGAAAAGGTGTGCGTCGATAAGCTAGCAAGAGCTATTCAAGAGCTAAAGGATGAGATAATTCGGCACATTAACGGCATAGAGCCTCAATTATGCCTCAGCGTCATCGAAAATTTGGACCATCGGATGGAGTAGTGCCGCCGAGGCCATTTGGCCGATATTTTGTTCCATGCGTAATTGAGCCATTCCAATATTATCATAATAAAGAGAATTGACAATAATTTCTTTAAAAAATTGTATTTTATCAAAAATCAACACCGGCCCTTGAAACTTAGCATATATATTTTTGTGGGTGTTCGAGCGAGCTCCTCCTCCTATTTGTGGCATGTGTCTGGATGTTGTTTCACAAATGGAGGAACCTACAATTTTAAGTCGACTCCGAACGGCAGATATTTTTTTATGAGGAACATTTTCATGGGGCGACCGCTATTCGTAAAAACTTTTTCTATCATTTTCCTGTAAGTGCTAAGGCATTTTGAACCCTACCTAACCCATCAAAAATAACAACTAAAGAGCTCGAGACGGTGCAGAATCTCACCCTTAATGTGTAAGATACATTGCCAGAAATTTTTCAGATAAGTGCGATGTATAATAAAGTGCAAGCTTAAAGTGGCTCAAAATTTTCGTTCACTTTTGACAGTTTTCTTCCCTGACGATGTGGTCTATTTTCTCCATATAATGCATACTCTCACATTAAAAAAATGTGAAAGACCGCGACGAAAAAAATTGTAAAAAATCCACGTAATGTTTGAGTCACTTGAGTTGGCACTTTATTATAACAAATTTCAAAACCCTATAAAACTGCATACCCGAATTAAAAAAATGTGATAAACAAATTAGAAATTTTTCTGAACATTTGTTGAAGTTTTTTAAATTTTGCACGAAGTTTGAAGCTTTAAGGGATTACATGTGTACGTCCAGAATTTGTAATCGATATTTCGAAAGTATAGTATCTTAAGAATATGCTCTGAAATTTCCATGCGGAAATTCTCAATATTATAGCTTCTACTGCCCATTAACTATGTAGGTAGAGAGCAGTCCGTGCACTCCTGCACCTCAAACTTTAAAGTCGTTTTCACGAAACTACTTTTTCCGACACGGTCTGCATGATAGCTCATACAGTTTTTAATATTTTTTGATGCAGTTGTTTTTTAAATATTTGAAAGTGTTTTCTCTTTCGATTTGATTTTGATATTTTTATTAAATTTTTTTTTCAACATAATTAAAGTGTGACATTTATGACGTAAAACGCATACTTCTGTTTACTTTTTACAGATCCATCAACATTTCAAGGAGAAATGATGCAGATCATGGAGCAACTTGATTTTCATTGTACTTTGGGTCACGTGATTTTTGATATACCAATTTTTGTAAAGAAAAATTAAAATACATTTTTTATAAATTTAAGTACCAATAAACAATGCATACATTTTTTTGTATTTATTTCTATTGTTATCCCTTCTAAAAACAGTTTTTCTTTTAGCGTATTTTTGGCACTGCTAGACGTATGTAACCCCTTAAATTTCTAATAAGACTTCAGACTTTTTATTCACAACTTTTATTTCTAAAATATTTTTTGTTTTGTTGTTTTATAGCCTATTTAATTCTAGTGTAATAAAGTGCAAGTTTGAAGTGGCTCAACATTTTCGTTGACTTATTTCAAGTTTCTTCCCTGACGGTGTTGCCTATTTTCTGTGGAAGACCGTCACCAAATATATTGCCCAAAATCCACGAAATATTAGAGTCACTTCAAGCTTGCACTTTATTATACCAAAATTTAATGCCCTATAAAACTGCATACCCAAAATTAAAAAAAAAAATCTGTTAAAAAGTTTGAATTTTTCAAAATTTTGTACAAAGTTGGAAATTTTGAGCTACATAATTTTTTTGGTGGTGTATGCTATACTTTAAAAAAAAAAAATAAAAAAATTAAATCAGAAATTCGCAATATGTCGTGCTACTTTTATTGCGAACATAGGTGTACATGTTGCTAATTTGTTATTGCATTATTCGTTGCCTCCATCGTAATTATATACTCATACACATAATTATATATTTTTATATAAGTATATACCTAGCTTTTCGATTTTTTGATCTGTCAAAGGAGTTCAGGCAAACGATTTTCGAAACTAAACAGGAAAATTGAACTTAAGAAAGGATCCGCAAAGCTAAATGTGCCTGTTTATGCTACTTGAAGACAATGCAGGCGTATTCCCAAATAACACTAACATAATTTTAATGAAAAAAGTCTTCAATAAGAAATTTGAGCTACCAGGCACAAATTCACAATAAAAATGGTAAATTTTCACAGCAGCGCTTTTTCACCTTCCACTGCTTCGTTTGCACGCACAATTCTAGTCAACGTTGAGTATGCATGCACACACCTACACATGTTTTGTAATTGTATGCATGCTCAGAGATGCTATTTACCTAGAGAAAAATAGAAGGCTACAGCAAAAAACGAAATAATCAAATATTCATGTCGGCTAAATATAGATATTTTCAGAAATTTCTTACTTTATTACTGCATCAAATATGAAATCTACCTATTTCTCTAAGCTATGCACAACTCAAGCGGTTGGACAAACATTGAAAAGGTAAAAGACCTTGCATACTTTGGAGTAAAGCCAGTATTTCGCAATATTAACCGAGAAATGTAGAGCATTTTAATAACAAAGCAATGCCGCCACTAAACTGCATACGACATCTGCTTGCCATTCCCTTGCCGCACAAGCTTTTCTGCAATATCACATAGTCAACTTGTCACAAGTTAAAAATAATATTGAAAGCTTTTCAATGGCTCCTTTCTATGCATAGCTGTGGTGAAGAGCGCAACATCTGGGATGTGGCAATAATAAGATGATGGCATCGAAATGGGCTTAGCTATGGAAAAAATTGCTAGAAATGTTTTCTCTGTGGAAATGTAATAAAGATAAATATGTTTTCAAGTCAATCTGGTCATTTACATACATACCTATACACTCATATATTGTTGTTGTTGTTATAAACTAACGCCTTTTATGCGGTCTATAGACTGTTCCGCCGCAGGAGTTACCTTAAATGTTGACCACATTGTAAATGAAACCTTTGTGGCTAGAAGAGTACATTGGTTGGTGTCACTGGCGGCGGCGGCAAGAAGGGCGGAGGAGGCGCTTGTAAAAGTTACATACATTTAAGCATAACAGATGCATATTGGAAGAAAAATGTTAGAATTTTAATTTTAAACTGAAAAAATGTGTTTACAAGTCATCTTCTATATGAGGGCTACGTAGCGGAGCCATTTAAGGTGAAAATGGTGAGTGATTGATGGTTAAAATGCGATTTCTAGTAAAAAAAACACTCACAAGAGTGGATCGATGAGAAGATGCACTATCATACAATAAGCGCCAGCTTCCTCCTTCGCGGTATTCAGGGTGAATTCGATGAACGCGTTGGAACAAACGCTTCAAAACGCCAAGATAGAAAATTGCATTGACGGTTTGGCCCATTGGCACGAACTCCTTGTGGACAATTCCCTTAGAATCGTAAAAACAAATGAGCAGAGACTTGATTTTTGACGTTTCCAAACGCGATTGGTTGGGTGGTGGCTCATCTGGGGCATTCCATTTTGGTCTTCAGTTAACTTGTGCGGAATGAAATGTGCATAGACCTTTCGTAAGTTCAAATGATCAGTTAAAATGCGATAAATCGATGCTTTGGAGATATTCAACTTCAACTCCATGAATTTCAAAAATGATTTCGGTTCATTTTTGATAAATTTACCAACAATTTCTATTTCTGTCTGCTGCAGACATAAACACTGTTCGAGGAGAGGATACCGTGAGTGTAAGGACTGCGCAAAAGTGGTTTTCAAAATTCCGAAGTGGTAACAGCGACGTGGAGGATGCCCCGCGCGCTGGTCGTTCTGAAGTCTTTAACTTCGACGCCTTGCTCGAACTCGTGGAAGCTGAACCACATTTGACAGTCTTTATTATAGCTCGCTTAGAGACTAAATTCATCGCATGGAACAGTTCACAGGCACCTGGTTCAGTTGGGAAAGGTTTCAAAGCTGGGAAAATGGGTTCCGCATAGACTTTCCATCACCAACCTTCAGCAGAGAGTGAATGAAAATGGTTAGATAAAGATGAAACACCAGAACCGATCCCTAGAGATGGCCTTCAGCCCAAGAAGATTCTCCTGTCTATTTGGTGGGATATGGCCGGTATTGTTTATTATGAACTTCTGGAACCAAACCATATGTATGATAACTGCTGATTATTATTCCCATCAGCTATCAAACCTGAATGAGGCACTTAACAAAAATCGACCGTCTTTAGAGAATAGACGCAAAGTTTTGTTTCACCACGACAACGCAAGGCCTCATACCGCAAGGCAAACATTAGGCAAGCTGAACGAGCTCGGATGGGAGCTAATGCCGCATCCACCATACTCTTCGGATATTGCACATTGTGATTATCACCTTTTCCGTGAACTTCAACCCCATATGAGTAACAAGAACTACTCCTCAATAGAAGCTACAAAAAGGGATATCGAAGCGTATTTTGGCTCCAAGGACAACAATTTTTTGAGCAGGGAATTAAAAATTTGCTTAAACATTGGGAAGACATTGCAAATAATGAAGGAAAATCTATTATTGATTAATAAATACGTACTTTAAACATATTTTTTATTAATTTTAAAACCACCTTTAAAAAACGCACGAACTTATACATTGACCTGATACTAATTTATTTTGTGTACAAAGGTCGCTCTAATTTCTGCTGTGGTCATCTGCCTCTTAACGTCCAGGATTTGAGTTTGAGTTAAAGCCTTTGATATCAGATTAGCAGAAGTAGCAGTCGTCATTATGGGTTCCTTCGTTCACGCCATACCATAAGCACGCCAAAGCGGAATCTGTTCTTTTCATCCTTAAATCAGTTTCGAAGGCTCTCCATATATCTAGTCTATCATTAGTCCAAAGTACGCAAAATACACCTTCTTCACAAAGTCTGTCGTACTGAGTTGATGCTTTAACACTGTATATTTACCACAGATGCATTTCTCTTATCTCAGTCACAAGAGTACGCATAGGCAGAAACTGATCGGGCACTGTAAGAAAGCTCTCTCTTACTATGAAATTTTAACGCACTAAATATTGACCATCCTGGAATAAGAGAGGTTTATAAGAAATATACCTTAAAGAAAATTGCAGATACTAAAAGAACCAGCTTGAAAATTTCCACGTTAACTTCTCGATAGTTCCCTATAAATTTGCAGTATTCCTCACCCATCATCCTCACAATTTTGAACTCTTTGCCTCTCTGTTCTAACGCTCGGGGTTTTGGTTTTTCTTTTTGTTAACATGCGTAAAAATTCTTAACATTTATTGCTTTTGTTGCATGTGTGTTTTACTGATATGTACATATGTAGGTACATCGTCTAGTCGTATCGATTTGTAAAACACAATTCAGTGTTTCTTTTTGTACTTTCGATTGCCCGCCACAGCCTTCATGCAGGTATTGCTGCATGAAATGTTTTCTCTTGTTTTATCTTTAAATTACTTTTAAGCTGTAAATTTAAATATTTAACACAAACATTCTATCTTCTTTTTCATGCTTATAAACACTTAAATGATTATATAGTAGTTATTTTATTGCTTGCGTTGGTATACGAAAATCATTTGTGGTTAACCTCTGAGGTTTTCGAAAGCTAAACTCTTTCTTTCTAATATAAATTAAATCGTAGTAAAATGTGAAATGTATGCATTTACTAAACTTTATTTTATTACTGGTAATCTTTTGCATTTTAGGCTTTGGGTGGTCAAGGTATACAGTCAAGTATACAGTACGGTAAATAACTGCAACACAGTGACTTATTGAGAGGTTTCGTATTGTTATTATTATTTCATTATTTAATTTTTATTTAAACGATTAATTAATAAATTTTTATGAAACATTTTTTTATGAAAAATATAGTTTATTCTCCTACCAAAAATATCTCAAAATTCAACTCTCAAACTTTGTGCAAATTAAAAAAATATTCAAAATATTTTCATTAAATTTCATAATTTTGAACCAGAATTTTTAGAAACAATTTGAGAATGCAGATTTATAGCCCATTGATATTTGATACAATAAAATTGAAGTTTGAAGAATTCTGGTGATTTTTTGACAATTATTTTCCAGATGCGGTTTATCGTTTCTTCTCTCTCTCTCTCTCTCTTGACTTCACAGTCTGTGGTGGAGTATAGCTTCATCAACAATCCACCTCCAATTCAATCTCCCTCTTGCCTCATTTCTCCAATTACGAACGTTCATCGCTTTTAAGTCTGATTCGACGTCATCAAGCCATCTCTTTCTTGGTCGGTCTCTCTCTCTCTCTTCCTCCAATTGGACGCAAAGTAAACACCCTTTTCTGGATTCTTTCGTTGGGCATTCTTATGATATGGCCAATCCATCTAATCCGCTGCGCTTTAATAATCGCGTATTAATTTTAATCGTATTACATTTTCACCACCAATAAGGTTTCCAATTTCATTGTTGTAACGGATGCGATCCGTGTCGTTTTCAAGCCGAATAGGACCGTCGATTCTTCTCATTATGGGCCTTTCAAATCGCAATAGCTGGTTTATATCTTTAACTTTCAGTGTCCAGACTTCACTTAAGCACCATAAGTAGTGTTTCTTCCATGTAACCAAAATTTCGAGCATTCGTTATATGGAGAAAATACACAAGAGCGCAGGCGAAAAAAATTCTATAAAATCCATGCGACATCAATGTATGGATTGCGGCCGAGTGTTTTGGTACGTGACTACCATTCGGAATTCGAAAAATAATAGCGGTCGCCCTTCGTCAGACAATGGCAAACCTCGGAGCGTATGAAAAAGCGCCTTATAAAAAATAACTGCCGTTCGGAGTCGTCTTAAAACCCACCAATTGTGGAATAACAACAAAACGCACGCGACAAATAGGAGAAGGAGCTCGGCCAAACACCTAACAGAAGGGTGCGTGCCAATTATTTATTTTATTTATTTAAAGTCTAACACTTAAACTTCATTCTTCAAAAATGTATGGGAATTCTTTAGCTGTTATAATAATCAGTCAAAAAAACCCTGAGCTCTGTGCTCCATAGGAGCGGATATATAGGAAACTCCATAGAGCTTTTGCAGAATCTCCTTCACTGGAAACATGCGAAAGCATTCCACTTGCGACTGAGACTCTGAAAGAGATGAGGCGTGTGGGAACTCTGAGACACAGCAGCGGCGGTTAATCGCCTTCCCTCTTCACGATGTAATACTTGACAGTAGTCTCGCGGCGAGAGGTGATGGAAATAAACACGCTTAACATGGTTTCAGAAGGCCCCTTGAGGGTAGCGAGCCACAACGCCTCTGAAAAAAAAAAATCTGATTCCTGACAATGAGCACACAATGAGTTTAGCGCACCTGTAAAACGTCGACGCTTCTCACATTTCACTGAGTTAAAAATATTCACCAATTTTCAGACAGTGGCTTCGATGGTCAAAGGGGAGAGTGCCAGATAAACCTATAAACTGCGTATACTTCTTTAGGAGAGTGATTTCATGTCAAGTAGTTAAAGTATTTTGGACGTGGTCCTAAATTTTTCTGAAAAATATATATTTGATTCATTATAAAAAAACTCCGTTCTTTTCGAAGGACGCTTCATTAAATATTTCGACACAATACTTACAACTAGGTTAACAAATATGAGCTTAAAAACTAATAGCGAGCGTCGAAATGTGAATTGTCGTTGTTGCTATGTATCAAAGAGGAAGAGATTGATGTGTCATTAGAGAAACGGTCAGTTACTAATTGGGCAAATTAAGAAAGGTGAAGAAGAGATGTGAGGGCATATGTGAGTAGGAGAGGTAAGGAGAAAATCAGTAAAGAAGTGTTTGTTGTTGCTAGTGAGAGCATGGGTATGAGAATATATTAATAGAACAGTTTTTGATTTGTATCATCTCAATTTTTCTGGAAATCTGTTTATTTGTAAACCTGAGTATAAGTGAGTAGGAATAATATCATAATTTTGAGATTTATTCAATGTCGGCAATTTTTGTATGCAGTTCTTTCAAGTCAAATGAATATCTCTTTTTAACATTTTTAAATATAATTTTTTTATATTTTTTTATAGAAAGCACTTTACTTGTACAAAAATATACAAAATATAAATACAGCAAAAAAAATTATAACAATTACTAAAACTTGGCACTATTGTTATTTTGAACACAGGTGTGCATTAATTTGACCGAAATGCTTTAAATATCTGTGAAAATTCGAAAATAAAAAATCTCTGCGCTAAGAATAAAATTCATGCTCTGCTTACTAACGGTTATATGATCTGCTGTAACTTAGCCCATTACAATTCTGACTTTGTTGACCTTGCCATTTGGCACGTTAAAATGTGAAGGTCACGAGCTTGTAGTAAAAAAAAAACAAAAACAGTAGAAAATAGCGCGACTCGAACACAAACAAGCAAACTAACATAAAACTTATATTGAGCGCTCCAGTGTATGTTTCACTGTGCCGCAGAAAGCGCCAGCCGTATCTGCACCCCCCTATGTGAATGCATGTGTGCTGTAACAGTTTCCATACGTAAGTGCATTCACACCCGCCTTTGCACTACTAAATTTCAAGGTCTAGGAAACGCTATACGCCAGCACTTAAGGTCGGAAATAAAAACTTGCCTCTGAAACTGAGAAGTATTATGAGAAGAAATGTAACTGTGCATGTACATATGTATGTGTATATGAAATTTAAAACAAATGTATTTTTGCAGGTCCATATATATGCATGTATGTGTGTAAGTTTGTTTAAGTGCACATTCGTACGCATACCCCGCAGTCAAAGCTACTAGTTCTGCGCCATGATGTAGGGGAATAGCGGAGGTGGCGCTGCATTCTGTCACTCTTGGTTCTCAACTGACTTACTCTCATTTTGTTTTGCAGCTGAAGTAGTTCGCCTTTTATCTTTTTCCAATGCTAGAAACTGGTATTTTTAATATGGCAATGCCCTACTAAACGTGAGTTATCTGTCTCTGCACCAGCATTATAACGTTTAATAAAAAAAGATCCTTCATTGTCATTATATTAGTTAAAGAACTACTGCCTATATACCAGTCTTAAGCCAGTTAATGAACTACTCCATAATGGAGCGATTCCACGCCAAGTGAACCAAGTATTTTGGATATTGTCGTAAATTTTTTTGAAATTTTGTCTATTTCTACGCTTGACTATAATAAGGAGTAAACTGAAAGAGCTTGAAAAAAGATTTGAAACAAATTTTATACTTCTATGGTTTATTAAATGTTGAAAATTTTGGTATGAAGCTGAATATCTTCGGTTCTTCTTTTGAATATTTTCATAATATTTTTTTACTTTTTAGGACAAAAATACTTATAAAAATTTTTTTTTATAGAAAGAAAGACATTTTTCTAGGAAATTGTTGAAAACTTTCGCAGAAAAACTTGTTTTTGACATTTGTGAAGAAAACTCTCTAACTTTTTTCTTATTTTTTAATTAAAATCATCATGAATCGATAAAAGTCAGAATTATGGAAATTTACTTAAATAAAAAAATAAATCTGTTTGCGAAGTTCATAGAGCACTGGCGGTGCTCTCAATCGATTTATTTCAATATTGAAGCCAGTATTAATGCCAACGTCCAGATTTATTGGAAAAAGTAGAAAATAGCAGAATAGAACATGTATCATCATCATCATCAGGTAGCGATTACAGCTCAGGGTGAGCTTTAGCTTCATCCACAATCCTCTTCCAATCTGCACGGTTCATAGCAACAGACCTCCAGCTCCTAACTCGTAGCTTTTTCAGGTCGGCTATGGCTTGGTCAAGCCAGGTTAACCTTGGACGTCCTCGGGCTCGGGCCATTAGACAATTCGTTGATAAACAAGATTTTTGGGGGCGGCTGTCTTCCATGCGCAAACTTCAAAGCTTAATGTCCCGATTTGGATGTTTTCAGGACTTCGCCTTTCTTCGCAGCGGGAGGCCTTCAGATATTTAGTTTTGCCTTCATTTATTCTAAGGCCTACTGATTTTGCACGAAATTCAATATTATAGAAGGTTTCAATGAGATATCTTTTGTTCCTTGCCACTATTGCGATTGCGTACGCGATTGTTATTTCTGAGCGATTAAAAAGGTTTCCAAACTTCACTTCGTTTTTTATCACATAGTGAAGAAGGAGATTAAATAAAGATGTTGTGGAAAGCGCGTCGCCTTGTTTAACGCCACAGGCGATTTCGAAGGGCTCTGACACTGCTTGTTGTACAACTACTTTTCCAGTGGTGTTAGTTAGTGTTGCCATGACTAGCTGAATAAGTTTATCGCTGATACCAAAGTTGGAGAGCGCTACTGGGATTTTGTCTCGGAGGATACTATCAAAGGCTTGTTTGAAATCGACGAGCAGGATGTGTACGTCTAAGTTGCATTCATAGCATTTTTCAAGATTTTGCTTTAACATAAAGATTTGATCTGGAACATGGAACATGTATTATATTCAAAAAATAAAAGCCATGAAATTATCTACCAGGTTATAATAAAAACAAAATCATTCAAGCTTTTGAAAAAACACGCGATACGTAGTGACGTTTCGATCGAATCGCAAATGGACATAATATATGAAATGGTATGTTAGTGCTTCGGTAGAGCACTATTTTGTACTGATTTTAGACTGGCTCGCCGTACATATTTGAATATGCGAGGGTTGCCTTTTAATAGGGTGGCTTTTCAAAACTACGTCTAATATTTTTATCGAAAAGTTTGTTATTTTTAGCATAAACTTACATATAACGTTTTCACTTACGAGATTTTGTTTGTTCTTTACTCAGTCATCTCATCCAAAAGATGGTATTTATTACGATTTTCGAGACAGAAGCGCATTGATCAACTTACTTTGACTTAAAGCTCGGCGTTGAAGCACCACACTTAGCCACGGTGAGACGCTGGGGCAATGATTTCCAACGGGATCGTCGATCTCGTCGATCGAGCAGAATGAATTTCGGTAAGGCCATGTAAAAACGGTTGTTGCGCTAGAAACAATCGATGCTGTGCGTCAATTTATATTATAAAAATAGAGACTTTTTATTAATGGGTGCAACATGTGAAAGGCCTACGAGGGTTACCTTAACTAATCGTAATCATAATCAACTTTTTCTTCTCGATTGGTGCGATATCCGCCTAAGCGATTTCGACGGAGCTAACAAAGCGTGCCACTCGTTTCTTTTCCTGTTAACCGGCGCCAGTTGGACACACCAAGCCTTCCTCATCCTCTGCTACCACCAGCAGGTACCGCATTGCATACTTTCAAAGCTGGAGCGTTTCCATTCATTGGGATGACATGACCCAGCCAACATTGCCGCTGGATCTTTATTCGCTGCGCTATGTCTATGTCGTCGTAAAGTTCATACAGATCATTGTTCCATTTTTTACGATATTCGCCGCTGCCAACGCGCAAAGGCCCAAAAATCTTGCGCAGAATCTTTCTCTCAAACACTCCAAGCGACAACACTAATATAATCAATACTTGGATCACTCGTCAAGGGATCGCTCAATCGACAAAAATAAGGAAATGATCAACTTCATGCGTACGTCGGATCCTTATTGCGCGCATCCTTAACGTTCGAAGCATTTTTATTTTTATAAAAATAACTCCGTTCTTTTCGAATTTATTTAATTATTAAGAGGTTAGGGGTAGTTAGAATTTTCAAAAAAGTAGGTTTTTTGTTTTTTTCTTTGCATTTTCTTAAAATATAATATGTACCTTAAAAATATTGTGTGAAAATTTGAAGTGAATCCGACAAATACTTTTCGAGTTATTCAACAATTAACATAGGGCGCTCGGGCGCTCCGGTAATTATAAACGATAACAAAACTTTACAGGTAAATACGTTTTTCTCAAAACTATGTTTTTTGAACTGGTGATCACTGTAACTTAAAAACCGCGTGGTAGACTTCAATAAAATGTATGCAGCGTTTGAAAACATAAAAAAATCGTGCCTGATCCGGAAGTTTTTTTTGAAGTCAAACTTCTTAGGCGTCGATGGACGAGCGAGAATGGAGAGTAAAATTTCAAGGCCATGCAACGTTTGGCGCATTTTCGTTCCGCGAGAGAGAAAAAAGATATAACGTAGAGGAAATGGAGAGAGAGAGCTATACCTTGTATATATCTAAGATACACTTTAGGCTATTTTTCCTGAGGTTTTTCTTGTGGTTGCTAATTTCTAGTGAGAAATAACACTGCCTACTTTTTGGCGCTTGTTTGTTGGCGCAAACTTGTAGGAAACTTATTTTCGGTGCCTACTTTTTGGCGTTATATTTCCTTGGTGCCTACTATTTGGGACAGTTTTTGGTCCCAATTTTTTTGGCGTTTTTTTTTGGTGCCTACTTTTTGGCGCTTATTTCCGTTTCGAGGCTAGTGCTTGTGCGTACTATAAAATGCTATCCATTCCGGCGTCGGATTTATTGGTATTGCCTTGCGGTAATTTGTGCCGTTGCTGCGGTCCTGGAATCGCTGCGTTTATGCGGGTGATAAATGCTCGGCGTAGTGCGCGTTGTTGCCACGGTTTGTGTCCGGCGTTTACCTACACCGGTCGACCCTTCTCCGTTTTTTGTAAATTTTGTCTATTTGTATTCTCTGCAAATGTTGTGAATTTATTTAGATATATATTCTTTCTCTCTCTCTCTCTCTCTCTCTCATTCTCTCTTATGTATCTCCCTCTTTCTTTGTCTGCCTTGAAAGTTTCACTTCTGTTATGTGTACAGAACGTGTCTACTCGCACTTTTTTTTTAATTCCGATTTTTTTTTTAAATTAATTACCGGTTTTTTTCTAGAAATTTGGCTAAAGTTAAGTCGAAACATGATGTATTAGTGCTATGTTTTTATTTTTGTAAAATAAAGCAATTTACCAGCAACAAAAAAAAATATTGCAAATCATCATTTTTTCGAGCCTCTACTACCCCTAACCCCTTAAATATTTCGAAGGTTACACAATTCTTACAACTAAGTTAACAAATATGAGCTTAAAAGCTAATAGTGAGAGACAAAATCTGAATTGTTGTTGTGGTAATATATGTATATATTAAAGAGAAAGAGATTGGTTCACATAATGTCATTAAGGAAAAGATCAGTTAGTAAGGGAGCAAATTAAGAAATGTGAAGAAGAGATGTGAAAGCGTATGTAAGTAGGAAAGGTAAGGAGAAAACTAGTAAGGAAGTGTGTGCGGTTGGTAGTGGGAGCATGGGTATGTGACTATATTAATAGAACAGCTTTTGATTTGCATCACCTCTACTTCGTCATTTTGCAACTGGTGCAATTCTACTCACTCTCGAACTAGTATGATTTCTTCCATCGAACACTCGTTCAAGAACTAGAGTGTTTGTTGAGTAGTCTGGCTTTTCATTGTAGCAACACACAGCATACAGCACCGCACATACACTTACACATATACTCATGCAAGCATATTGCATACCAGATGAGAAATGCATCTTTTGCTTTTCTTTGACATTTCGCCTTAAGACAAGTGGCAATAAAAGTTGCAGTGCAAATGAAAGGTTATACTCGTACATACATGCATATGTACATACACTTTTGGCCTTTACAAACATGTAGAAGAGTGTGTTTGAACTGATTTTATTTCCTTACAAGCTTCTCCCCTGACACACGCTGTTATACTGAACATTACAGTGAGATATTCAAGTTTGTATGTATGGATGTGCATTTTTTGCTGCTTCTTCCTTATTATTTAATCTGTAAACCATTTATGATTTTATTAGCTTTGTTGTTGTTCTATGACTACCCAGGACCAGTGTTAATTTGCGCTTGCTTCGGTTTGAATTGCATAAGAAAATATATGCATCCAATGTGGCTTTCGAACTGGTCAATATTTTTGATTGCCGGTGCTTGAGAGTTTAGAGTTTAGCCAAAAATAGTTGAAACTATGAATTTAAAGCGCTAATTAGAGACAAGAACATTAAAGTACCTTAAGTTCTAATGAACGGTCAAATGCGTTTCAGTGATTTTTTATTACTCAGTGAAGGTACTTGATATTTCGGAATCCGAGCTTGCTTTTTGCCTAGTTCAGTTCATTCTAAGCTAAATGAATACCCATCGAAAGCTAGGAGAAGTGATGCGTGCTTTATAAATTAACTCAAATCCCTCAAAGGTAGTATCAGTGGCCTTGACTTTGTACCTCCTCAACATAACTGCAGAGCTGACACTCAACTAGAGCTCTGGGTCATTTTAGAAAAGATGTGTGGAGGCAACTCGAATGCTTATCAGCGGGTACCAGAATAATAGGCAGTATTTTTATTTAAAAAAATATGAATGCTGTTTTTTTTTCAATTCTCAAATTGGTAGATATATGCTCCGGTGATGCCGTCATTTGTACCGTCCCCAGCTTTAAGATATTATAGCCCTTCCGCAGAGCTTCCCACCAAACCACGCTTCCGTACATTAATTGGCAGAGCCCCTGAGTACTACTTTCACAGAACGGCCTGTGGCTTGAGTCTTCATTTTTTGCCGAATATAGATTTGCAGGTGTAGACAGCTAAGCTGGTTTTCTTGACCTGATTTTCAATATGTAGCGTCCAATGCAGTCTGGAGTTTTTCGTCCTTCAGAGAGTTTTCCACAGATTTTTCCCTCCCACCTCATGTAAGGTTGTTTCCGTGGATTTCCCTTCAGGTAAAAACAATTGGTGTTTTTTTCAAATTCGTTTTTGTGTTTTTAGATTTCAGTTGGTCATTTTTTTTAACAAGTTCAAAAGCCTAAGGGCGTAAATATTTAGGGAAACCTAAATAAGCAGATACTCATTTCGCGGTTGCCCAGCGGATGATTCATTCAAAACAAATATGTTCAGCAATAAATTCTGTATATGTTTTTTATGTACTTAAATTTTAATTCAAAATTAACCTTTCAATTTTTATGCGCTAATAAACATACTTTCTGTTTCAATGCTCTCGTTTTGTACACCCAATTTAGACTTTCTTAAATCGCATTCGCATGCCAGCTATAGCAAAATACCATTTCAGCTTCAACTAATTAACAACGCAATCTTTTATCTGTGAATTAATTCATTCACGCGCGCATTAATGTCTCCGGGGAGCAAATAAATTCGTGCCACGACCAGCAAGCATCCCCACAAATATACATAAATACCTATACACGCATCTATCCTTGGTATGCCATCATCCACACACACATACATACTTGTATACAGTTTATACCTTAAATATGTCGTAAATTCAGGAGGCAATTTGTAAATTTTACTAACATACCCAAAGCAAATGCAACACTCTCAGCAAAATTGTCGCCAAATGGAATTTGGAACGACTCGAGCCTGTGTTGTATTTATGAAATTACAAATCGGATAGTGTATGCGAATGGTATAACCCAGTGAGAAGGTGGTGGAGAATGGTGGAAGGAGCTAACAATAAAGAGCGGCGCTGTGTTTTGCTGTGCGCATGTGTGTGTGCATCGGTGGGTGGTGGAGTGAATCTTAAATAAGTGCGCAAATGAACACTTAACACCTGTAATGACCCGCAGCAGCAGGACAATTTAATGACCGCAGAAAAAGAGAGAAAGCGGAGGCAACTAGGCAAAGCAGCGACTACAAATTGTTGAGCTGGCCACCTATGTTAGTTGCCTGGCCATTGTAAAACTCTGGACTGGTGAATAGTTCGTTGCTTTACCGCCTGCTATACCTGAGCTATGATGACGTTATAATGTAATTACAGTAACAACAATTAAATTTTAGCCAAACATTATCAAATGAATTTGTTGGATTGTGCGTTTATTAGAGTTGAGCGAGTAAAAAAGTATTTGATACCGAGTTCGCTTATCCCGATTCCGCTCAGAATTTTGAAATTGGATTTTTTGATGGACTTTTAACTCATACTTACCCTAACCATTATTAGTTTGCACCACTACGATTTCTTTTTAAAAAATTAAGTTTTTATTATTACTATTTTTTAAAAATATAGTTTATACTACAACAAAAATTATGTGATGAAAAGTTTCAAACTTTATACAAAATTTTTAAAAATTTCATCAAAACGTTCAACTTTTAACCACCTCCATTCTGAGTACGCAGTTTTATAGCGTACTGAATTTTACTATCACGAAGTACAAGTTTCGACTGACTATAAAATATCGGTTTTTTCTTCCATAAAAAGGCTGCCACAGCCGAATGGATTGGTGCGTGATTACCATTCGGGATTCGGAGAGAACGAAGGTTCAAATCTCGGTGAAAGACCAAAATGAAGAAACAGTTTTTTCTAATAGCAGTCGCCCCTCGGCAGGCAATGGCAAATCTCCGAGTGTATTTCTGCCATGAAAAAGCTCCTCATAAAAATATCTGCCGTTCGGAGTCGGCTTGAAACTGTAGGTCCCTCCATTTGTGGAACAACATCATGACGCACGCCGCAAATAGGAAGAGGAGCTCGACCAAAAAGGGTGTACGCGCCAATTATATATAAATATATATAAAGGGTGATCAAATAGCAGTTACATTTTCCAATAGCATTTTGTGGACATATGGCGCATGACTACTGTCAAATTAAATACATTTTTTTTTCAGTATTCATTGACACTTCATCATGGAAAGACTTACGCTCTCAACAACGCTTACAAATCGTGCAATTACGAAAATCTATGCTTTGTGAAAAGTGTTCATCAGGTCAACTATGGTTGGGATGAGGCCCATTTTTGGCTTAATGGCTACGTCAATAAGCAAAATTGCTACATTTGAACTAAAAAGTAACCCGAATCCATTCAAGAACAGTCGTTACGTCCAATGAAAACAGCCGTTTGGTGTGATCTATGGGCTGGAGAAATCATCGGTCCATATTTCTTCAAAGATGAGGCTGCCGCCAATAAGCCCATGATCTCCATAACATTTGGTTCCAAAAAGACGGCGCTACTGGCATCCAGCCATTGAAGAAATGGATTCACTGCGTCGTTGTTACGGTGAGCAATTTATGCCTCGTCTCGGACCAGTGGGTTGGCCACCGAGATCGTGTGATATCACACCTTAGGAATTTTATTTGTGGGGATATGTAAAGTTTGAATGGTTAACCAGCTTCGTTTGAGCCATTGGCAAGTTCCGGGGCTCGCATATCTTTTCCAGCATCAGATTAAAGAAGTCATGACAGAAACCTCTGTACCCTCATTTGGTATCAAGCGGCTCGGAGAAGTCCTTTTCAATTCTGACAGCTCTGCTGGTATTGTGAACGTCAATACGAAGCCGTATTAGTTTTGCGGGGATACCAAATTCAGACATCACGGCATACAGTCAACCCCTTTTCGAGCTGTCGAATGCAGTTTTGAAATTGACAAAAAGATGGTGCGTGTCGATGATTCTTCTTTCAGGGGTCTTTTCTAAGACTTGACTACTTTTTCCAATAAATCTGGCCGTATGGCGTCAATGGTGGCTTGAATAATGCAATAAATCGATTGTTTGTAGGAACTAAATTTCGTCGATGTTTAGCTGATTAATAGCACTCATCATTCACCATAATAACACCTTCCTTTTTTCGAAATAAGTAAGGTCGAGGGTGCATTGTTCTATGAATTTCGCAAAGAGAATAAATAGTTTTTTCAAAGTAAATTTGCAAAACTTGGAAGCGCTGTTCTGACATTAAAGGATTCATAATGACGTGCCAAACCTTACTGAACAGTTTGCTATACTCAGCTGTCAAACCATAGTTATCGATATCGATAGTTCTCATGCAGCTAAAAAACGTCCGATACATACTTTACTACTCTGTTGTTAATCTCCTCAAGGTAGAGATAGCGAGTGGCTGCATTTTTATGGTTCACCCGTGCAGCTAACAGCTTTTGGACACCTCTTCCTTGCCCTGTGATATCTGCGAATCCCGAAGTCTCGCACCCATCCCTAATGCATAAATACTCATAAACATAATATGTGCATGTGGCTGTTTGCTAAATTTATGGTCAACCGGAAATGCTGCCATAAGTGTACTATAAGAAGAAAATTTGTTAGTTTAGCAGGTACGCAGGTGCGTGTGTATGTGTTGGATGCAGCCAGTTTATTACATCCATTCGCACGGAAATTAACCAGACAAAAACTTAATTAAATGCAAAAGCAATAGTTGCTGTGAATAGTTCGTAAATGGCTAATTAAAATACCGAGATTAGTGTAGGGCAAATTATTTTAATGAGTTATATTATTTTAGGAAGTTTTAAAGCCTTATTTATAAATCTATATACAGCATTTTTTTATTTTTTTCTAGTTATTCTATATGATATATTTTTTTATTCTTACTATAAATAAATGAAACATTTTATTTGCACTTTTCAGAGAGAACGTAGGTTCGAGTCTCGGAAGAGTGAAGAAAAAGTTCTTTTCTAATAGCGGTCGCCCCTCCGAGTGTATTTCTGCCATGAAAAAGTTCCTCATGAAAAAAATATCTGACGTTCGGAGTCGGCTTGGATCTGTAGGTCCCTCCTTCTATGGAACAACATCAAGACGCACACCACAAATAGGATGAGAAGCTTGGCCAAACACCAAAAAAGGGTGTGCGCGAAAAATAACGTAACCATAAATGCATTTATGCATTTTTTACAGCCCTCGAAACGATGCCACCTCAACATTCTTCGATTGCGCTGTAGGCAATCTGATCCTCAAGAAATGAGAAAAATTACATAATTTCGTTATTTTTTGAAAAATCTTATCGGCTGCCTTGAAAAATATTTAAAATTAATTACCTACGTTGCACCATATCGGCCTTTTCTTTGCCTGCTTATTTCCGCTTAGTGGCGTTTGGCTTAGCGACCACACAAATTAAAAAGCAATTTTATATAAAAATATTGTTCCAAATACCATCGTGCAAGCACCGTATTCACCTGATATAGCCCTGTGCGACTTCTTTTTGTTTCCCAAGTTGAAGTTACCCCTTCGTGCCAGGAGAATTCAGTCCATAGAGGAGATAAAAGAGAATGCGACGAAGGAGCTGAAGGCCATCCCCTCGTCGGCGTACCAAGGGTGCATGGAGGACTGGGTTTAACGTTGGCACATGTGTGTTGCATCAGACGGATCATAGTTTTTTTGTTTTTTTTTTTATTTATTAAGAGCTAAAGCACTGGCTACTATGGCCTTCGGCTATTAGTATAATAAAAATTACAGCGTGTCTTATAACCTTAACTTACATCTAGATACATAATCACAAATTTTATTTAAATTGCATACCGTTGTCTGTTTGAGGAGTTCCGATGGTTTGATGCTTGAGTAAAAGAATGTTCTGATATTTTGTAGGGGAGGACAAGTATCTATCAGATGAAGTGTAGTAAATTCCTTGGAGCCATAAAAAGGGCATGTAGGCTTCGGTGAACCGCTGAGCAGGTGGGCATGTGTCATGAGTGTGTGACCGATTCTCAGTCGAGTGAAGATTTTTGCTTGGTGACATAATGTAGATGGAGGGTACATATTTTTTTCCCCAAAGGGGTTCAAGTTTTTAAAAGGATGCTGATAAATGTTCCATTTAGTTGCTGCGTTATCTGCGGCAAGTTCTTTCGCTAGTATCTTTATGTCATTGCAAGTGATTTAGTCAAATGTGTGTAGAGGTTCCTTATTCGCCTCTTTCGCTCTCTTGTCAGCTTTTTCGTTACCATTTATCCCAGAGTGCCCAGGAATCCATATAATTTTGATTGCACCTATATGTATTGAAATTATATTGCGGATTTTTGTTATCATCGGGGTGTCATTTGTGGGGTTTAAGATAGCTTCGATTGAGGATTTGCTGCAATTTGGTGCAATTTAAGTGCTTGCTACATTTCTGGGAGGCAAAGATTACTGCTTCAAGTAACGCAGATGCTTCAGCTGTAAATATTGAAGTGAATCTTGGCAAAATTCCGGCATAGATGGTAACACCTTCTGCGTTTGTCATTGCAAACGATGTGCAGGTGTCGGTTTTTGATCCGTCGGTAAAAACGATCTTCCAATCTTTCTTTAATGGGGAAATGGTTTCGAGAAAAATCTGGTTGTATTCGTTTGTATTAGTGGAATCTTTTAAATGTTTGGATAGATTGTTCAATATCATCGAGTTGGGAACGACCCACGGTGGATGTATTGCAGGTTCTACAAGTACTGGCTGAGCAATGATATCCAGTTTTTCGGCTTCTTTTAGAATGATGGAGATTGTTGATTCCCGGCTCTTTCTGTTTAATTTTTGAGTACTCGAGTTGATGTGTTTAAACAAAAGTCTGTTTCTACATTGAATTATCTTCAAAATACTGGTCCTTGTATTGTTGGCCACCCTTTCCGAGATGGTGGGAAGTCCAGCTTCCGCTAAGGTAACGTTTATGGGGGAAGTGGGGCAGGCTATGATGCTTCTCCTGACTGCAGCGTGGTAAGGTGCTTCTAGGCGCTTTAGATGAGTTTTAGCGCAGTGTCCGTATATAACCAGTCCGAAGTCAATTTTAGATAAGATTAGAGATCTAGTGATACTTAATAATGTACTTGTATGTATTAAACAGTACTTTGAGGATAAGTATATAACAATGTTTAGGCTAGATAATAGGCTTCACCTAACGTATCCACAATGTTGCTTATAAGTAAGTCGCTTATCAAAGATAATGCCTAGTATTTTAAGTGTGTTGGTGTGGGGGATTATGGTATTGGAGCAGGATATAGGTGGGAATATGCATTTATGCTTGCGACATATATGGAATGTAGAACTTTTATTCATAGAAATACTGGCTCCCGAAGCTTGTGACCAAACTTCGAGGTCCGCAAAGACACCGCTAAATGTACTTTTAACTTCTGATAAATTTTTGGTATTTGAAAAAATTACTACATCATCTGCGTAAATTAAGTGTTCGACATGCAGATGTTTGGATATTACAGAGTTAACTTCATTAAAAGCTATGATGAACAAAATGACAGATAGAGGTGATCCTTGAGGAATACCATTAAAGAGGGGAAGGATTTGGGATTCATGGTTGTTAGCACGAACATAAAATTAGCGATTGCATAAGTACGATTTGATAGTATTATACATTTTTTCCCCAATCTTCCAGCGCTTTAGCTCTTCCAATACATTGTGAGAGCCTATTCGATCGTATGCCTTTTCAAAATCTAAGCTAAGCACATGAAGGAGATAAAATACTTTTGCCTGAAATTAAACTCTGTTTGGTTTTATTTAAACATTCCCGGTCAGATCCGAAAGTATCATAAGGTATGTTAAAAAAAGCCATCCAGGAGACATTAGCTCAACATGTAAAAACCTCTGTGCAGAAAGAAGAAAAATAAATTAGTTCATCCCGCTTTTGACATTTATGTAATTTGAGCTTAAAAAATTGTGTATTTATACGAACTGAAATTGTGTGAAAGTGTGTACATAAGTGTTTAATAGCGCGGATCTTTATATCGAGCACCGAAATGTAAGTATTTAGTGCAGCTAATCGATTCGAAGAAACATGAATATTTTACAGCAAATTGTGTTTTTTCCATGTGCACTTACATATTTGCATTTGTAGACTCATAACGAACAGGACATCAGCATCCAAAACGTCAATGCTGAAAGTGTGTTGTGTGCTAAGATTATTTGCTCATAGCCGTCACCAACAAACTGTGGCGAATGAATTTCAATCCACAGTTTCGCTTATTTTAAAGGAGATACTACTCATTTTGAAAAGAGAAAATTTCCAGTGCTTCGATAAACAAGATATGCTTGTTGCTTCCAATATTTCTCTAGATCAGGAATACCAAATGTGATTAGCTGCGTTGAAGGAACGCATATAACGATTTATGCTCCTACTGCCCCTAGACGACAAACAGCTGAAGCTTTGTTGCAGAATGAATTATTGAATCAAAATCATGTATCTTATTTCATTTGAAACTTTTGAATTCTACATTACATATAGGTAAAATTAAAATTTATTCTAGGTTCATAAAAAATAAACAAAAATCACACATTAAATTCATTCACTTCATAAAATATTAAACTTAAAATTACTTCACATATTCAACAACTTTCGATTTCATTTTCATTAGCCGTGGTTCTTCTAAACCTATGTTTTGCATTTGAGGACCAACTTCTTTTTCTTTTTTCTTCCTTTTTACTTTCTTCTTTTATTTCCCATATGTGTAGTTCCTGCCTTTTTAGTTCTTACATTTTTTATGGCGAAGCGAATGTAGGTTTTTCGCCAATGGCAATACAGAAAATTCATTGTGCCGAATTCGCTAGCGATTCGCATCTCGCAACTCGAAACTGTTAAATTTGCATATACTTCGATTCTTTCAAGTTGTCGAGCCCTTGAAACCTAAGGTTTTATGTAATTTTTTTTATAATGTATTTAACTCTTGAATAAAAATTTCCGTAGTGATAACACGGCGTTACACACATTCTGTCCTATGAACCAAATATACTTTTTCGGAAAGGGGATAAAAAATAAAAATACACGTATATCGGCGATTTTTATGTACACGTCACATTTTTTTTTGTGTATTTTATAACTTTAAACGAGCAATTCTTGTATGCATATCTGTATAGCCACACGATCTCAGGATTAGCTTAACGGATTTGAATGAAATAGGGCACACAGATTGTGTATCACATTTCTAAACTTTTCACCTAGGTGTTGCCACTGACAATGTTTCACAGGGTTGCCACTTGTTCGAAATTAAAAAAAAAAAATGCATGAGATATGCCGATGTGGGTATCAAAAGAAAGATATTTCACTCCGCATTACAATAGAGATATAAAACCCCGAATTTTTTTATTAATTTTATTATATTAAAATTA
This sequence comes from Anastrepha fraterculus, assembly GCA_037575425.1. NCBI lineage: Eukaryota > Metazoa > Arthropoda > Insecta > Diptera > Tephritidae > Anastrepha > Anastrepha fraterculus. The sequence goes on along the minus strand of JAYXIM010006645.1, from coordinate 82,104 downwards.
AAAATTGTTACATTAAAAATTTTAATGCTTTTAAAGAAACTTAGGCCTTTTATTTTTGCGTTTGTAAGCATTTATGTCAGTATCGTCATATGGAATACTGCTACGTCGATCACGAGCGGCTGTTATTTTAAAATCACTATATTCCACTGCTTCAAGCGTGATGCAAAGAGTTCGGCTGTTCTCTTTGACAAATTTCCTTCTCGTACAAGGTCATTGAAGTCGGCTTGCGTTACTAAATGCGCCACTGGAGTCCCAAGTTCACTGGGTGTTGGTACAAATTCCGATACTTCTGGTTCCCCGCACCTCGCATTCGGTGCAAGAAATGTTGATAGCATTGTTGGTGCTACTGTTGGTTCTCAATTCCTTAATTCGGGAACATCATCAAAAATCTCCATTGAAGCGGCTATACGTTCTTCTGGTGAGTACAGAACCGCTGGAATAACCGATTCTACATTAGCGTAGCGAATTTTGTTGCGGCGAAAGTATTGGTACCCTTTAGTTTGAGTAAAAGTTACGCAAAAGTAGCACAGTTCACTGCAGTGCCCCGTACATGGTAGCCAAATTGTTGGTACAGAGTCCTTTATTGTTGACCTTCCATCAGTAAACTTGCATAAATTTCTATAGCAGTTTCTATAGTCGCACACGACTTCCGGAGTATACCACAAGTAAGGAACATAAGCAGTATTGAATATTTTCTGAAACGAATTAACCACTGTTTTCGTAATATTTTTAAAATTTTTACTTGGTGCGAATTAGCCACAAACGTAGTTTGTTAGTTATTTCGAGTCGGGCACTGCATTTTTCGTAAGATGAAATATACAGAAAGACGTTTTCGCGCAACAGAAGTTAAAACAATTGTCAAAGTATACGTCTCCTAGTAGCGCAACTGTCAGAAGATCGGAACTTCCCATGATTCAATTATACAAGGTTAAGTAAAGTTTGACAACTGATTTCGGATGCTACTTAATCCATTGATGCAATTTGGAAGCAAGGGAAAAAAGGGCATAAGTTTATCCCCTTTCTGAAAATGTAGTACAAAATTTTATGTTATTAACACACTTTTATTAGGTCGGGTTGTATGTATGTATGTATGTATGTATGTATGTATGTATGTATGTATGTATGCATGTATGTATGTATGTATGTATGTATGTAACGGAATCTTTGAGCTTAATTTTCACTGGCTTCTAAACATCTGATCGACTTGAAATTTTGCACACCTATCAAGGACCGATGACAATGCAATAATTTGATAAAAGTTTTCCATTATCCTTATTGGGATTGCCAGGATTAATATTTTCTGTTTTTACCTGTGGGCAAAAAGTAAGGTGAATTTGGTTGTAAAATGAAAAATCTTTTTTTATTCTTGTAAATCAGTTTCTCAGGCTCCCACCACGAAATAAGTTCTTCATCCCGATTACTTCTTTATCACGGCCGAAAACTGCATAGCTTTAGACTCACAGTCGATAAGAAAGGAATTAAATATAACACGAATATATCGAATCATTTATTCACTGACTGCAATGATAACAATAATTTTCATTCATAATAAACAAAAAATATTGTAGTTTAGAGAAACTAAAAAACACGCTTTTTTGCTAATCGAACTAAAAAGTAGAAAATAAAAAATAGTTTAAAAAAACTAAAAAACACGCTTTTATTGCTAATCGAACTAAAAAGTAGAAAATAAATTTTAATGACAAAGAGACCTATAATGAAGTAATAGCAAATCGAACGATCAATCATAGTCAACTACCTCAGAACAGAATTGTAACAAAAATTAAGATACAAATAGAGTAATTCAAATTAGAGTTAAAAGCGTGGGATGCATTTTGCTTCACTTTCATAACCCTCTGTACATAGGTAGTTGCCAATAGAATGATTGTAATATTTACTATATCAAGCATCCCACGCTTTTAACTCTAATTTGAATTACTCTATTTGTATCTTAATTTTTGTTATAATTCTGTTCTGAGGTAGTTGACTATGACTGATCGTTCGATTTGCTATTACTTCATTATAGGTCTCTTTGTCATTAAAATTTATTTTCTACTTTTTAGTTCGATTAGCAATAAAAGCGTGTTTTTTAGTTTTTTTAAACTATTTTTTATTTTATAAGTGGTACTTAATTATTTATATTTTTAACTTAACTATTCCCATGGATTTGTGTCATATATATATGTATTTTGACCATGCATCGGATTGGAATCCATAAGTGCCACTTGTAAACCTACACTGAAGTAATAAATAAAACAACTTGAGAATAGTGTAAACTCTTAACGAGGAAAAAACACTTTTATTTCGTCACGTCCGCTAATCATACATTTGATTTTTTAACGAGATTACCTGCAAAGTTACAAGTATAAAATCTGTGTTAAAAAAAGATAAATTTATATATACGCAGAAACACAAGTAGACGCCCAAAGCATGGCATACTTTACTTACAATTATCTTATCGAATGCTCATTGTTCTCTTCTTTTGTTTATTGCACCGGTTAAGAACCTTTATTCGAAAGTGCATCCGGCATTTAAAAAAATCGTTTGACATCATCGCGTCACTTAATGTGAACAATTTTTGTAAAAATGATATCCCACCGTAAAGCTCCCTGCCGTTGAACTGGTTAAACGCTGATTCCAACATTTTAATTTTGTCCAAGAACTCGGAGCTTGGTTTAACTAATCCGCCCTTAGATAAAGTGCCAACCCAAGTAAATGTAGGCTCATTGCATGAACAATCGGTTAACTTTAATTTGCGTATTATGTAACCGGCAATATATTCAAGGGCATCTTCGTGTAAGCTATCAAAGTCAGCGTCCTCATTTCATGAATCGTTGGCGAAGAGAGAGTCGTCTAAAACTATCTCATCTTCTGTTAGCAAACTTTGTAAAGTTTCTAAAGAAGTATCATTGAGACGGAGCCCGTAGTTTCGTCGGCCTCAACATTGCCACGATCAACTAATATTGAAGTATTTCGTGCTGTTAATAGAAAGCGGTAAGTTATTCAGAAATGAGTAATATATGCATTCATTCACCTAATAAATATCTTCGTAATCTATATTTAAATTCCATAGGACTAGGATTGTCATACAACCCGCCTTTGGCACGCATCGCCCTGAAAAAATGCTCCAGTACATCCTGATTTAATCGATAAGTCAGAATGTACTGAAAGCAGTACTTTTCCTGAACATAACGATGTAAGTCCCTGAGGGACTTGTTGCTTAGTTGTATGCCTCTTTGAAAAGGCAACATTGAAACAATGATTTTCACAGAACTTTCAATAGAATTGAAAGATGCGAAAGTCTAAGCAAAATGGAATAGGCAAAACAGTATTGACTGCTAACTTTTTCAGCAAAAGTTTTAATTTCTACGCTTTTGAGTACTTTTTCTTTAGAATTTGCTCTGAAATAAAAAGTAGCTTTTCCAAGAGGACAACACGGATTTATTAAGTAGCTTCAAGATGGCTAACACAGGGTGAAAATTAAGCTACTTACATCACCTTTAATTATTGCTTCATGGGAACTTCCGGAACTGTAACAAAAACACAAACGGCACAGAGTGTGTTGTATGAAACAATAAATTAAAGGTTAATAAGTTGTTTAAAAATTTGGAGTCCCTTCAAGTTATGCCGAAAATTTAGAAAATTTTTTTTTTTAGAAAAAAAAAAAATTCACGAAAATCTGAGAATTGATAAAATTTTTTTCCACGAGTCTGCCTGCAGAAATTCAGCGTGATTGGATCACGGAAAAAGGGTTAAAAATTGATCCAAAGTTTTTCACACAGGCGGACTATGAGCTCTATATTTTATACATAAAAAAAAAATTCTGACGTGTACATGAAAATCGCCGATACACGTGTATTTTTATTGTTTCTCCCCTTTCCGAAAAAGTATATTTGGTTCATAGGACAGAAAAAAAGTTCGTTTTTGTAACGCAGTGTAATATCTCTAATATTTGATTGTTATTAAATAAAGCACTTTCTAATGAAATAAATTTTAATTTTTTTTAGGTCTAGCTCCACATATAGTACACACAGAACTTAATGATGTATTAGTTAGTACTGGGTTATGGGGTTATGCAGAAATGGCACTAGCAAGGACATCGAGCAACTCCAACATAAATATATGCATACGTTGACAGTCAAGCGACAATAAAAGCAATAAACTCATATGAAATTTCATCTAAAAATGTTCTTAGGACCAGGGTCTAGTCGCAGACAGATGGTTAGACATCTATTGAGTATTCCGATCCATAAACCATAAAACCATTGAGGGTGGTATTTGTTCGTTCGCATCTGGAGTAAGCTGCAATAATCTGGTGCCCTTTCCACCAATTCCATATTGAAAGCATAGAACGCGTACAAAAGGTGTTTTTCAAATTTAACTTACGTTGATTGGGTTTCACCGATCCGATACGAAGGCGCTTCAATAAGTACCCATATTGGATGACAGAGGGCGTTCCTGAGGGAAGTTGGTGTTAGCATCGTGTGCTGCCATCTATCAAACGACGGCAAACAAATTTCAGACTGATTGATAGATTGGTTTGGGTCTGGCAGCTATTCGAGTAAGACGTGCTTCGAATTTCGCTAAGATTGAAAAAGAGCGTCCGGAAAATCGGTTTTTGTTTTTGGATGGGAAACAATGCGAGGAGATAAAAGCAAAGTTGGATGCAGTCTATGGGGACGCTTCGTCATCTATGACCACAGTCAGATATTGGTTTCACGAGTTTAGACGTGGGCAAACATTCGTTTTTGATGAGGAACGACCAGGATGCGCGGCAGACGTGGTTACCGAGGAAATCGTGCAAAAAGTCCACAACATGATTCCCGCTGATCGACGAACGAAAGTGCGTGAAGTATGTAATAAAGGCCATAGGTGTATCGTTCGAAAGGGCTTTAATATTTTACATGATAAGTTGGCGATGGGTGTCGCGATTGCTCACAAGCAACAAAAAGCGGATGCGGCTGTTAACGTCGAAGCCGTGTTTGGAGCAGTTTAAGCCAGATCCCAAGGAATTTCTGCGTCGAGTTGTTACCATTGACGAAACCTGGATTCATCATTACACACCAGAAACTAAGCAACAACAAAAACAATGGATTTCCCTCGGTAAATTTTCTCCAAAGAGAGGCAAAGACAGTTCCATCGGCCGGAAAGGTCATGACAACAATATTTTGGATTTTTTAGAAAAAACCAAGAACAATCACTGGACAGTACTACAGTGAATTATTTGACCGTTTTCACAAAAAATTGAAGGAGATATGGCTGCATTTGGTGAAAAAGAAGGTGTTGCTTCACCACGATAATGCCCCAGCTCATTCATCCGGAGTTGTCGCCGCCAAGCTGCCTGAATTGCGTTATGAATTGCTGCCGCAGCCTCCGTATTCACACTACCTGGCCCCTGTGACTTGATCTTGTTGCCTAACATGAAGGTATGGCTCGCGGAAAAAAATCACCGAGACAGAAGCATAGGTATTTTGGAGAGTTCGACAAATCCTATTGTTTGGAGGGGTTAAAAAATGGTCTCTCGATAAAACGAGGCCAATATTATTTTTAACTTTTATTTTTTGCATTAGCCAATGAGTTTCTGACTGACAGCCACAATTGGAAAGATCAAATTTTAATATTCCGTGGAGGTATCTTCGTGCTTCGTTGTCTTTCCATACAAATATTACTAAAGCGAATTATGCCCGTAATGCGTCTATTGGAAGTGCTATTTGCGAACTTAACCAAATCTCAACATCTGTCGATCTTGATTTTTCCCGGCCTAAAACAATTTTTACTTAGTTTAGGTAAAATTGCTATTTAGTGTGTAGGAAATTATTGCTTCAGAAATTAAATATGCAAATAAAAAATGCTCCTTCGAATTAAACGAAACGTCCAACTGCTGGATACACAAATAAAACGGAAAAAAATGGAGCAACTCTGAGGAAATATAAAATCGGACATGATTGCGGCTGTTCTTGTGCAAGTCGGCTGCAAAAGACTGCACCAATTGTTAGACGATAACCAAACATAAATAGCGCCCCTCGTAAATAAATATATTTACGAATACGACCGCAATGAAATGAAAACATAAAATTATGCATATAAATATCGGACGAGCACATGGTCGTAAACAAACAGTTTTCATGGAATTTAAATAGTCTACACAAATCGTAACATTCAGAATATCTTCGCATTTTTCTCTCCCTTTTGTAGCGCATTACTTCAAGGCTCGCAGCGCAAAGTGTTGCCACAAATTCGGTGCTGTGAAGAAGGCACTTACGATTACAATACAGAAGACAGTCGTAGTCAAATAAAATAAAATTATCTAATACATGCACACATTTGTGTTTCAAGCATAAGTATACACACACACACACACACACATACATCCCAGTACATTTGCATGAATGTGTATTGGTGCGCTTTGTAACAGCTGTTCAACGCTATTTCGCCTTTGGTCATAATTCAAATTTGCAATTTTCTATGCAAATTTGTTGCAGATTTCCGGTGAATAATGCAAGAAAGCACCGCCAACACCAGGAGCAGCCACAGCAAGTAACGCCATGTGTTACTTTCATCGCACTCCAACATAAACACATATAAATGCATGCATTTGCATACACATACATACATACATACATACACTTATTCATGCACATATACATCCATCCATATAGTATGGATGTACCAATGGTTAGTTGCAGGTTTACAGAGCAGCAGCATATTAGCATTTCATGTTGCCACCCATTTGTTGGTGTGCGAAAGAAAGAACGTTGCAAGTTCACATACACATGTAAACATGCATTTTACTTGTAACTGTATGCATATTTTTGTGTTTAAAGTCGTTAACGAAAAGAAATTCCCAAGGATTACTTTGCGGAAAAATCAAATAAGAGAGGTCCTTCAGACAAGTTTGTGAAACTTTTGAGTTGCTCGTGATTTTAATTAGTTGGATAAAAGTATATATAGCTCAGCAGAGTTTTCATAGTTATTGTTGTAATGCCTAATAAGAGCATGCACGTATGTGTTTAATATGAAAAATTCCAAGAAAAGTAAGGAACTCCTGAATTACTTACGAAACACCATTTCTTTAAGAGGCTAGCGATAGTCAGAGGCCCCGAAAAAATGATGATTTTCAATAATTATGTTTTGCTAGTCAATTGCTTTATTTTACAAAAATAAAAACATAGCATTAATACATCATGTTTCGACTTGACTTTAGTTAAATTTCAAAAAAAAAAAAAAGCAACCGCACTATTTGCGCATATTTGAAGTGAAACTTCTTAATTTCTGGATTAAATTTCTGGAAATATTTTAATGAGGATTGAAATAATTTTTTATAAAATTACATACAATAATAGTGGATAATATTATTATTCATTTATTTTTGAAATTTGTACATTAGTCGGTGCTTCAATAGCCTGAACATTTTGTATTGATGGTGCAATAGCAGCAGTGGTAACTGAAACTGAGCAGCGGTTTGTGGTAACAGCGGTTTGCCTGTGGGTAAGGTGAATTTATTTGCCAAACTTCGCGGGATTACTCGTAAAATTTCGCTCAAGTTATTTTTTCATGAGTTGGCAGCACTGTTAATAACATCTGGGCCAACTTTCATGTGAATGTCATTATCAGTAATATATTTACGCCTGTGCTTACCAAATGACCAATAGTGCATTTTTCGATTTTTACAATGTCTGATTTGATTGAGCAGAGAAATGCCATTAAATTTTGTTTGCGGAAAGAAATTTCGGCTGCGGAAACGTTTAGCATGTTGCAGAAGGCATTTGGTGATTCGACCATGTCGCAGAAAAATGTTTATAAGTGGTACAAAGACTTTAAAGAGGGTCGAGAACGTGTTGATGACTTGGAGCGCTTCGGACGACCATCGACGTCAACAGATGACCAACACGTCAATAAAGTGAAGGAGTTAGTGCTTAAAAATCGTCGGTTGACTGTTAAAGACCTTACTGATATGATCGGAATATCAGAAGAATCTGTGAAAACCATTTTGAAAGACCATTTGGGCCTACGAAAAGTCAAATCTCGTTTGGTACCGAAAACTCTCAATTTCTTGGAAAGAAGTCGTCACGTTGATGTGTGTGAAACAATGCTTTCACACTATCAGGAAAAGCTCAAATGCATCATTACGGGAGATGAGACTTGGATTTATGCTTACGACCCTGAAACAACCCACCAATCAAGCGAATATCGTGCTAAAGGCGAGGCCAGACCGAAAAGAGCACGTCAAAGTCGTTCAAAAATAAAGGCAATGAGGACAGTTTTTTTCGATTTTCGTGGTGTGGTGCACTATGAATTCCTTCCACCTGGCCAAACTGTTAATAAGGAATATTACTTGAGCGTTATGCGTCGTTTAGGTGAAGCTATTCGTCTAAAAAGACCTGAATTATGGGACAACAACTCTTGGTTTTTGCATCACGATAATGCACTGTCTCACACTGCACTCGTTCTTTGTGACCATTTCGCCAAAAATTCCACGCATATCGTTCCGCAACCACCGTATTCGCGTGATTTGGCTCCGTGTGACTTCTGGCTATTCCCAAAACTCAAGAGACCACTCCGGGGAACGCGTTTCGAGTCGATTAAGGAGATAAAAGCTGAATCGAAGTAGGCTATACCGCTGATTGCTATACCGGAAATGGACTATTTGGCATGTTTCGGGGATTGGAAAAATCGTTGGCATAAGTGTATTTCATCGAGAGGGGATTATTTTGAAGGGGATGAAATTGGTTTACAAGAATAAATAAAGATTTTTCATTTTACAACCAAATTCACCTTACTTTTTGCTCACATAGTTATGTTCTTAACTAGATTGTGTCGATATAGCGAGAAAATACGGCATCCATTGTTATTCCTGATTTTGTTGCTGAAATATGGCTGTCATTACTTATTTGTAAATTCAGCTGATGTTCTAAAAATTCTATTAATTATCTATTATTACCATCACGAGTGTATTTTAAAAACAAACCATGTAAAAATGCGATAATGTCGTTGATATGTGAATTTCGTCCATTTATCGCACGGCACACAGAAATACAAATATCACCGACATCTTCTGCTATAGCTGCATTTGATGTTGACCGTACAGCGGTAAATCCGTGTGAGGACATTCACGGTATCATTTTTGTTGTGGTAGATAGCGACTCCTCCGGTTCGAACATTACTTCTTTTACACTGGATGATGCAGTTAAAATTCGGTAAACTGATTTCCTCGTCCTCACGCAACCAAGTCTCATGAAAGACTAACACATTGGATTTTTCCATAACTGGATTCAATACGTCCGTAGCATGAGTACGTAGACTTTGTCAATTAAAAGAGTATATCGACAATCTTTCTCTTTGTTGTATAAATTGAATCATTTGTTGATCAAGAGTTTTCAAACAATTCATCCACAGTTTTCGAAACTCTGCTTGCAATGATGTCATTGTTGTCGATGGTCTCCGGCCATAGTAGAATCTCAAATCATCATTGCGTGTAATTATAAACAATCCATCAATGGAAGTAACACGTGACAGTGCGACATTCACTAGCGATTGTGACTGCTTTTTAGCGTATTCATAGACTATTTCAGAATATGCATCGCCCTGAGATTTGTGTATGGTACTGGCACAAACTACAGGAAAATGCGTACGTTTTCGGTACTGCTGTTTTACTAATACATATTGTTAGCTATCATATGTGCACTGCATTTCTTTCGAAGTTTTTGTCCTGTTTTCGGAGTATCAGGAGAGTCAAGCCATACACAACTCACTTCTCCAGCGTTGTCATAATCTATATGCACTAGTTTACCAACGGCGCCATTTGCGCCATCAATGTTCGACTACGAAGCACCGCACAAAGTGAAGAAAGAGAATAGCTTGAATGCCGTAAGCTTGTACGTTTCGTGACAGTTTTTTGTAACGCTAGCTCGTGTGTCGCGGCCTTCAAATTATACCCCGACGTAAAAGTTATCGCTGTTTATGTGGAACCCGTTTCTCCAGAAGTCCCTTGCGGTGATCATCACAAATCCTTGGAGATTCCTCTAAAATCAATCGAACAAGAGAAATTAGTTTTATCAATAGAAAATCTTGTGCATGATCGAAGCTTTTTTTCAACATTAGTAATATGGCGGCCTCAGGAAATTGACTTTTGTGCGGTTGTTTTTTTAATATTCGAAGGTGCTTTCTCTATAGTCTGCCTAGCCGAATCTTTGATATTTTTATTAAAAAATTTTATAAACATAATTGCAAATTAAAATGCCGTAAATTGCATAATTTTTCGAAATTCTACAATAACTACAACTTTATTTTTCAAGCATTTTTTTACAGGTCCATAAACACTTTTTTTATTATTTTTTTTTTTATAATTTTCAACCAGTGGTTTAGTGTCAGCAGAAATACTTAAAGCTATGCAGTTTATTTTATTATTATTAAGAGGGAAAAATTTATTGCGCTCCCTTCATGGATTCATAGCATTTCTTGGAACAATAAATTTTAGTATTTGCCCTATTTTATTGATTTTTCTTTCCTCTTCTGGCAAAATATAGGTTTACTCAGGTGCCGCTTATGCTTCAGCGTTCGGCATGATGCCACCGATTTCATCTTCCTGACTACAGAGTCTGGAAGAATATTCCCAGGATCCCTTATTGGAGTATATTCCCACAATAGTAAGATGGTAATTCAATCTCAGATATTCAGTTTTGAGTCCATTAAATTTTGTAGGAGGGCTTGTGCATTTTTTCCTTAAAACGAATGCTCGACATTTTTTTATATGGAAGAAAACTCCAGACATCATCAACAAAAAAATTGTCAAAAATTTTCCCGATTTTTGAGCTACTTGAAAATTACATTTCAATAAAAATTCTGATTTCAAAGTGTGATATTTTCATGAAATTTTGCTGCATTTTTTTTAATTTGCACACATTTTGAAACCTGGATTTGTATGTTTTTTGTGGGAAAATTAATAGATTTGTGGGACACAACAAAAAGATTGCCAAAACTTGTGAAAAGTCCCAGTGCTATAGTTATTTACAGCAGTGTACGTTGCGAATGAATAAATCGGATACTTGTGTCGGTAATTGCACGAGTAGCTTTTTCCAATGTGGCGCAAAATTAATCACCCTATCCGAAAATTTGTGATCCACAACAAATATCAATCCTATTTGACACTTGTGAAGCAAACAGCTGCGCTATACAAACAGACAAGCCGAGGAGAGCGTAAAGACCAAAACAAAGATTTCCATCATTCAAAATATTTTTTTTTGTTTTAAATAAAAAAATTAGTTAAAAACAAAAGTGGGTGGTTAATTTTGCGCCATCTTGTATTTCTGTCCGTCCACCTTTCAAAATACAACTCATCAAAGGTAAATTACTTATGCACAGTGACTAACAAGTCGTCAATCGTAAAGTCGTTCAGCCACTTCCACTTGTAGTTTTTGTGGTTTAACGTTTGAATGAACCTGTCGAATTGTTCAAACACGTACGGAATCACATATTTGTGAAATGTTACAATACAACAGAATGAACTTAGATATTTAAAGATGTATATTATAGATATTTATATTACTTCTACGAATAGATCAGATGCAAACAAAAGTATGCACTTTAGGGTGCACCTTTTTTTTTTCAAATACGCTGACCATCCACCGCTGGAAATATTTCCTAACAAATTTATAACGGTAAGAGAATTCCTGAACGGAATCGAGGCAACCAGAATTGCGCGTAATTAGCTGTTACAGTATCGACGTCGGCATCATAAACACCATTCACAATTTCAGCGGCCTGGCGATCTGGCTTGCATTTTCGGCTTTATCAAAGAAAAACTGTAAAATGCACCGTACTTTCTTTTTATTGACTTCTTTTCTTTTATTGACGCAGATTAAGGAAGCAATTAAGAAGCTGAAACTCAACAAAGCTACTGGAGAAGATAGCATACAGCCTGAACTAATGATTGCCGACCTGCAAATATCAGCGGAAATTCTTCAGCTCCACATCACCGCCGTCTGGAGCAATGAAAAGCTGCCTCCGTCAAGGCAAAAGTCATCATCGTGAAGCTGCCCAAGAAAGACGACCTGCGTGAATGTGACAGCTTTCGTGGAATAACCCTAGTTAATACCATATACAAAATTGTAGCCGCGAACATACAAAGCTTTGAGCCTGCTTTCGAACGCGCCTTAAGAGACGAGCAAGCTATTTTTCACCCTCACCGAAGCTGTGTTGACCAAGCCAATACACTTCGCATCATAGTAGAAGAATTAGTTGAGTGGCGCTCCCCGCTCTATATGTTATTCGTAGACTTTAAGAAGGCGTTCGGACACTATCAAACGAGACGCAATATGGCTGGCACTGAGTAGAAAGGGAGTTCCCACCAAGATAATCCGCCTGATCAAAGCCCTCTATCAGAACTCCGAACTGGCAGTGGTTCACAAAAGCGATATCAGCGATCTGTTCACTACTAATGCAGGCGTAGGGCATGGTTGTCCCTTGTCGCCCCTTCTCTTCACCATCGTCCTTGATGACGTCATGAGCCAACTGACCCTGCAAAAAAAAGGCATCGTATGGAATTTCCCCAAAAATCTTGAGGTCTAGGACTTCACCGATGAGCTCTGCTTCTCCTCTCACAAACTCTCTCACATGCAAGCGAAGTCCGACAGACAGCCACTAGGCCCTGGCACGCACTGCCGGATTGGAGTTCAACATGGCCAAGGCCAAGGCTATGAGAGTCAACCGCAATAACGCAAGGCAGATATTGATTGACGGATGCCCGGTGGAGTTCGTCGAAAGCTTCTGCTACTTCGGCTGCATCATCACGGCAGATGATGGAGCAAATGAAGTTGTCAAACGGAGGCTAAACAAAGCAAGGGCGGCATTCGGGCGAATGCATACAGTATGGGGGAGTTCGCAAATCTCCAGACGCACTAAACTACAAATATTCGGCTCATGCGTAAAGGTAGTATCGTTGTACGGAAGCGAAACATGGCTGGTTTCTAACACCATCACACAGAGGCTACAATCATTTGTCAACAAATATCTCCGCATCATCTGCAGAATATTATGGCCAAACACCATCAGTAACGACGCACTGTGGAGATTAACGAACGAGGAATCGATCTTTGGGAAAATTAAACGCAGCAAGTGGCGATGGATAGAAAAACCAGATAGCTTCACGAGAATGGCACTAGACTGGAACCCGCAAGGAAGCAGAGGTCGCGGTCGTCCAAAAAACACTTGCAGAAGGTCGGTATTGCGCGAACTAGCAGATGCCGACATCTCATGGGACGGTGCAAAAACAGCAGCACAGAACAGTGCACGATGGAGGAGTCTTGTCGAGGCCCCATACTCCCTGGAGGGGTGAACAAGGAGACAAAAAACTGAGATTTTGTGAGTGAGAACAACAGGCACAGACATTTTGTGCAAAAAGTTTTTTTTTCAGTGAACCAACAAATATGTGTTCTCATAGGGAATCTAATTAATCGTGTTTTGCTTACTTTTATCTTCATAATTCCCTGAATTTATCACTTGAAAAAGAAAACAATATTTGCTAAAAACTGAAAGAGTTTTATTTAAAAGTATGCTTCAATGCCACCCAGCCCAATGGATTATTAGCAAGATCGAAAAATATGCATCGCATTTACTTACAGTAGTTCCAATAAAGTGTTAAATAACCATCAACACGGCCAATACAGGAAACCATTTTATATGAAAATTTAACTAAAAGATCTCTAGACAGTTTCGAAAAATTCTAACAAAGTATGATATTTTTAACTAATACAAATGTTCCAACTTGTTTTGTATTCCATCAAAATGTTGAAGAACTTACATCAGGTCCAAATATGCTGCGGGGAACTGAAGAGAAAACATCAAAAATAAATAATTTTATAAGATATGGCAATTGTGCTGAAATATCGCGAACTCAACAGTTTTGAGAGAGCATTTCTAAGAAAGCAGCTTCTCCGATTTCCCGACACAAATGTCTCTCCGTAATGTACAAGCACGAATTAACTAAGTACACACATACGCTTCTTCACATTCACGCATTACACTACAATTACGTGTTTAAATAGCTTGTCAGTCAATCAGGCAATCATTTGCTCTAACATTCAAGTGGCATCAATAAAATTAACGATGTGTTATATCAACTCACTGCTGCCTCTATAAGTTCACACACACACACACACATACACACATACGCACATCAGTAACGGTAGGAATATCAAAGCTTCCACAACGTAAATACTCTAATTTCATTTATCTTTGAATTATCTAAACATCTGAGCGATTCAGTGATTCGTTAAGCAATACGAGCAGCAGGTTTGTTTGGCGGAGGAAGACTCAGCCCACTTTTAGGCGCTTTGCTTTGCTTAAAGACAAAATTTTGGCAAACTAGTCAACACTCAACAGCACCTGGGGTGATTGCACCAAATTTTATGCCTAATAAAGCGTTTCTATTATTTGCAAAACTTTTTCTTCATCTAATGGCGAATCGCGCACCTGGCGGGCGAGCAAATATGCAATCAGTGAAATTTTCGCAAGTTTGCGAAAAAGCAGAAAAAATTTTAAATTTAAATGTACGAAAGGAATCGATTCAATTTTCGTTAAACACGTGTGCAAACAGCAGCTACGAAAGCGCACCCATGGCACAAAGTGGCACAAAAACACCAAAAAAAAAACAAAAAAAAATAAAAAAACAAAAAAAATAAAAATTTGCATAGGAACTCGTAAGTGCACACATATGGATGGAGTATGCATTTAAGCACCCTGTAGGGCAAATATGAGCTCTCGTCGACATTTTTTTGCTTATGCAATTGTTTTTCTTTCTAATAGAATTATCTTCTTTCCATACATTAAGCTAACCTGACTTTATATTTTTATGTGTTATTTTGTTTATTAAAGCTGGCTATTTTGACGCTCTCATCTTAGTTCTGTCAAACGCTTTCATTGTTGCAAAGTTTAGTAAATTTTTTCACCTCAATAGGTGCCTGAAAGCTCTTCAGTTTTACCTGCAAAGTGAGTGCCGAGATGCCTAATCTAAGCCTCGCGAAAGCATAGCTGCTGAGAGGTAGATGACGAGTTGACGTCGCTTAATCTTTCTAATTTTCTTCACCAGGCACTGCACCAGAGGCTTGGATTAGGTTAGCCCAGGTATCATTTAGCAGTCCTATGGCTTTCTTGGCGCCAAAAGGTTCCTCGATCCGGTCCGATCTATTACACGACTTGCAACCCAGCAAGTCATTGTACATATTTACGCAGCGCCCTGCTAAACTGACTCGAAGTTGTTCTAGAGTAGACAGCAGGTGGCATGAGACACCTCTTCCTCATTTTGAATGGAGAAACCAACTCTGCTTTACCAACTCATCGCACCTGCTGTTTCGTACGATGCCAGTGTGGCCTGGAACTCATCCAAGCTTTGGAGTCCAATTTCGTTTGCTCTATTAGTGATCGTAATGCCTTGATGCCTGCCGCATATCAGGGTATTGTACTAATTGCCTTAATTTGCCTTTAAACATTTTCGGAAATTTGTGCTCCTCAAAAAAAAAAAACCATTTGCCGTTTAGAGTCCACTTCAATCAAGACGCACGTCACAAATAAAAGGAGGAGTGTGGCCAAAAACCTAACTGACTTGTACGCGACAATTAATTTGGAAACATTTTTTAAATACACTTGCTCAGCTCTTTTCCTGCCAACAGTAATCTTTTCAGATTCCGCTGCAAAGCGAGTGGTAGTGATTATTGAAAGAAGAACGTTGTAAGTAGAAGCTTCTTTTTGAAAATATCAAAACTTAATCTTTGTTTGTTTATTTAAATAAATAATAATATTCAAAATATTATTCCTGACTGATCAAAAAAGTTCACAATATACAAGGTTAAGTCCAAAATAAACAGGAGTGAGCTAAAGTAGAAACGACAGGAGCTTTGATCTGTTGACTTCGAGTTTATTTATTCAAAATAGTTCCCTCTTGCCTCGATACACCGTTTGCGCGATTTACCGTAAAGCTTTTTGAAAGAGTGCTTCAGGTCATTGACTGGAATCTCCTTCAGGATGTCGATACAAGCCTTTGGGATGGCCTTTACCGACGCAAAACGTTTTCCTTTCATAGCCAAATGCAATTTTCCGAATAGATAGAAGTCATAGGAAACCATATCAGGTTAGTACAGTGAGTGATTGATGGTTAAAATGCGATTTCTAATCAGTCAGAAGAGTAGACCGATGAGATGGTGCATTGTCGTGCAATAAGCGCCAGCTTCCTCCTTCGCGGTATTCAGGGCGAATTCGACGAATGCGATGCAACAAACGTTTCAAAACGCGAAGATAGAAAATTGCATTAACGGGTTGGCACGAACTCCTTGTGGACAATTCCCTTGGAATCGTAAAAACAAATGAGCATCGACTTGGTTTTAGACGATTTATTGGGTGGTGGCTCGCCTGGGGCCCTCATTCGGCACTTTGATGCTTAGTTTCAGGTTCATGTTGGAAACACCTCGTTTCATCACCAGTTTCAATATTGTAAAGGAGGTTCTCGTATTTTCTTGCCTCTTTAATGAAATCTTTCGACAGTTGAATTCTGAGCAATTTTTGGTCCTCAATTAACTTGTGCTGAATGAAACGTGCACAGACCTTTCGTTAACCCAAATAATCAGTTAAAATGCGATAAATCGATGTTTTGGAGATATTCAACTCCGATTCCATGAATTTCAACGATGATTTCCGTTCATTTTTGATAATTTTACGAACGATTTCGATGGAGTTTTCGATGATTACTGGCTTTGGGCGGCCCGTATGCTCATTGTCGTTTTTGTGTCCTCACAACCGTCTCTGAAACGCGTAAACCACTCATTAACTCTGGCACGAGATAGACAATCATTACTATCAACTTTCTGCATCAATTCAAATGTTTCGGTAAACATTTTACCGATTTTAAAACAAAATTTGATATTAGCTCTTTGTTGGAAACTCATTTTTTGTATCGATGCCACAAACATACTGACACTTTAGACTCAATAACTTCGCTTACACTAAACCGAATGTCAAAAAGCTTTCACTGGAAGTCAGCTAGGGATGTAACTTCGAAAGCACTAACTCATTAAAAAGATGGCACCATGAAAAATATTTTTATGACGCCAGTCTTGTTTATTTTGTACTCCTCCTTGCATTGTACAAATCTCCGTAAGTGCTGCAAATTCCCATATTTTCCGGGTATCATTTCGTAGAACATGGCGTTAAGACTCAACTAGCACCTAATTTAGGTACTCTAAGTGCAATATCCACCTATGCATCGTTCGTGAAAAATAATGTTTCACGCGTTTTCGCAGATTTTTCTTAAGAAGATTATTCGTAATTAGTTTTTAAGTGAAATCACAATGCATTAAATTAATTTCTGTTTAAAATGAAAACAGGAAATAAAATGAATTTATTTGTTTATTTTCATTAAAGCATATGCATATAAGCACAATAAGAAAGGCAAACTGTAATAAATATGCTTTTAAGCTTCAATTTTTGTAAACTTGGCGGACAAAGGTTCAATATGGTAGAGTATGCATTTTTCACTGTAAATCACTTATTTATGATACTTAAAGGGTAAAATTGTATCTTCATGAATGGTGATATTGGCCGGAAAGGGTTAATTGGTGAGTTTCTCGCAGACGACTTCCCCGCGAAGCTTTCCATACAAGTTTGACCAGTCTGTGAGTACATTTAGCGGGGCCTCTTTCACAACCAACTAGTCATCGTTCGTTTATGCACATACGAGTATGTATGTATGCAAAGTATATCCATGCAATGTGTACCTCTTCGTCCGCATTATAATTAGAATAAAATTCAAATATCTTAAAGAAACTTGATACACAGTGACTCACAGCTTATTTGATGATGCCAAAAAAAATTATTACAATATCAAATATATTTCATGGTATTTCCATTACGGGAAAAATCTTTTAATTTTTTTATTGTTAAATAACATGTTTTATTTAATAACAAAAAATAACACAAATTTTTCTTCATAAAAAAGAAAGAATTAAATGGTGCACTAAATTAAAAGTATTCAAAAACATAGACACATTAATATTTCGATGGCATGTTTACGGCTAATACTTAGTGGGGTATCCCTTTTGATTCAGAACAGCTTTTAATCGGGAATTCATAGATTCTACAAGTTTTGCTGTATAATCGGAACTAATTTTATCCCATTCTCCCTGTAGTGCCCGTTTCAGATCAGAAGCATTAGAAATATTGTGGTTTCTTATTTCATTTTCCAGCACTGACCACAAATTCTCAATAACGTTGAGATCTGGACTGTGTTCAGGTGTCTGTACTACATGTGGGCAGTTCCAGATAAGCCAAGCTTTTACAATACCAGACGTATGATTGGGATCGTTGTCTTGGTAGAACCTACATCTCACTTTGGACTAAATTATCTTTTAGCAGATCCAGATACATCTCTTTATTCATGTTTCCTTCGATAAATGTTAAATTTTCGACGCCTGAATAGGATATGCAACCTCATACAATCACACTGCCCCCGCCGGATTTAACTGTTGAGCGCAAATTACATGGTTGAAGCGCGGTATTTGGTTTTCTCTAAACGCAGGACTTCCCATCAGATCTGAAAAGGTTAAATTTGCTTTCATCCGCAGAAACAACGGACTTCCAGAACGAAATATTTTTGTTCAAATGTTGTCTGCAAAACTCTATGCTTTGTTTTCTATTACGAGCATTAGTCAATGGCTTATTTCGGCAGTCCTTCCACGAAAATTTTCTTCGCGCAGAACTCTACGAACAGTTTCAGGGTTACAGATCTTGCCTAAGTATTTTTCGACTTCGTTCGTTAGTTTTGGGATACTTAAATCGGGGTTTTCTTTAACTTTGCGAACAGTCCACCTCTTATCTGCATCATTAAATATTTGATTTGGCGCAGATCTGCCCTTATCTTCTATCCTGTTTTCGTGGCGAAACCTTTCTATAATGTGCTGGACAGTTGAGGAACTAATAGCAACAATTTCTGCAATTTTTCGTTGGTTTTTGCCCTCTTTATAATGACGAATAACGTCTTCCCTTTTTTCAAGTGAGGTCCTTTTTCCCATTTCAAAAAAATTAAATTTTTTCAACTTTTCTTCACAAAATTTTTTTGAGAATGACTTAAGACGCTAAGCTAAATAGAAAAAAAATACATTTCACAGTTATTGCAATCTCAGAGAAAATATAAAATACACTGCATCATTTAAACTGTGATCATATTTTGATGAGAAATTGTTTTATATTTTTTCAGCAAGCTTTGTTTTTGTTATTGTTCTTTCTGCAGTATTTATTAAATTTAATAAACATCAAGCCATTTTTTTCTATTGAATTTTTGCTGTATTAATGTGTGAAAAAATTCCAATATTTTTGTTTTTTTTAATAGTTTTTTTTTTCAAATTTCAAATTGTGTATTTTTATTTATTTTAAAATGAATGCTTGCAACTTTTTTTTTAATTCAGAGGAAAAAAATTACTAGAAAAAACCAAGCTGTGTGTTGTAAATTCATTTATTGATTTGAAAATTTATTTTACTGTACAGTAGAACAGCTTAGCAAATTTAATAAGAATTCAAAACCGAAGCGCGAAGCTTGTAGGCGGGCCGCTTTACGTGCTTATCCGCATTAACGAAATCGCGCAGGAACTAAAGTCTCTGCCATTTTAAAAATTCTTAATTCCAAAAATTAGTGGGACTTAGATAAACAAAACCATATATTAAAATGTGAGTAATAAATGAGCGTAAAGGTAGAGACTATGATGAAATTTCGCTAAAGGTATTTGCTGGCTATAGAAAGTTCAGTTCAAGTGCCGCTCCTACTTTGGCACTTTTGTTGATTATTGATTTGATATAGCATTCCGTCGCTATCGCTTCCGTTTAGTGACAACAATATGTGAATTTGTAGTTGTTAGATTACTGCCTTGTGTTCTAGCTTTGTGCTATCTGCTTGTAAACTTATTTTGGGTGGCAAAAATATTTTTTTCTTTTTTTAATAGATTTGTTTATGCTGATTTTGTTTTAAGGCGCCAGTATTTTTGTTTTAATTGTTGTTACTACGGCATCTTATTGATAATAGGTGTTACTATGGGCTAAGTAAGCAATTGAGTAGTCGAGCCCTCTCTCGCATGACCAAACTGACACTTTACAAGACGCTCATCATACCCGTGTTGCTTTATGGCGCAGAGGCATGGGTAGTGTCACAAAGCGATGCAGCCGCTCTTTTGGTGTTCGAGAGAAAAGTTCTTCGTAAGACCTTCGGTCCTGTGCGCGTTGGCGAAGACTACGGTTCAAGAATGAACCACGAGCTGTATGAGCTCTACGCCGACATTGACGTAGTTCAACGCATCGTCATCCAACGCCTGCGTTGGCTAGGGCATGTCGTGCCTATGGATGAAGAAGCTCCAGCAAAGAAGGTGTTTGAGGGCGAAGTCCAAGGGAGCCGACGCAGAGGAAGACCATTGCTCCGGTGGAAAGACCAGGTGGAGGAAACCCTATGCTCGCTTGGTATACAGAATTGGGTTGTTATGGCCACCTAAGTAAGTGATGACCCATGTAAAATAACACAGTACAATAAATTTAGTTCTTTTTGATTGGATCGAAAAAGCGTCTGGATCATCTTGAACGTGTAAGAAAATTATGGTAAGTTTTTACAATTTTGATTATAGAAATCTTGATATTAAATCGATTTCTTATAGAAATATTATTGTTGAGCTCTAAAGCAGAATTTCATGTGATCATCATGCGAGCCGTTACTGTTAACTGATAAAAAACTCGCCTGTCTGTTAATAGATAAATGTACACATTAACTGTGTTCAATGCCAAAAGTAGCCATCATCAACTATTTTGAAAATAATTTAGAAGGTGTGACCAATAAAGACCGTTATACGAATCTCAGCTAATTTGATAGAACCAGCTGATAGGCTGATGTAATAGGGGATAGAATCGATAATAGATCATGCAGAATTCGGCTGCCAAATCCCCTGTAAAGTGGCAGCCGAAGTTCCCCTCACAATTTTGTTTTTCACCATATTTATTGATCAAACCTTCTTAATTTACCATCCTTGATCACCGATCATCAATCCAAATTAAAAGCGCAAGCGAAAACTCTCTCCGAATGAGAAGAAAAAGGGGAAAAGTTCACGAGATTGAATTCGCTGTGTCGTAAGAGTCCATATATAAACAAACAAAAGGAAGTAATTCCTACTTGTTTGTGAAGTGAAAGAGTAGGCGAAAGTAATAGAAACAACCAATTACAATTTAACATATGGCACTTCGTTTTAATTATCATAGTTTGTATTAGTTTAAATTTCAGAAATCGCAATATTACTTTGTGTTGTTCAAAAAATTTATAAACGAAAAACAAATCTGTAATGGAAAGAAAATGAAAAATTTAACTTAAAATGTTTACCAGCAACATTTCGGAAATTCAAAATAGGTAAGCAAGTATTCAAGTACATATGCATGTAGTTTGTCTGTTCCCTTATACCAGAAACTAGTCAGAAGTGGTCCCCGCACAACATTGATAATATCAGCAGGACTACATATAACTAAAATGTCTCTGTGTTTGAAAACATCTATTTTAGATGAAGGAGAGAGATCGTATTACCACCGGATGCAGGAGATTACAATCCACCTGCCTTTGATACAGCGAATGGTGTCTTTATAGAAGCTTCTGAAAGCAGTATTCGTGAAAACTTCTGTTTTGAGTTTTCCAATGAAAGCAAAATTCGGTTCAGAAGGGGAGAAAAATCCAACGACTTGATCCCATGGTTCGTTGCCTTGATATGTCACAGGTGGCTGCCATTCATAGCTCTGTCGGAAGTTATGCCACCACTCAGGAGCAACTTGTTAAATAGTACATTGCATTGAACTACCATAAATATGTATCTTGTTTTTGTTGTTATATTTTCCATTATATCGTTTCTGACTATGAACTGCAAGTTGTAAATCGTTGGAAGGGCGAAAGTGCACAAAATACCAGATTCCATAAAAAATAATTCATCGTTGCTGCAGTTTCCGAAATACTTAGTTCTGCCATAAGTTCTGTTACAAGTTAAGTCCGTTATAGATATGATATTATAATACAGGATCCGGCACTCGAAGTGTAACCAACTTCAATTAATGCGTTGGTTGGCTAAATGACAATCCAGAGTATTGTTCACAAGTGCGCGGAAGCACTTTTCCGAGAGTAAACGGGAAAAAAGAAAATCAGTAATGGATTTCAAACGTAAAAGTGTAATTGCATCATATTTGGCTGGAAAACAACAGCCAGCAATAAAGCTTTTGTTTATCACACTATTACTCGTTACAATGATACTGGTAGCATCGCGAAACATCATGGAGGTGGCCATCAAAAGACTGCAAAGTCACGTGAAATGGTTCAAAAAGTGAAGATGCGACCTGAGCGGAATCCCCCAAGTGCCAATCAAATGGCGAAAAAACTGAAAATATCTGATATCGTAGCATCCGCCGCATATTGACAAATAACCTCAAAGTCGATGGTTATATGCGTTCCAAAAGGCGCAACATCTCACACCAAAGCAGCAACAAGTCAGATTTGAGAGAGCGAAGGAGTTGCTTCGCTTGACCGAAAGCGGCCAATTTCCGAACATTGTGTTTTCTGTTACTGATCGTTCATACGAGCAATTGAGTCATCGGTTGGCCACCAGAAGGCAGCACCCACCTTAGGTAATGGTTTCGATCATTGTAACCGCAGATGGGCGCTCTCCAATCATTTTCATCGAGCCTGGCGTCAAGGTATTGTATATGCGAAATATTATCAGGAAACTATTCTGGAGGTTACTTTGAAGCCGTGGGCAGACAAACCTTTCGGTGGTACACCATGGACGTTTCAACAGAAATTCACCAGACGCGAATGGATTCGTTTCTGGACCGTCTCAAGGCCATAGGCAAGGCAAAAAGCGGTCATATCGAGCAAAAGTAAATTGATTCTTTGTATTATTTTTACACATTTTCTGCTTTGAATTGAGTAATAGTAATTTTTCAAACTAAATGTATGGCCTTTTTAATTGGTTGCACTTCAAGTGCCTGTCCTTGTACTTCTTGGTTATTAACTAATTTTGCAATAGATAGATAGAGTGTTTAATTTTCTCGAAAATCGTACGAAACTGTTGACAATATTTTTTACTTCATTTGAATGAACTCGCGGCAATGCCTTTAAAAGTCGTCTATTCATCTATAATAAATTGCCTGTACTTCAAAGCGCCAGCAATAAAATTGATTAATTTTTTCTATTAATTTGGCTATATACAGACATACATAGATAGAAGATACGTGAATATGAAGAAAGCTTTAATTGCCACAACAATACAATTCCAAATGAAAATACAATTGCCCTGCCAGCGATGACGAGATCGCACAAATTATTGTGGACGAAATGAAATCATGTGACGCTAAGCTTGATAGTTTGCATTTGATTAGCTTTATTCTTTTTTGAACGGGCGGGGGAGGGTTGAGGGGGAGTGTCAGCTCCTCCAGACAACAAGTTTTTCAATCATTTTTACATATTAATATTCATGCTTAAATGAAAATACAAAATTTTTTTTGAAATAATATTTTTAGTTATGATTAATATCAAATTTGAGGTGCATGCAAAGGCCAATATGCTAAAGAATATCTCTGTACAATTTTAAGTTGATATCTTGATTGAAAATTTGAAATTTGGCTCCTAAAACTCTCAGGATAAAAAGCCCATTGTATTTAGAGCTCTGGAAAGAGGGTAGATAGTCAAGGAGGAAAGGAGAAAAATATCAGAGAAAGTGATAGGAAAGAATCGAGACAGAGATGGAGATAGCTAGTCCTCTGAGAATTTTCCAGATTCTTTGGCAAATCTCTAAATATCCTCCAGTTTTAGAGAACGAATTTTACTCATTCTCACGACATCGGAACTCAAAACTCGTAGCCTTGATCTAGCAAATGCAGGAAGCTTACAGAGAAAGTGTTCAATGCTATCCGCCCCCTCCAAGCAAGACAGGCACATTAGGTCCTCAATGATTCTAATGCTAGTCATATGCTGACCCCATAAGTTGTGTCCTGTAATGATACCGACCATCAACCGAACCTCTTTCCTTCCAAGTTGTGGTAGAAAGTTCGACAGTTTCTTGTTCGGACTTGTCAAAAAACCCTTTGCAGTTCTGCAGCGTTCTAGACCGGACCATCGCTCTTTATGTAGATTGCCTACATAATCGCTGATGCAATTCATGATGCCTGCGGAACTGATTCCGATTATTGTCCCTGGCCCTTGTGGGGGAACCGCTGATCCACGGTTGGCCAATTCATCGGCAATTTCGTTTCCTCGAGCACCAGAATGCCGTGGAACCCATATAAGTACAAACCTGTTCTGTGTTGCCACAGAATTAAGCTTCTTCTTATGCAATCGTGATTGCTTTTTGAGTTACATTCGACAGCGCGGAAAAAGACGTATTTCGAGAGCGATTAAAGTTTTAGTTTGTATAAAATAGAGTTAAAAGCAATTTATAGTCACTCAAGCTTAATCTGCGATGCCGGGACCATAACCAAGCCTTTTTCTTCGAAAAAATCATTCATAGTATCTGCATTCTTGTTTTTCTACGCAGTTCTGGCCCCTTTTGTTGAATTTAATGAACGCCGCTCCTGTCTCTTTATTCGATATCCATCGTACGTGTCTGAGAAAGTTTTACATTCTGTGCCTATTCTTAAATTCAGGTCACTCATTACTTTGAGTACGAATGGGTAGCCATCGTTAAATATTCCAACAGCTAAAAATGCTGCGACTTCAACAATTTTTGCGTCACAATGCAAGTGCTTGGGAGCTAAACGCGAGGCCGCTGAATTAGACGATTCTTTTGTGTTTTGGGTAAAACCGCCAACGCAACGCTCAAGCAAATTATCCTGTAACAAATCCTCATATATTTGCCATATGTTGTTTTGCACGGCTTTGTGCAGTGGAGCTGGATGTTGAGATGAGAAATATTTTTGACTTCAGCACGCCAATGGGACAAAACTGATGTGGTAGCTTTTTACCAGTCGAGATCAAATGGCGATAAGTGGCATAATCTCCTTTTTCATATCAGAATATTTTGTTAATTTCTTAATCAAAACATCGGTTAATTTGCCTTTTACACTGGGCTCTGCGGTCTTCTTTAAATTTTGAAGACGGCTTCCCATACGTTTTTTTATGTGACCTACTCACTTTTTTAACGTCAAAGTCATCGTATGGACTAGCATTTAAAATAGCTTAGAAGGTTTTTGTATCCCCATCGGCCGCCGTAGCCGAATGGGTTGGTGCGTTACTACCATTCGGAATTGAGAAAGAGAACGTCGGTTGGAATCTCGGTGAAAGATCAAAATTAAGAAAAAAGTTTTTTCTAATAGCGGTCGCCTCTCGGCAGGCAATGGCAAACCTCCGAGTGTATTTCTGCCATAAGGAAGCTCCTCATAAAAATATTTGCCGTTCGGAGTCGGCTTGAAACTGTAGGTCCCTCCATTTGTGGAATAACATCAAGACGCACACCACAAATATGAGGAGGAGCTCAGCCGAACACCCGGAACATCTCACGAATCGCATCGACTTCCATCTTGTCTGCAGCGCTTTTGTGATTGATGGTACAATTTTCTTCCTGGTCAGCACCTGCTGGATTGTCAGGATTATTTTTTAAGTATGTACATTATTGACAGTAGCTGCTTTTCACAACTAAATCAATTACTTTTCCCGTATTCTTGGCTATTTGAGTAGGTACGAGAAGCCGCGTTTCTTCCAAGATCCATCACCGCTAACAGTGAAATCTAGTGAAGGTTTTTCTTCTGCCTAATGTTCTTTTCATCACCTTCTTTTTTACATGTCACATTAAAAAATTTCTGGACGGAGGTACGTGTTCGATTATGTGTTCATAAGCACGATTGCTTATACCGCTGCCTAAACTCATTATGCCACAAAAAATGTTTACGGTGAATATTTAATGTCGAACATATCCTACAGTCCCACATCATCAAAACCACTGATCTCAGAAAACACGTTGAGAAATGCAAGGATTGGGCTACTGAACACATGGATTGCGATTGGAGTAAGCTTGTTTTCTCGGATGTAGCAACTTTCTGGGCTTGGATTCCGATTAAGCGAGCTTGCTCCACGAGCCATACTAAAATCGTACAGCGCACTGAATGTTTAGGGTTGCTTCCCCGAACGCGGTTTCGGATGTTTGAAACTCTTCACCCAAAATTTGAACGTCATTGAAGAAATGGTCGAAGTTTACAATCGAGGTCTTTTCAAGTCGGTGAAAAAGAAGTATCCAGGAATAAGCAATGATTGGATATTGCAAGAGGATAATAACCCGAAACATCAAAGTCGACACTGTAAGGCCTGGAAACAAGAAAATGGCGTCACAGTAATGTACTGACCTTCCCAGTCCCCAGACGCCAACCCCATTGAAAATGTGTGGGGAATAATGAAAACGCATCTTGCCGGAAAGCCAGTCCATGAAAGCTGCTCCTCTTTGTCGACGATCTACACAGAAAAGCTGGTTCAAAGCACGCCGAGAAGATGTCAGGCTATATCTCGATGGCGACTACACGGCTTATTGAGTAGTTGCGACTCGCAGTTTTGTACATACTTTTATGTTAAACAAATTTTTAAATACCTATATATTTTTTATACTCCCTTTTTTCTGACACAGACTGTAGGTCTGTTTATTTCATAAGTACAATTAATAAACGGGCTTGTAATAGAAATTTGCCCGTGATAGACATTTTGAAGCCTAGTCCTTTGTCAGCTGATTGTCCAAACGACACTTTCTGTTTGCACAGTCTGCACCCTAATATATCAGCAAGAGCAGAAAAAACTCTAATAAACTCAATGATTCTGTAGCAAAAACTTTGGTTAACTATAATAAATAGTTTCCTATGTTTTTACTTACGAAGTGTACCACCACTATTTCCCTCAAACAATACAATCATTTCGACTATTACTCCAAAATCTTAAATCTCATTCCCGCCCTTTTGGATCCGCTTTATCAAGAAAACAATACCATCCGCCTTGAATAAATGATTGATGAGGGTATATCTTCTTGTATGCATATGATACATATCTCGATGCTTACCACCTCTCGGCATTCTTGAACTAAAAGTAGAAGTGGCAGTCGCTCTCTAAACCAATTCACTTAGACATCATCTTTGATCAATGCACAGAGGAGCTTCTTTTCATGTTGGACAGAATTTTTCAATGAGCTCTAAAACTCAGGTTCGGAAAGCAACCTGTCCACCCAGCACGTGCCAACTGAGAATAGCTGTAATAAGCCTATAATTGAAGAATTGTGTCATGTTTAGGGTATGAAAAATTGCTGGGCTCTTGGAATATATCTCAGACATTTGAACGATGAATTATTTACTCTTATGCAAAGAACACAAAATACCATAAGGTCGAACGCTGGACAACAAGATCGTACGGTCGCAGCAAGATCCTCCTACAGGGAGGAGACTTCACAATCCCCGATCTTAACTTCGAGCAAGATTTTACGGTATGTTTTCCACCGAGGTGATTGGAAGATTCGACATTGAAACCTACACTGAGGGTTCCAAAACGAACTGTGGTGTGGGAGCTGGCCTCTATTTGGAGCCGTCCAACTTATGCAAATCAATTCGACTTCCTGACTATGCAGCGCGCTCCAGACAGAACTATTAGCAATCAGAGAAGGCAGAAAATCGAAATGTACAGGATATTTCGGACCCTACAATGTGTAAATAAAATTTTACTCATTTAAATGATGTTGTTTATTGAGTATTGACTTTTTGTACAAATAAAACTTAGAAGTACAAATTTTCATTGCGTTTTTATCTTATCTTTAAATATTTTTATTTTTATTTTTATTTTTATTTTTATTAATATATTTTTTTTTTGCACTGACTAAATAAACCTAATAAGCTTCACCTACAGGTTTAATGGTCAACTCATGCACTTGCACATGCGGCGGAGTACCAAGAGCATACACAATACCGGCCGATATGTCCTCTGGACGCAACATGCAATCACTTTGGAATGACTCTGGTACAATTTCAGTATCCACGAATCCTGGGCTCACACTCTGTTCAAAGATAATTTTACGAAAATATGGATTTAATTCCCAATACGGTGCTTTTATAGTTTTTAACACTTACAGTAATCTTGATTTTGGTTTTGTAACCACGGAATTCCTGTCGTAATACTTCATTAATTGCCGTAATGGCATATTTGCTCGGTCCATATATATTGAAATCGGGCACCTCGTCAGCTGGATGCTGCAGCACATTATGCCCGGTGAGGCTATTGATCAAAATCACATGACCGTCGAAATTACGCGCTCTCATCGATTTAAATGCACGCTGTGTACAATGCACCACGCCCACAATATTTGTTTGTAGTACTTGATTGATTGCGCTAAGCTCCTGTGTGAGCAAGGATCCTGGTATTAGTATGCCTGCGTTATTTACTAGAATATCCACACCGCCAAGAGCTTGCTCAATCCAATCGAAGGTATCGTTGACTTCTTTTTCAACAGTTACATCACATTTTCGCGCATAGAAGCGTAATTGCTGGTCCTGTGGTAATGAGTTACGTATGGCATCCAAGCGATCCAGGCGACGGGCCAATGCGACTACAATGACTCCTTCACGCACAAGATCTTTTACGACGGCTGTGCCAATGCCCGAACTGGCGCCGGTTACTACAGCAATACGTTTGTGCCAACGCTCCATTTGAACTTTTCGCGAATAAAAGCTGACTGAGAGACTGAAGAGGCGTGCGTTCTATTTATTTGGTTTAGCGTGTGTCGAATTTTTGCGTGCAAACATTGAGGAAACAATAACCTAGATCACAATCGCTAATTTTTTGGCAAACGGTCATATAGATGCGCGCGGTCGGAGAGAAGAGGTAAAGCAAATTATCTTGATGAGTTGTAGAGGCGAGTTGTTGCTCGTATACACAACAATGACACTACAAGAAATCGACACGAGTGCCGTGCCAATTTGTCTTCGCCCAAACACTGAGCACGCGTACGGTAAACAAAAATACGTATGCACATATATTCACACATGGATATACGCACAGCGGTAACATATATAAGTACAAGCAGAAATTGGTTCTTTAGCGAATTTGGCGAATGGCAACGACGTTAGCGATGAAGGTTCGGCCCTCCTTATGAGGCGCAAATTGTGACAGCACAAAAAAAAATCGGCACAGCCTCATCACCAAGGCAGCTCTCAGATTAAGAGAAATCGGTCTACTCAGAACGAACCAGAGAGGGCACTTTTCAATTTTAGAAAAATTCCCCTGCATTCCTGTTTTAACGGATTTCTGTTAGACCAAGGATACGAACTTAGATAAATTCTTCGTCACAGTATTTCCTTCCAAAAAGGAATGGGATAACGGGCTTATTGTTAGAGAAAATGATATAAACATTTATACAGATGGCTCAAAACTAGAAAACTGAGTAGGTGAAGGGGATTACTGCGATAAACTCGCCAATCGTAGTTAGCCACCTGATCATTGCAGTGTATTTCAGGCGGATGTCACTGCCATAAAATAGGGTCTTCTTCTTCTTAATTGGCGCGATAACCTCTTACGCGATTTTGGCCGAGTTTAACAAAGTGCGCCAGTTGTTTCTTTCTCGTGCTAACCGGCGCCAATTAGACACACCAAGTGAAGCGAAGTCCTTCTCCACCTGATCTTTCCAACGCAGAGGAGGCCTTCCTCTTCCTCTGCTACCATCAGCTGGTACTGCGTCGAATACTTTCAAAGCCGGAGCGTTTGTATCCAATCGGACGACATGACCCAGCCAACGTAGCCGTTGGATCTTTATTCGCTGCGCTATGTCTATGTCGTCGTAAAGCTCATACAGCTCATCGTTATTGCTACTAAAACGATAACAACAGCAGGTAAAATACTTTGAACAGTAAAACAGGAAAGTGAAACAGGAAAGATTGTAAACTCTTACTAAATAAATTATTAAAAAATAGTTCCCGCAACTTTTGTGATAGCCACTGTATTAGTAATATGAGAATCAGCTCACTTACATGGAAATTTTTGAATGTTCACACAGTAAAAAAAAAAAAAAAATATACGCTTTGATTAGATAAAATGTTATCACCCAATTGAATTACAGACTCAATTCGCTTTGCTATTCGCGACTTGTATTGTTACATACTTATTTCTAGTTCAAGATCATTTCGAGACTTTCGGACCTATGACAATGTCATTATTTTATGTACTTTATAACACATCTGTCTGACGTGGTATTCTTTCTAATGATAAGAAATGGAAACAGTTGCTAAACAAAGCTAAATACGAGTAGTTTTAATAGCCAAAAAAGTAAAGTGCCAGTGAATGATTAGCAAAACCTATGCCAACTATGTATTGGCACTATTCAACGAATTTATGTTTAGAATTTAATTAGTATTTAAATGAAAGTGATATGAGTGAATAAGTGTCATATAAAACTGCTATTTTAGAAATTATAGGAGTTTAGATTGTTGATAATGCCAACTGCAAATCATCTTGTTTATTGATTGACTCAGTTGCTAGACGATTTCGCTGATATGTTGGATTAAATGGAACAGTAAATAAATTTCCAAAGAAATTTCGAGCTAAGAAATATTATTTTTATTATGATAGTAATCACTATTATAATTTTTTTATTGTACAAACATCCCAATCTTTGGGAGGCACGTACACAACTTGGCGGCGGCTTTATTGCAAGCCAAATATTTATACTGTTATATAAATTCTGTTTATAAATTCTCATACTATCCTACACTTTCTTAAAATAGAGCTACTATGTAGAAATATTATAACCATAAATATGTGTACTAACTTAGTGAAAGAATTTGATTATGGGATGGCAAGAATTCAGCAGTGCCGCTTTTTGAAAGTCATATATAAGTTGCTTCTCCAATTTGGCCTTCTTGAGGTTTTCCGCCACATTTACATGAACGAGTCCGTGAGCCGTAAGTTTCCACTGTCAATTGATGTTAGACCCATTATGTGTTCTTGTGGTATTTGTAAGGATTGTTCTGTAAAAAGCATGAGAGAATCTTGTTTTTGTGCTAGGTTTCACCACGACCGCCACACCTACGACATATGTCTTTCGGAGCGTTGGGCTCTCTGATGCCGTATTTTACAAAATTTCGCATAGGTACTACGCCATCTTGCATAGCAAATATCGAACTTTCTATTTCTGTGAAAATTCCTTTGTTGATTAGTCATTAGGACGACAGTTTTACGTCGACGTGAGAGCTTTTCAATTCTTTGTAATTCGTGAAGTTCAGAGTTTCCGACCTTTCCATTGATGTTATTTCTAAGTTTCAGGATCAGCTTATCATGCAATGCTCCAATGTCAATTGTACCTCTTCCTCCTTCTTTCCTATTATTATTATATTGTATTTTATTATGATGCAATATCAAACGTTTTTGCTTTAGTTAAACTCGAGAGAGGTCAGAGATACTTTTTTATGGTTCTCTGAGAATTCTGAACAAAGAATTCGTTCCGCTAGACCAAACAGTCACTGCAGACTTTTACCAGAGAATGTTAATGAACATGATAAACATTAACATACTAATGAAAATGATCATTAACATTCTCCGCTATGACCGCGTTTGAAGGCTGCAAACCATCATCTTATTGTTGTTTCTGTTGGAGCGGAGTCCCCATAACACTTTTCAAGCCATCGCTTTGCTTGAACGGCAGTGTAAAATTATAACACGAGATTCTTTTTGATCCATTGTTTTGAAAATACCAAAAGTAGCGTCACTCTTAGCACAAGAACTCACAAACTAATACATAGAATATAATGAAATTTTATACCGTTAAATTTTATTTTTTTATACCGTTAAATTCTTGACTATAGTTGTGATTTAGCTTTCATGAATAACGAAAGTGAACGTTAGCTGGTGCACCCGCGGTGGGTGTGATTGTGGGAGGGTACGAAACGTGTCGAAAAAATATTTCTACCAACTCATTTTATACCGGTTGAATTTTTTTTCATTTATTGTTGACATTTAGTAGAATAAAAAAAATAGTCAGCTGCGCAGTAGAGGGGAGAAAACACGTCAGCTGAACAGGTGAACTTGTAAAAAAAATGGAAAAGTAAAACTACTTTATGCCAATTGCAATTTTTTTACATAATTTTTAGTCCGGGAGCCAGAGGTCATTTTGACTTCATCATTTCATGCCGACTCATTTTAACACTGAAGGCAGACGCCGTCCAATGGATGACGAAACCAACCGTCAGCTGGTCTAGTAGCGATGGGTACGTGCGTGGGATGCTGCGAAACGGGTCGAAAAAAATATGAAAATTCCGCGCGCCGCCGAGATGTATGAACGCAATGATACATTCTTGCTTCGGCTGACGGTCTTCCCACCGCTATAAACGCAGCTGACCATCATTATTATATTTTCATATGTGTCCAAAATTATGTCAAAAAAATTCAATCGGCATAAAGTAGTTTTACTTTTCCATTTTTTTGACGTATTTTCCCTCTTCTACGGCGCAGCTGACTATTTTTTTTTATTCTACTAAATGTCAACAATACACAAAACAAAAAATTTCAGCCGATATTAAGTGAGTTGTTAAAATTTTTTTTGACACGTTTTGCAGCATTGCACGCACGTACCGCTACTGGGCCAGCTGACGGTTGGTTTCGTCATCCATTGGATGGCATCTGCCTTCAGTATTAAAATGAGTCTAAAAAGCGGTCAATGCAATTAAAGCCCAAGTGCTAAGTTGATCGGCAGAAAGTAAATTTCTTATACAAATTTAAATTTAATTTTATTATGGCTTCATTTAACCAAATAAGTTTTTGCACAGAAGCAGCAAATTTAAATTTTAACCTCAATCTCGCTCATCATCAAAAATGCCAATTTACAATAGACGAATAAACTCAGAACGTAAATCTTTTCCAATTCGTATTTGTAATACTTTATTTTCTAAAAGTTGCTGAATTTATTATTACATTTTTTGCTAATTATTTTCTTCCCCCATCAATTTTGTACCTTAACACCTCGGCCACAAGTTTCGCCATGAATATTTTCGCCGATAATTTAGCACTTTGCAGTGGGAAAGTTTGCGCAGCAGGAGGAGAAGTGGTGGCAGGTAGTTGGGCCTTAATCGATATTCGATTTAACGCTTGCTTAATCGACTTGATTGCAATTTATATCTATCTCTCTATCGGTGTGTTGATGAGCTGGTCTATATGAACACCATCGCTTATGCATAAGTGGTTGTGTGTGTGTGCGTGTTTGTATGCAGAAACTTTTTCGCGTTTGGCCTGCTTACGCTCCGACACACACTACCGCATGCGGGCTTACTTACCCACTTACATACATACACACATACATATAAACGAATAAAATATTCCAATTAGTTTGACCTTCAGTGGCAGTGAACTGGTTTCCTTTGCCCAATCATCCACATTTCCATGTGGCTGGCTTATCGCGACCAGCAGCGTTCGCCAAATTTGCAGCTACGATAATAAATTCTTCACTACTGCACGTTCGCCATACTTCGTGCTCACTGGCGACCACCGGCATCAGTGTGTTTGTTGTATTGTGCTTATTGTAATACTTACTCTCGCTGCAGCGGCAAGCGAGTCACGCACGGCCTCACCGACTCACATCCGTTTATGCGCCATTTCCGTTTCCGTATACAGAGCGCAAAGTGAAGGTCCGCCTGATTGGTTGGCTGGTTAATGGCACTGCTTTTCATGTGATCACCTTCTTAGTCGTTTTGTATGAATATAAATGTATATATGTGTGTGTGTGCAAGTAGGTAGTTGTTATCTTTGCTGGACGTTTGTTTTATGCTCATCTTGTTGCGATTGCCTGCTGACATTGTCTTGTTTCATTTTGGCATCCAACCAGCATCCATTAACGGCGGAAGAAATTTATTTTACTTTCGACACCTTTATTTTCCAATATTCTTTGTGCAGGCATACTTACATACATACATACATAATTTATTATATTTCAATAATTTTCTGCCATTTTCTTCTTTGTTTTTGGCAGCTGCTCGGAAGTAATGCTGCCGGAAATTTATTTGTATTCACCTAAAGATTCGATGTTTAGTTGGTTTATTTTTGAAGATCAAGCGAGCACGTGTATCTACAGTCTGTTACATAAGCGTGGTTACTGTTAAATAATAACAACAATTTATTCTTCGAAAGTTCGCAAATTTATTGATAATTTGGTCGACAATACTCAATGCAAATACCTCAGTAGAAAGTCCAATCTCCTGCATTGTCAATTATGGCCTGGCACCGTCGGGGCATACTTTTCACTAGTTTTTCTGCATATTCTACCGGAAAAGACCACCAAATGTTTCGAATTTGTCGAGAAAGTTGATCTAAATTACATGGCTTGCGTCTGCGAAGCTGCATTTTCATCAGAGTCCACACATTTTGTATGGGATTAGCATTCGGTGACTGAGATGGCCAATCTAAAGTGACAACTCCGTTTTGCGCCTTCCATTTGCTTGACGCTAGACTCCGATGTTTCGGATCGTTGTCCTCTTGAAGGATCCAGCTTTCATTGTTCTTGATATACCATTGCTTAGCAGATGGTAACAAAGCCTTTTGATATATAGTATTTTATTAATTTTTTCGGCATTTAAATTCTTGGTAAATAAGAACAAAGTACCAAAATCTCTGTTTGAGAAGCACCCCCAAACATGGACCTTGACGGGGTGTTTAACCGTCCGTTGAAGCATCCTACTGGTGGAGGTTGTCCAGGCGCGTTTGATGCTCGGAAATGCCCAGAAGGAGGATTCATCAGCAAAAATTAAGGGGTCCATATTTTCCTTCGCCCATTCCACTCGTTTTTCAACGTGTTTTGCACTCAACATTGGTTTTTCCAAAGTACTGCGTTATTTCAGTTTATTGGCAAACAAATGCCTGCGAATTGTTCCGTAAGATATGTCAACGCCTTTTGCTTTCAATTTTACAGCAGCTCCACGTAAAGTCAAAGTTGGATCTTTCGAGAACAATGCGAGAATCTCTTTTTCGTCGACTTTGCTTGCACCTCCGCAGAAAATCATCAACGTTACCGACCTTTTTATAGCGATTTATCCACTTGCTAACGAACTGCTTCGACTTTCCCATATATTTCGCAGCAGCAGTTTGCGTTAATTTTTATGCAAATATTGACAAATTGCCTCAAAACCACTCAATTGAAGACTAAATTTGACAGACAGCTGACTTTTTACAAAAAGCATGAAGGACTGAGGTGCCCTCTATGTCATAGAAAAAGAAACAGGAAGCTCTGATTTTTTATCTACGTGTAGCAGTGACCACGCTCTTATGTAACAGACTGTAAAGACGGTGAATAAAAGCTGATAAGTTATATACATCCACATTTGTTAAAGAGTTTAAGTCAGGAGATCTGATAATTGTAAGCACAAAAGGTTACTTAAGTCAGAGTAATCATGGAAGAGAACTGCGAGAAGATAATTGACCAGTTGAACGCGTTACTGGAAAATACACTGAAAGCTATAGTCCACGAAAAGTTATACAGCTTTTTATTTTTTGGAAATTTTTATTAAAAATGTTGCCCGTTTTCAAATTTTTGTAAAACTTACGGATCGGTTCAGATCGATCAAAAAATAGATTTTTTTATTATATAAATCGTTAGTATAACTACTCAAGAATATATGGTAAAAATTTTAAAGCGAAATTCGTATTATTCCCAATTCTATGAGCACTTAAGTGACTGCCCGTCGGTTCCGCACCATAGCGCGCGTTAGTTAGAACGACGTTTATCTTTTTTTCAACTGGTGGACATTCTAGCTTAAAAAGTTATCGACCAATCGTTCTAAAATTTTTCGGGATTTTTTCTTTATTCGATTCTTATCTATATGAATCTAATTCGGGGATTATATTTTTATTTAAAATATGGGTTTTTAAGCAAAATAGTTGAAAAAATATGGTATAAAAAAACTACTTTGTGTTCAAGCGCCTCAAAAGCATGCAATTTTCAATATTGTTTTACCACAATTAGGTTCATATTCTTAGGAAATACGTTGTTATTAAAAAAAAAAATTGCTGTTGATTTCAGAAAAAAATTGCAACTTCAGGAATTACCACCAGCAAGCCACTCAGATGGCGATTGTCCATGGACAACACGCTCTAACGCCACTATCTCCCGCGGAAATAGTTTCAAAAAAATTTAAAAGTGTATCTAAATATATAAATAAAATATCCTCTAAACTTAAACAATTTCTTATTTTTCCTTCTTTGTTAAAAAAATTCTCGAAAAACACCAAAATTTAGGCCTCGTAAACCGGTTTCCCCCTTAAACGTTATAAGCCGTTATCAAACTATATGACAATTATTGGAAAATGCATAATAATATTTTTTTTACTTTTTTTCTAATTATTTTTTTTATTTTCTAAGAAAAATTTATTATGTGGTCCGCGGTCAGTCAATAGCAGCAGTATTATTTATTGCACATAAAAGTAAAAGATACAAAATTTGAAATTTACTTATTGTAATATTAAGAAAAATAATAAATATTTACAATAATTTAACGACAATGGCATGAGCCGTCTGTCAATTTATTTTTCGTACAAAACAATTATTAGGTTTACGGTTTTTAAAACCAATTAAGCTCTTTTATTAAGTAATCTCTCTATCTAGAGGCATATTTAACAAAACGCAAAAGTTCATCCCAATGATAATTTTCCCCATTGAGAATCTCAATCTGTTGTGAATCAAGCCGGTACTAGGTCACTGTACCGCTGTTCAAACTTCTTTCGAATTCTTTAAATATATTTCTAATAGGTAAATGAACTCAAACTTAAATTATTTAAACCATTTCAATGTCAATGCCATTGTTGTCAAATAAACACTTTAATTTCAATAACAAATTTCTTTTTTCTTTTTTTTTTGAAAACCAAAACATAAGTAAACACATGGCACACACCACATACATTTTTTCTGTCATATGATACCTCACTCCAAAGCAAAACCATAGCTTACTGTCAAGTAAGTCTGCCTAAGCAAAATTTTATTGTATAGTATTTTTTTGAATTTATAATTTTGTTATTGATTTTTACTTGTAACAATGTTTAGTTGTAAAGCCATTCTATCAGAAGGCGGGCCATTCAGTCTTAGCCTGGTAGTTGGAAGGCAGCCCTAACTAAATAAAAAAAAATCTTTTATTTAAAAGGAACCTTTAGTCGGCAGGTTTGCTCTAAAGCTCTTTCCCGATAATAAAGACTTTTCATGGCGAACTTTTAGTCGGCAGGTTTGCTCTAAAGCTCTTCCCCGATATTAAAGACTTTTAACTCTTCCCTCTTTATCTCACCTTTTCCTACTTTCAATGGTGCCGCAAAAGGCGAATTATTTTCACGTTGAAGTGAACATAAAATCTAATCTAATCTAACCCATTTTATATATGCAGTAACCCACGGCTTGTTTAAATGGTAGATGGCTGCGCTTACGTCTCGATTCCACCTGTTTACAAATACAATATAAGATTTGAAGTCAGGTGCTATAAAACTTAGATCGAAATATGATTGCTTGATACGCTGCAATCACAAACGCATAACATTAGGCCAGCAACAGTAATGATTACAGCTGGACTGCTTTCGTTTACAGAGAATCATTCACATTGGCAAATATTGGAAATGAATAAGCTTATTTGCGCATGTATGTATGTGTATGTGTGCATGGATGTGCAGTAAAATTACGCAGAAAGTTGTGAAAGGAGTAATGGCTCATTAAGTGTACAAACAAAAAGTGGTTAACGCTTGAGGGGGGATGAGTGCATAAATGATAGCCAAGGCAAGGATGCAATTCAAACAAGCAAATTTGCATACACGCACACTTAACCACCAATTGAACACATGTCGAATGCGCTTATGAGCGTTTTGAAGTAGATATTGGGTTTGAGATATGCCTGCATTTGTTGGTGTTCTTTGCAGAGACGATGTCGCTGAATTCACTTAAAGCAAAATCAAAATCAAAATCAATAAAATGCTATTCCCAGCAAACGCATGAAGATAGTCATATACGTATGTATGTATGTATTGGTGTTGTTAATCCCGAGATTTTCAGACTATTTGACTACAATGATGGGTTTTTCAGGATTTCCATTTTTTACAGAACATATGAAATGGAGAGAAAAAAACCACTTTTATAAGAGAAAAGCAACATTGAGAAGTCCTTCTATGG
This sequence comes from Anastrepha fraterculus, assembly GCA_037575425.1. Classification (NCBI taxonomy): domain Eukaryota; kingdom Metazoa; phylum Arthropoda; class Insecta; order Diptera; family Tephritidae; genus Anastrepha; species Anastrepha fraterculus. The sequence continues at coordinate 43,934 of JAYXIM010006645.1, read as the reverse complement.
GCTTAACTTACTAAAGATATTTAAATAAATTTAAGAGAAAAGAGGAATTTAAAAATTTATAACTATCCTTCTTTGATACGAAAGGTTCAGCGAAGTAGAGCTCAATATTTCATTAAATTTTCAAAGCGCGCAGGCAATAGGAGCATTAGGACGATATGAAAGTGAATGCCCCGTAACAGAGAATGAGCAAGGAGAAATTGTCTCCTTTAATTATACTAAAAGCAAAAGATAGTGAGAGTATAGACCTTCTGCTCTCTAGAGACTTAGAATTTATTAAAATCAAACGGGAATTATAGGAAAGGATAGGATGTGAGAACACATTTAGGGAGCATATTTACAGAAATACTCAATTCTCTCAATAAAAAAATTGGTACCAAGGCCTCTAGATAACTGTCGCGTATTCTAATCTAGAGCCAACAAACTAAAAGAGTGAACAGTAGTTCAAGAGTGTAAGAGTTGGAGAACGCAAAAGTAGAAACAACAAAGTTAATGTGCCTATTGAATGAAAAATGGTAGTCAAATATCACACATAAGAATATAGCGTCAAGATGGCGCCCAACAGAGAGTGCGTGACGTTACATTGGTGCATTTGCATGAGAGTGATGTGAAAATGCGTATAAGAAGAAAAAAAAGTTACACAAACAACACATGAATAAGTTGCCCAAGCAATTCACACACACAGCGATTCTGTCCAATTCGTTGAGAGCAAAGTAGTGGTATGATGAGCGCAGCCACTCGCACTCATGAACAGAGTGAAGTAAAATCTTCGCTGCACTATAAGAGGATTGCAATATGTAAAAGAAAATCGTCTATATTTCTAAATTCAAAAAATACTTTCAAACCATCAGGAAATAAAAGAAAACTGGCAAATGAAAAACAAATGATAATTTCGAGAATAAATAGAAGGAAGATTGGAGGCCCTAAAATATTGCCTTATGACGCCATTGAAGATGCAAAGAAAGGATCCGAGCATTCACCTTCAATCATTACCACAAATTGTCTATTGGATGAATAAAATTCAAAGCATTTGAAAGAAAACATAATGAAAACCGAGCGAGGCTAATTTAGGGAATATAATTGTGCGAGAAAAAATGAGAGAAAAAGTATTGGAGAAGTCTGTATAAACACAATCCACTTGAAATCCTTCAGCAAAAGTTGCAGAACAATACTCACCAAAGGCAGTTAGGTTGAAAACAGTAGGCTATCAGTGACAAATCCTTGTTGACTTGGCGAAATTAAACCTTTAGTAGAAAAATACAACTTTTCTTCGACGATTCCTTCGAAAAGCTTTGAGATCGGCCTATAAGTGCACACATCGTCCTTTTTTTCTATCAGCTTTAAAAATTTGGGTAATAGTTGTGATTTTCCAATAATCAAAAAAAGAAAATAAAGTTCTATTCAAGGGCAATTTAAGAAAAAATTGCGGAAAATTCATCCCTGTCCGCCTGCGTAGCAATTTTTAAACCTAATATCCTATTCTCGATGTCCAGAGAAGTAAGCTTTATTAAATAGCCAAAATTCTGCTAGGCTTCCAAACTTATAGCCGAAGTATTTTTGTTAAGAAGATGTAACTGAATGTACTCGAAGCGAATGCAGTGAATGAACGAATGTAAACGAAACAGAAAGTTTTAAGGAAAAGTTGCAAAATTTATTAAATCAGTCTACAAAAACTTCCTTAAAGCGAGAAACTTTAAATTTGTCCGACGCGTTTAAAAAGAAAGGTGAAATATTTTGTAATGATTGGTATGCCATTATCATCAAATGGCTTAGAACTATCTTTTGACAGTTCAGTCGACAAGTGTTGAGGCAATCTACTCTAGAACATCTTCGGACCCTCCAGATTGACCTTCGGTAGCCAATTGTGGGCTCTGGGCCTTCTTGGGATCTCAGAAGCAGGGATGAGCTTAAGTGAGAGCCCCTCCCAGGCATCGCTGACCTCAGCAACGCACTTCTGCAGAAAACCCCTGGAGAACTCATCGGCACACTTGATCACCCTATATCCCCGGCAGATGTCTCCCGAGCCGAAAAGAGGAAATTGACCTTGGTTTGCCATGCGGTATTCGACGATTATTTCTGACAGTCGTCCCTCAATGGCACTCCAATTGGCCAGCCCCTCCCTACCACTATGGGATTTTGCGTCTACGAGGGTAACTTGGAGGTGATCCCTGGCCACTTCGCTATAAGGAACCCTCGTAGCCGCAACCAACGCACTTGCTGTAGCGCCTTCAACTGCCTGAGTCGAGATTTTGTTTTTATTTTCCTGGCAGCGCGCCCGCTCACATTTTGTGATTGACTACGCTTAGCCGCTGGTTGGTTCTGAGGATTTTTATGTGATTAAAGGTCGGAAGTTTTCCTAGCGGTCATGGCTTCGTACTCTGAAACAAGGGCCTCATATTTGACCTTGTCCCCTGCATCGCCATCATGTGGTTCCCTGCCAGTTCTTAGCCAGAATGAATTTGGCTCTCAGGTAGCTCGCTTTGAACAGCGACCAGAGGATTTTTTATTTTTCCCTTTGGCATCCCTACCAGAGATCGCCGGAGAAGAGAATTGCATTTGTTGAGTCAATAGCTGTAGACTGCTGGGTTTCAGCAGTGGAGTGCTATGGTGAGCACTCGACGTGCTGGATCCGAACAATGTGTCCTGGTTAGAAGCTAGCAGCTCGTCTTCCGAGAGTGTGCTCAGCAAGGAAATGGTCCGCCGTGGCAGAGCCGGCATTGGAGGGGACCGTTAACGACATTTTAGGCATTACCAGTCATGCAGCTCTCGGCGCGGGTACCTCAAAACCTTAGCTTAAAGTGCTGACAAGGTTATACCGCCTTGACTTGGCCGACAGAGCCTTGTTTTGGTTGGGCTCCAAAAGAATATGCATAAGAGAAGATTAAGTATCTGTTATGTGACAATCAATTGCACATGGGACCAAACCCCAATTGCGGAATGACACACAAGCACGACAAGCAAATGTAAAATTATGCACTGTTAGGTGGTTGAACGCTCCAAAGACGACAGTGTTTCCATCGTCCCTAAGCCGTGTGCGTCGCTCAGCCTCCCATCGTTGAGTTTACTCATAAATAACAGGCTGAGGTGTGGTTTTTAATTGTCCCTTACGACAGGCATCCGTTACCTCGGGCAAATTCTAAACCCTCTTACCCGTGGGGGATATTGTAGGCATCAAAAATGATTGGGGATCGCTGTTGGGAGGGTGATATAAATATCTTAACCGATAGGCAAGCTGCGATCAAGGCCTTGTCGACGCCATGTTGTTACGCTCTTCTGGTCAACTGCTGTAAGAAGGAGATCAAAACTCTCGAACATGCGGGAAACATTTCTTTTATCTGGGCTCCAGGATATAGAGGGAAATGAGATTGCCGATGAGCTTGCCAGGAAGAAGTCGATAAAACCGATTTCAGTTGTCCCAATCTCAGACATCGGTATCACCTTGACCGTTGTTAAAGGGAAACTGAACAATTTTTTTTCTTAAAAAAACGCAAGACAAATGTAGTTCTATCTTATCGTGTGCTATCTCAAAACCACTTTGGCCTCAGTACGATAGAAGCAGGACGCTCAAAGTGCTGGAGATCCCCCGCCATTCAATTTCCAAACTCATAGCGGTCTTCGCCGGTCACCGGGTGGTTGAAGCTCATGGAGAGAAGATTGGACTTTCGTACAAACCCTATTGCAGAAGTTGTGGGGATCCTACAGAGAAAGAGACTGTTGAACACTTTCTTTGCGCATGTCCGAGTCTGGCGGCTAGGCGGATGTGGTTCCTTAGTGTGCCTTTTGGGGATAGCCTGAGGCAGTCTCCAGGCGTGATCTATTTTCTCTCCGCCACTACATCAACAGCACTGGATGGCTGTAGAGAGTTTTTCTTCTTTTAAGTTTTGTAACTTTTCGCAGGTAGTGGCCTACTACATTATGGTATGAAAACGGCTCTCTAGCGCTACTTGTAGGGTATCACGAAAAGTAATTTGCAGTGTACTTCTGGTACTCCTCCTGCCTACCTAAAAATTGTCTGTAAAAATATTGTATGTTATTGAATTTTAGCTGAAATAATAAAAGTTCTTTCTCAAAATGAATCTCGAGACGAGTCCCAAAATCCCGAGATCCAAATTTTCCGCTAATATTGGCAGTTCTAATGTGTACATATGTATGCACAGATGCGGCATGGCAATGCTCTAACAGCCATTCCAGCTGCCGCTACTGCAAAAACAACAACAACAACAACAACAACAACAACAATACCAATAGTACCATCAGCACATGTTGCACATTAGTTAAATCAATTTTGGCCATCACCCTCCAGCATTGGGGCAATGTCAGCTGCGCCGAAGTGAATGGCAGAGATAGCAAACATAATTGCATTATTGGCTCAAAATTTTCACAAGCAACTGATGGCCGGCCGATGTGCATATTCTCGATGCATAAGCAGCCAGCTAGGCGCACGCATGCACGCACACACAGATACGAGTTTGTAGGCATATACGTGTGTGTGTGTATGCGTGCAAGTTGCTTTTATGCTCTTCCAACTGAGACTTTTTTGCTGAAATTCAAATTCATTGGTTTTCAACATTTTGCTTACCACCGCATGCCGCCCGCACAGTGTTTACCTAGCATTTGAGCTAATAATGCAATGAGCAAATCCATCGAAGGCAATACGTAAGCAAATACTACGTATGAAACACAAAGTTTGAATACACTCAGCACACTTAGATTGTGTATTATATAAAGCATAAATGTTTGGCAAATAATTTGAAATCAATTTCGAATACTGAATTCTTAAGTACTCGTTGGATGCTTTTGGGAAAACAGGAAGTTTGATTTGGCAACAAAATGGAGCCCACAGCGGTAGCACGGATGGATGACTAAAGTTATTCGAGTAAAGTGTTGCAAAATAAATAGTCAAATAAGATAACTGGATACGATGGATTGTTTGGCCATTTGAATGGATTCATTCAAGCAGCAGTGGTTGTCGCTTGGACGAGAGCTACTTGTCTCCTCTTTCATGCAAACAAATGCGATGTTCACAGAGATAGATGTATACTTACATACGGACATATGTATGTATATGTGTTGAGCGTATTTATGTACTTGTTTCAATTTGCATATTGTATTTTCAAATTTCATTGATATGCAGATAAACAGAGGAATATCGAATGCTAATGGAATTGGTAAAGCAAACAATACATACATACATACATACAAATATATATAAAATATTATATTTATACATGTGCGTGTATCTATGCATGTGTGTATGTATATAAACATTGCTATTGTATTTGTGCGTCTCCAAATACTGAATATTCGATTTTCATATTTAAATATAACTAACTAATACTTTCAAAGCATATGGATGTAGCTATACAAGTATGTGTGTGTGTATATGTGCGTGTATGTGCATATGTGACTACTGCAAACATCTATTATTTAGTATTGAACCCCGTTGCTTAAAGATTTAGTGCTGCATTGTGTGACATAACTGTAAATGAGTCCGTATCGAATGCGTTGTTTCGTAAATTTGTGTTAGCATTGATTACCTTCTTTCAGGTGCAATTACTGACATAAATCGAACATAGGGTGATCCAAGTAAAAATTTAATTTTAAGAGTAAAATTAAATTAGATTTCTAGTTATTACTAAGGAAGTGGGGTACCCTTAAGTGAAAAGCCTACATTTTTTTTCTTTTATTTCGATAAAATTAATATACACCAAGCGGCAGACGCTGGCTTACAGGGATTATTTAAAGAGTATTTACAATGATTTTTATAACAAATATTTTTCGTTAATTTCTTTTTATATATACTTGTAAATAATTACAAAAACAAAAAAAAAACCGAAGTTAACCTTAAGCTTAAAATTTTCAAAAAAATCCAAGAAAATTCAGCGAATAAAAAAATTTTATTGGAATTTTTCGGGGATTTTCAGGGTATGTTTGAAGAAATTAGTATTTACTAAATTCTTTTCGTTTTTTTTGTTGCTTTTTATTTAGTTAATGCGATAACATATACATCCAAAGCTAAAGCTTTCAAAAAAGTACAAGAAAATTCAGTGAATTAAACATTTTTTTTATTAAAATTTTTAGGTAATTTTAGAACTCGTTTGATGAAATTAATATACACCCAGCAGTAAAAGTCTGAGTACGGGGCTTATTTATTATGATTATTGAAAATATTATTCACAATAAATTTTATGCCAGATACTTTTCACAATAAAAATAAGTGCAAGGCGTAGTGAGTTTCTGTAGTTTTTTATGCCAACCATTTCATGCATGCATTTGAATTTACGATTATCCGATTTCTTTTGTAACTTTTATTTAAATGGCAGGTTGAAAATCCCCAAAATGCCAGGGTTTCCACTTTTTTTGGATCATCTGATTTAGATGAATTTTTTTCTAGATAATCTCGAAAACTACTTTTAATATTTCGACATTTTTGACAATTGGCCTGCCAGCGCTTGTTTCATCCATGGCGTCCTTGTTACCAGAATGGAATTATTGTAATCACCGCTCACCCATTGAATTTGGTACTGTATTAGGTTTATGAGAAGCACACAATTTTCGGACAAATACTCCGAATTCTTTTATAAATTCTCCTTGTTGTTATTTTTATTTGAGAACTCACATACAACTGGTTTCAAAAAAACACAAATTGTAAAATTACTTTTTTTTAAACGCAGTGCTGATTTTAAATAACCTTATATTAGGAGTCAGCTCAATATACTTATTTACATATATGTAAGTATATTGAGAGATACAAACGTCCGAACCCATGCTATCGACACGCTTTTCACAGCTTTAGTAGTACTGACACTTGAATAAGATTCCATAGTCTGGAACCCATATTACCAAATTACTTAATTGAAAAATAGTGCTTTTAATTTTTGCCTTAAACGATTTTCATTCGAACTCGTTTCTAATATTTCATCATATAATAGTTCTCAAAAAATTATCATTATTTCCATTCTTGCTAGTCGTAGCAGCGATTGGTATTCGTAGTTAAACTGTTGACAGGGTACGTTTCTAGCCAATTTCGTAAGGTAGAATCTAATCTTAGTATTTCCTCTTAACGAATAGTCACTTTAGGCTTTCCTTTTTTAAACTTTTTAAATTACAAAGGAATCATTTCTCCCTATACCAAAATTTTATTTCTCATTCCAGCACTTTTTATGTATCGGACTATATACTTTAAATATGTATAAATACGAGGTGTGGTTATCAAATAACGATACCGCTATGGTAAGATATTTTATTTCAATATATTTTTAATAGAAACCTCCCTTTTACCCATACAATGCTCCATGCGCATTTTCCATTACTTGAAGCAGTACTGGAAGCCTTCTTCTATGAGCTTCTTCAGGGTGCGTCCCGATTTATCTTCCACTTATCTTATCTTATCTTTTAATGGATACGAATAGCTTTCCTTTGCTTTTTGAAGCTGTTAATATTTAATTAAATTTTGTTATTTATTTCTAATTTCTCACGAAACATTGATTGGCAACGACACTCAAACATTTTGTTTTTCTATTTTTTTCTATTAAAGTTTTTTATATATTTTTGGTTTAATATCCATACTTTATTATTCATTTAAGGCCTATAATTAATTTATATGCTTAGAATAAAAATTAGGTGGCAACGTCTAACAAAAAATTTTTTATTAAAGTTAAAAGAAAGAAATTGTATAACCGTATTCTAATATTCCATTTATCAATTAGTTTTTCAATAGCAAATTAGGTGGAAGCGCCATATAAAGATGCTATTTATTAAAGTTTTTTCAGACATTTGATAACAATATTTAATTATTTATTAAAGTTCTATTACTATTTTACATTTTTCGGTGACAAATTAGGTGGCAGCACCGCACAGTAATATTATTTATTATTCTTTTGTTTTGACATTTTTATTTTATAATTTTAGCTATTAATTATTTTAAATTTTTCTATTTAAGTACAGGTGGCAACGTCAAATAAATATATTTGTTTTAATTTTTTTTTTAATATTTTTGGTTTAATATGAATATTCCAGTAATAAATTTAGTTCTATAATTTATTTCTGTCTTTCCATTAAAAATTAGGTGGCAGCGCCAAGCAAAAATATTCTTTAGTGTTTGTAAACTTTTTTTAGTTTTACACCATATTCTAAAAATTAATTTAGTTCTTAATAAATTTAATTTTTTTTATTGAAACCAGGTGGCAGCGCCAAAAAATATTAGTTTTTAAGCTTTTTTAAACCTTTTTCGTTTGATATCTTTATTCCGGTAATGAATTTAGATCTATAATAAATACTCGTATCTATTTGCCCATAAAAAATTCGGTGGCAGCGCTAAACAAAAATATTTTTTTTAGCTTTGTTAAACTTTTTTTTGTTATGAAATGATAAATTTGGTTCTAATAATAAATTTAGTTCTTTCTTAATTTAAATTTTTTATTTAAAGCCAGGTGGACGCCCTAAACAAAAATATTTTAGTTCTGTTTTTTTTAACTTTTTTTGGTTCCAATAATAAATAAAGTTCTTTTTTAATTTAATTTTTTTATATAAAGTCAGTGCCAAACAAAAATATTTGTTTTTCAGGTTTGGTTTGATATCTATATTCCGATAATCAATTCAATTCTATAACTTATTTCTGTTTTTGTATTAAGAATTAGGTGGCAACTCGAAATAAAAATGAATAACAAATTTTTGTGTTGTTAATTTTTGGTTTCACACCATATTCTAAGGTTAAATTTAGTTCTTGATTAATTAAACGAACAAATAAATAAATAAAAATTAGGTGGCAACGGTGTAAAAAAATTGAGTTTCGATTGAAGATTTTGTACATATCGTTGCAGGATTTCTTACATATGGCCACATTTTTGTTTTAATATTAAAAATGCTTTTAAATAAATTACTATTTCCGAATTACAAATAGCTGGCAACACTTCGTTAAAAAGGATTTATGTTTTTTAATAAATAATTCCTTTGTACTTCACAAATAGGTGATAAGTTCTGCTAAAAAAAGTGTTACGTACAAATCATTTACAACTAAAAAGCTTTAAAAAAATAATTAAGAAGTTAAAAAATATTCAAAAATGTCGAGCATTCTTAAGTGATGTTTTTTTAAAGAAATTTGCAGATTTTTATATGTGTTTTTCTGTATGTAGACTTTCGGAAAAAACAACTCACGTGACCTTAACAAGTTTTTCCTATATTAATATCATAATTGGCGCTTACACTTCTGAAAGGTGTTTGGCCGAGTTCCTCCTCTTATTTGTAGCGTGCGTCTTATTCCACAAATAGAGATACCTACAACTTTAAGCCGAATCCGAATGGCAGATATATTTTATAAGCAGTTTTTTCATGGCAGAAATATATTCTTTTCCATTATATTTTTCTATCAACTGGTGCTTCTTGCCTGCAATGGGTTTCGAATCGAGGCGCCACAGAATGATAGTGATGTTCCAGCCCATTCGGCTACGCCATCATTCATATACTCATACAAGCATAAATATAAATTAATCTTGGTATTTTCGGCACTTAAAAATTTTCATTATTCAAAAACTGGCATCCCTAGCGGCCCCATGAGTGTATAATAGTAACTTACACTATTACACATACAAACTAGATATATAAATATATGGTACAAATTATTAATATGAATTAAATCTTTTGGCATTAAATTTACACATACATTCAAACATATAATATGTAATTGAGGCGTTAAAATGTGTAGGTAGAAATAATAGGAAATAAATTTGGAAACATATCATATTTCTCATAAAGCTTAATTTCCACATATTTCACTGAATTCCAATTGCATTTTACACCCCGTCGATAACACTTCATATTCTTCATTACTAATTACAAATAATTTGCATTCTCAAAGTTTGCCTTCACGTAGTGAGATTGCAATTAAGTTGCTTAACAGCTGTAATTAAAATGGTTACAAATACATTTCGTAGCAACTGTGTCCAAAGTATTTATTTGCAAAGTCTCTAGATTTATTTAGATATAATTAGAATTCGAGTGTGATATTTTCCACCGTGAAAGGTTTAGGTCAAGCTTCGCCACTGGAATGGGCGGTTTCAAATTTTGTGCAAATTTAAGAAAATTAACAAAAGTTCTTTAGAATTTCAGACTCCTTAATCAGATTTTTAGAAAAATTTCATTGAATATCGAATACAAATAAATTTGCAGATTTTAAGTAACTGAAAAATTACGTTGATCTTTGATAATTGTCCTCGCTCGCAGAGATGTTATGCGAAACGAAGAGATTAGAGGGATACGCGATACGCAAAATATTGTAAGGTGGAGCAGCAGACGAAGAAGGGAATGGAAAAATCACCTGCTACGCATGGCTAAATCAGTAATGACGGAAAAGCCGATGATTGCGAGGCCACCTGGACGCTCTCGCAAACCCTGGAATGAGTGTTGGACACCCAGATCTTTCAATAACTAATATTTTTTTGCATACAATATAATTCAAACAAATTGTAGCGCTTGTACAAAAATTATTGAAGCATAAGATTTAATTCCATAATAATGAAGAAGCAGACGTTTTTGCTAGTGGTTGCGTGCATTTTCTGTATATGAAGAGTGCGCGCCATTTTCGTACAGGAAGGAAACTTAATGCCGCCAGCAGAAAAGCTCGTCAACAATAAACTGGATTATTAATTTAATTTAATTTATTAAGTCTATGGTTACAAAACTTAACAAATCAGAGGTATTAAATGACTTAAATATAAAATTTAAAGATCGGGATAAAAGTGATTTAATTCCAGCTTAAGGCCCTCGACTCATTTGAAATTTGGGGGGAAGTTTTGGGTATTAGTCAGAACTTTCAAAAAATTGGATTTGGTTTGCATTTTCTTAAGGTATAACATCTTAAAAATATTGTGTGAAAAATTGAACTGAATCCGACAAATACTTTTCGAGTTATTCAACAATTAACAAAGGGCGTTCGTGCGCTCCGGAGCGCTCGCTTGGTAATCTTATATCAATCATTAAAATTTATACTGCTTTTGAAAAACATAAAAAACTCGTGGCTGATCGAAGGATTTTTTATCAAAAATCTCGATTTTTTTGAAACCATTAATTGTCGTTTTTTTCTCGAAAATCTGAAAAATATTTCCTGAGGCCGCCAAAGGAAAGCTTCGATCAGGCATAAGACTATCTATTGATAAAACTAATTTCTTTTGTTCGATTGATTTTAGATGAATCTCCAAGGACTTGTGATGATCACCGCAAGGGACTTCGGGAGAAACGGGCTCTGCACTAACAGCGATAACTTTTATAAGTATTTTTTTTTTTTTTAATGGAAATACTTTATTTGCAATCTATCTTAGAATACAGATATTCAGCAAAAGAGATCTTATTACCTAATGACAGCATAGTATTTACACTGGTGCAAAACTACATACAAAACTATAGAATTTTTTTTTCTTTTTACAATTCTTATGCATATTTTATGTTATCAGATTTAATTTTTTTTTTTTTTTTTTTACTCGAAAATTGTATAACTTACTTTATGTATAACTTATATTAGAATTTTAAAATTTATTGGAGCCTTTTAAAAATTTCATATTTAGCTCTTTTTTTTTTTTTATTATTATTATTATTATTAAATTGACAAATTTAAAGGAATGGCAAGTCTAAGACATGATTGCGCTTTAATCGTCTAATTTCATTGGTTTTGTCCAACAAGCAAATAGCATTTGTGTTTACATGGTTTGACAATCGTTCAATGTATCTCTTAGAATATACTGAGATTTCTCTCTTAACAAATGGAATACCTAGATCCTTGTGTATGGCTTCGTTTGTGATAAACCAAGGTGCATTAACAATTGTTCGCAAGGTCTTTTTTGAAATTTTTCTCCCCAGCTAAGAGAATAACACGCTTGCTATATTGTCCTTGATGTGATCAATGAGCTCAATCATTATTCGGCATACAGAGTGCCTAATCATTTTTTTTATACCAACCTAACCTTCACTACACTTTCTCACAATGTTTATGAAAATTTGCTTATATCAGGCATAAGATTATCTATTAATTAAACTCCAAGGACTAGTGATGATCACCGCAAGACCCGTCTGGAGAAACGGACTCCACACAAACATCGATAACTTTTACAATTAATTTTTTTTTGCAAAGTTTGGTAAAGTCAAGTCGAAACATGATGTATTAATGGTGTGTTTTTATTTTTGTAAAATAAAGCAATTGACTAGCAAAAAAAAAATATTGAGAATCATAATTTTTTCGGGCCTCTGCCTACCCCTAATCCCTTAAAAGCGTGTAAAACGCAAACAAAAAAAGATTTTTTATTTCTCTTTTATGTATTTTATTTCTTAAGCTATTGTTAATAAATAAAAATGTTTGTGCAAGGTCTTACAAGGTTCGTTCAAAAAGGTGTAAACCTTCCAAAAACGTCTTCCAAAAAAAGTATATCGCTGGCGACACGGATTCCGGGGCTCACAAATACGAATTTAATTATATGTACCCCCAATATAAAATATGTAATTGAAAAATATTTGTAATCTGTCTGAATGTCATACTGCACATGTGTGTGAAAATACCTACTTGCACTAAAACATGAATGTATTCAACTAATGGAAATAAGAAACTACTCGAAACGCAGTAAGCGAGTAGAGACATATGAAAAACAAAAAAACCACCTTTAAGGGCTAAAAACTTTTGTACCTACTGTAAATTACTCATGCGTCCTGCTGGTTCAAGACCACCAGTCCATTAAGTGATATTACGCATACGCCCTGTCAATTTTCAGTTACATTACAGGGTGACAAAAATTGAGTGTATACAACATTTTTCAATGAAAAAAGTTTATCATTGATAGTAGCTCAAAACAAATTGTGAAATTTTACTAGACAATGTTTGAGTAACATTATATTCAACCAGTTTCGAAGTGGCCACCTTTAGCACGAATAAACAAGCTCAAACGTTTCAAAAAAATTTGGGCTATAGGCCGTAGTTCGTCTACCGTTATGCGATCCCATTCTCGACGCAACGCTTGCTTGAGGGACTCCAAAGTTTTTTGGCGTTTTGCACAGGCCCTTGCTTCCAAAATCGGTCATACGCTGTAATCTAGCGGATTCAGATCCGGTGAGTAGGGTGACCATTCTTGGGAAGTAATGAAAGAGGGGAAATAGGCTTTACACCACTCTTGGGATGTTTTTGCTCTATGGGCTGGTGCCGAGTCCTGTTGAAACGTCCCCTCATCGTCACCAAATTGCTGCTGGGACTAGGGAAGAACAACTGCTTCTAATATGTCTTTATTGATTTAGACTTCTTGGTCTAAGAAAATCAGGGGAGTCTTGCCACTGGCGCAAATTCCACCCCATACCATGACAGATCGCGGATTTTGACGATGTTCAACAATGGATGAAGGTCCAGGGGCTTCTGTCTAGACCAATTTCTGCCGTTTTGATGATTGTGAGCTTGTAAACAGCTTCTCATCCGTAAAGACGATTTTTTCTCAGCCCGTATCTGCGGTCCGACGTTGGCGCGAGAAACATCTTTCGAGTCTTCCTTTTTTGTTTTATTTTATCCGTTTTTTTTGTTTTTATCCGTAACCAACTGGCATTTTTGTAGTGTATAAGACTTAAGTCCAAGTTCTTTTTTTGCTATAAGGCGAACTGATTCACGATTGATGGTTGTCTCACGAGCAATTTTCCTCATCGAGACCATAGAATTTCGTTGAACTCTTTTTTCGATGATTTTTCGGTTGTTGCAAGTGTTAACAGTTCGTTTTTTTCATCTTCCAGGATGGTCACCTTCACTACCGAGCTCCTTAAGTCGTTTGATTGCACGAGAAACCAATGAACGTGCAATTCCAAGCTTCCGTGCTATCTCGCAGTTGCGTGCTTCTAGCTGATGCAGGGCTATAATAGCTGAGCGACTACTTGACATCGTTACACAAAGTATTTAAAAAGAGCTGGAACAGAAACGAATACTTTTTTTGTACTTCAGAATACACAGAACAATCACAAATTAAGAGCATTCGCTAAAAAAATTTTACATTCATCTAATTGCACAGAGAAGTTTGTATACAGTTATTTTTTGTCACCCTGTATATTATTATGTATTAGGCGGCTACCATAGCCAATGGGTTGGTACGTGACTACCATTCGGGGAGGAGCTCGGTCAAACACCTAACAGAAGTGTACGCGCTAATTATTTATTTATTTATTTTTTTAACTAAAGGGTGGTTAAGTTTGAAGGGCCGGTGTTGATTTTGAATAGAATACAATTTTTTTAAGAAATTATTGTCATTTCTCTTTATTATGATAATGTATGGAACAATTATGTATGGAACAAAATATTGGCCAAATGGCCGCCGCGGCCTTGGCGGCACACCTCCATCTGATGGTCCAAATTCTAGATGACGCTGAGGCATAATAGAGGCTCTATGCCGTTAATGTGCCGAATTATTTCATCCTTTAGCTCTTGAATTATTGCTGGCTTATCGACGTACAACTTTTCTTTCAAATAACCCCAAAGAAAGAAGTCCAACGGTGTCGTTGACATTTAGGTGTGGTTCACATTCAACAGCGGCCCTTGAAATTTAACCACCCTTTATATTGTAACTATTCTATAGAAATTTAATTCCAATCTGACCATAGGAATTTAAAATTATTATTTTTTAAATAACAGCAAAAAACACATATGACCAACACACTTCAATCGTATCTACTGACATGCAAAAAACGGATAAAATTTAAGAATAAACACTAGCACATCCTGACCACTCAACTGGAAGTGTTCTTCTTTCAGTTCCCCTTTGCACTTACAGCCATTGCACTCACATACTTGTCTGCATATCTATGAAACTGATTGGTATTCAAAGTCCAGCGCATTGGCAAGCGATCGGTATGCGCTATCAAAACTGATAGTCAGAAATGAACATTTGCTCGCATTGCTTTCAACGAGTGCAGGAGTTGGGCTATTCCATAAATAGAAAAGGAGTTGTGCTTTATTTATTTTCTATTTTTTCTTCTTCTTCTTCTTCTTATAATCTATTATACATAGTTTTGTTGCATGCACGCGCGTATGTGCATATATTTGAATATTTTTGTTACAGGCAAAAAATTGTTTGCATATGCAGCAAGCATATGCCAGCACTGCAGCTGATTTGCGAAGCAAAGCCAAATTGATGTGAGTGAGTGTTTGCTTAGCAGTCAAGACATTTCC
Source organism: Anastrepha fraterculus (assembly GCA_037575425.1). Classification (NCBI taxonomy): domain Eukaryota; kingdom Metazoa; phylum Arthropoda; class Insecta; order Diptera; family Tephritidae; genus Anastrepha; species Anastrepha fraterculus. Next base: position 28,762 of record JAYXIM010006645.1, on the reverse strand, counting down.
TGTGCGAGTCAGTAGCTGTGTGCAATAGAAGAATTCGAGCCTAAGCAGCCAAGTGTGCTGAACTCTGTTTGTTTTCGTGCTTCAGCCAAAAGTCAATCGTAATAGGCGGCAATTTAAATTTATCGCATTGCACTTGAAATTTGAACTTTTGCTGTAAAATTTTTGTGAATACTACATATAAAATATTTAAGACACAAATGGGTGCCCAGCGGTACTAGTCCATAGAATGTCCGACAAACGCTTGACGTATACGCGTACGCGTATGCATGCCTGCGCATACGATCAAATACATAGTGTGTGCCGCGTGTGTGTGTGTGCGTGTGTCCTCCTAAATAGAAATGTAATTGAATTGCATTGAGGCGTGCACGTTTCGCAGAAATCTCTGTATGGCTTAAGTTGCTCGTTGCAAAAGCACAGTACGCGACGTAATGCCAGTTGGGTTGCTGGTGTGAAATGCACTGTGAAATGTGTGACGCACGTATTCGCATAGATGTGTGCGTGTGTGTGTGCGACTAGGTTTCTCTGCACATTCATACAACACATGCGCTTGCTCACGCGGTAAAACCTTTTGGCATACAAATTTAATTACTTCGTAAGTCTGCGGCGCATAATATTTCAATTAGGTGTGGGTTTTGCGATTCTTAAATTTTAATAAACTTTATTGCACGATCTGTACGTTAAGTAATACTCATACTCTGGTTTAAGGGATGAAAAGGTGGATTATAATAAAGTGAAATTTTCAAGTGAAAACACCGTTTTTTTAATTTTTTTCAGGCTTTTTTTGCCATACAAAGTAAACGCTCGAATTTGTTTATATGGAAGTAAAAGTACAGCAGAGGCAAAAAAATAAATAAAAAATCGCCAAAAATCAACGGTATTTTGTAGCGACTTGAAACTTTATTGTACTAAATTTTAATGGACTTGAAAACTGCATATCCAGAAAACTTCTTAAAATTGTGAGTAGAAACTTGAAAGTTTTGAAGAAATTTTTAAAAGTATTGAAAAATTGTGTATACTCGTATATTTATGGGGTTATGAGAGGGATTATAAAAAGAAAAACGTCATCAGTATCGTCGCGGAATGGAGATGCCAAGCCTTGTTGCGGTGGCAAAGCCGATGGGACATGGAACCGAGTGGCAGATGGAAGACGAAAATTTTTCCTTTAATAGGCAAATGGGTCCAAAGGAACTTCGGGGAAGTGAACTGCTTCTTAACTCAGTTCCTCTAAGGCCACGGATATTTCCGAAGATACCTATGTATACCGCATGAGCAAGGTAAGCGATCCCAAATGCATATACTGCGAAGCGGCAAGTGATGATGCTGAACGCACGTTTTTTAGTTGTGACAGATGGCTCGCGGAAAGAGATGCGCGCGAATGCTCGAACGCGAGGACAGCTGGTAAAGGAGAGTAAAGAGATACATCGACGATGTACTACGGAAAAAAATATAGACCTCGACACAGTGCAACAAAGCGAAGCCGCACAGATAGAGGCACAAGAAGACGAGCCTATAGCATGAAGCTGGTTATAAAAATGGTGGACATAGAATTGGTCCTATTCTATGGATGCCATTTTGGGCCCTCTTAAAGTAATACAGAAAGTAGTATCGGGAAGGGTGTATCCCCAGAAGGAGAAGGAGATATTGTTTTAGGGTCGCTGTATGAGCGACTGCATTTCGCACCCTACCTCACTCAACAAAAAACTAAAAAAAATGGTAGGTAGGTAAATGAAATGATTGAAGTACCAGTCTGGTACTCCCTAAGTAGCACTAAAGCACCGATTTGATTCCATTATGAGACCTTGAACAGACCGATATCCACAGCCAACCAGATTTGTTGATGGAACGAATAAGGTTCTTGGGATTTTCGTTCTGCCCCAAGCTGCCGAAGAATAGGGTATCCAGTGATCTTAGTCATCTGGTTGCTAAACCCAAACATTTAAAGATAAACTGCACAACGGTCCCTTCCTCTGAATGGTACTCACAGTTTATGCAAAGGGGATTAAATGGTAAAGCAAATTTTTTTTGCACGTGTGCCGATCGCCCAATGACCGGTAAACCCAGCTACGAGTTTGGAAATTGAATAGCGTGGAATTCCCAAAACTTTCTGAGTACTTCATTTATTGTATTGCGACCGAACGGATTTCGAAACAACACAAGAAGAAATGGACTCCATCTTTTCTGCGCTTTCTTGAGAAATAATTTGGGTAATTCTCCGTTAACAACTGTCAGGGGGATGCGGGTGATTGGAAATGAGGTCTCTGAGATTAATTCAATCCCCTTCCTGGGAAGCTCATCACCAATTTCATTTCCATTATACTTCTATGTTTCCATGTCCTAGAACCCAGATGGAGAAATGTTACCTGCACACCCAAGAGATTTGATCTCCTCCTATAGGACTTGGTCAGCTTTAATATGCACCATGGCGTCGTCAGAGCTTTGAACGCAGCTTTGACTAACGAAACAAATTTTAATATCTCCCACGTTCCCATGTGTCCTAAGCACTTTGCATGCCTGCAAGATCGCAAAGACCCTTGCCTGAAAAACACTAGCAGTATTCGATAGTTTTAAGAAATTGGCTGATTTGGTAAAAAATCCTGCTCCGACTCCATCATAGAGCCGTCAGTAAAGATAGAGGTACCACGTTCCCTCTCGGTACAGATTCTCCTCATTCTAGTCCTGTGTACTTAGAAAAATTGTCCTGGCATGAACCTTAAACTCCAGCTTGTGGATAGAGAATGCGGTGGTGTGCTTATAATATTGGAACGTGGTATGCAAAGAGAAACCAATTGGTTGAGTACGAACTATCAGCGATTAGAGCAAGTATTAAATATAAAATTCTATAATAGTTGCTTTGTTACTTAAAGTTCCCCGAAATGAGCTAACATGGAATAGAATTATGCTAGAGTCAATGAATAAAGTATTGATAAGGTATTTATTTTCTTCTATCTACGTGTAAAGTCAAGTTATGAACAGACAAACGGACAGATTGAGCATAGGTTCCTTAGGTTCTTCTCCGTTCTTCCATTGATGCGGTATGGGAGATCATCAGCACTGGACTTTGCCGGCAACTAGACGAGCCTCTGCATAAATGACTCTTATTGCAGTTAAGGAATAGAGAAAGAACGTCGAGCATACCTCTGCTGCTGCCTTGCTGTTTAATGGCTAACCTCTTTTCACCGTTCCTTCATTCGAGCAGCTGTGGTGGGTACAACAGCTTGACACTGCCTTGCACGCTCGTACGACAAGTGTATGCAGCATTTTCTTAAAATAACTCATTGGCTTACTACATTTTTTTTTAAACCATTCATGTCACGAATTCGCGGAAATCAAAAATTCGCTTTCTAGTATATAACCCAGAATTTTAAAAAACTTGGTTTCAATTCAACTCCCAGCTGATTGCCGAACTGTTTGTTTTTTAATCCGAAGGGGAAATTAACATAGATATCGTCAACATAGGGTGTATGCAGGATTTATACTATTCGCTGAAGGTGCAGCTCATTCGGGACCACACACAGCCAGTATTATCTTACAAAACTGGACTTGCGATACAGTACACCTACGTACTAAGCCCTAACGCTGACCTCTGTAGCTTTAGTTTGATCTGCGGTACCGCCGTTTAAGCATTTCCGCGCAGGCCCAAGCTGGCCAGTATGGCTATTCATATATGTTTCTGTATACTCTTCGTCACTTGTTTGTTGTTTCTTTACTACGTTGCCATTCCTTTTTCCGCAGTTTCTGTAACACATTCGCATACCATTCTCTCAGATTGCAGTAGGTGATTTACAGTGTTGCGAGTGGAAAACAAACCCAAAATGGATGAATGATGATTCACAAAAATGGTACACTGATGGATCAAAAACACCTTATGGTGTAGGAGCATGAGTAGTGGGGCCCAGAATCCACAAATCATTCACTCTCACCAGGGACACCACCATCTTCCAAGCGGAACTATACGCAATAATGGAAGCAGCAAACATCATGCAACGTAGAAACCACAAGAGAGTAAAGATCAAAATACTCTCGGACAGCTATACCTACAACTCAAAAACTCTCTTAGAATGCCACAAGGCACTCAATAACCTGGCATCCAAAAACAATGTCTCATTAATTTGGGTACCAGGACATGAGGGATATGACGGCAACGAAAAGGCAGACTTTCAAGCCAAAAAAGGTGCAGATGTAAACTTCATCGGACCTAGTCCCATGCTCGGATTCAAACAAAAAGTAAAATACTGGGCCAAAACTCTATTAAATCAGCATTGGAACAACGTAGAGGGTCTTAGACACTCCAAAAAGTACCTAAGTTTCAACGCTAAAAGAGCAAACATGGCCCTCACGTTAAACAGAAAGAGCATTCGCACTCTCACAGGCACCCTCACGGGTCACTTCACCTACATAAATTAGGCATAACTAACACCAGCACCTGCAGATTTTGCTGTGAAGATGAGGAGTCTATAGAACATCTCAACATCGAATATCCGGGGTTGACGCATAGAAGGAAAAGGAGCTGGTACAATTCATAAGCTTACTTAACAGTCAATATACAGCATAGGGCACACAATAAATCAATATGGTCGCAGTGCTAAAGGGCCATACCTTAACCCTTAACTACCATTAATTAACCTTTACAGTGTTGCTTGGCATTACTTTCTCTTTTATTACTTCTTCGTTCGACGTTCTTTCAGATACATGTCTCGAGCAGGAGAAGAAAATATATTCCGCGTTTTCACTACAGCTGCCGCAGAGCGAGCAGTCTCTTGTTGTGCCAGGTAGTAATCCGTGTCCGTAACTTTGGCCAAGACCGGTTTTCTGCTCTTAGTGGCACCGCCAATGTTGGCCATAATTTTTGACATTACCGCCGTGGCTGCCTTTGCACATGGTTTTTTAATGTGTTCCTTACAGCTTAGTCGGGCATCGATCATAACACCCAACTGACTACCAAACTGTGTAACAGTATGCCCCTCTGCACACCATGTAGAGCGACAGCCATTGCAATCTACAAAAACCCAACCTATTTGCTAAAATATTTTACAATACCGCAAATGCTTCATTCAAAGCATTAAAGGAAATATTTCAACAAACATTTTTCTATTGAGAAGTTTTCAACAAGCCAAGCCGTTGAAGCATTCGAAACACGTAAATCACACTTAAGCCTACGTGCGCGCTACAATCAAAGCAAAGTTGCCATCAACGGATGACAAATGCGCTACGCCATGGTCATTCGGTGACCACAATCGCTTGAATCGCTTGTCACAATAGTTGAAATAGCGAAATGCAGCCAACATTTGGACGGACAGCCAGCCTTTACACACACACACACAGACAGAGTAAAACAAATAACTAACAGTCCTTATCAGTTTGCTGCTCGGAATTCAGCACCGCGCATTTGTCTGCCTCCTTTCCGCTGTGTGAAAAAACTTGTCGCACAAAAGCATATCTGGAGATGGAGTTTGCAACCAGTGCAGTGCAGTATTCACTGATGCCCACTTACCGCAGTGATTTGCCGTAATTGCAACAACATATTCTCTGTTAGGCCACCATTTGACCGCACACGTTGCTTAAGTTCACTTTTATTATCTCTAGTTTTGCCGCAAACAAAGTTGCTGTACCAAAATAAGCCGTGTACCTCGAATATACCAAGCGAATATACATACATACATACATGGATATTAAATGTGCATCGCAGTATGTTAGTATGCAAATGCTTTTGTATTGCGAGCGTGTTGTTGTTGGTGACACCATATCTGCATGCACGTGCCACGACTGACCGGTCAACTCATAGCGCTAATTTCTCGGCTACGCCGGGTGGTGAACCAAGCCTTCGTAATGCCGCGGTTAGATGGGTTCTGTTCTATTTATCGCCAGTGTACTTTTTCGTAATTTTAGCACGTCCACAGGAAATATGCATTTTTCGCTAACTGTCTCGTAACTGCTTCCTCTTTGCTTTCATAATTAGTTAGTGGACATTTTTTGTTGGTGAAATATTTCTTTGTGTGGTAAAATACCAATAAAAGGAAACTTTTGTGCCTAATATTTTTCACTGAAAATGTGAATGATATAATTTCGTTCTTAAATTACAATAAGTAAGTATAAATACAACAATAATGCAACACAATTGAAAGAAAATTTTGCTTTCGGAAATTTTGGGCTTTTATTCTTGTCACATTAATTTTAATTATTATTTTTTTAATAAATTATAAATATATGTCATTCTATCGGGTGTTTTTTTAGCTGCATGAGAACTATCGATATCGAAAACTGTGGCTTAACAGATTAGAATGGTAAATTATGTTGTCCTTTCTGTACAGGAAGGTTCGGTAAGTCATCATGAATTGATTAACGCCAGAACAACGATTCCAAGTTATGGAAATTTATTTTGCAAAAAACCAAAAAAAAAAAAAAAAAAATAAAATAAATAAACCTGTCCGTGAAGTTTATAGATCATTTTTATCGAATAATTGTGTTTAGTTATGAAGTTCATTTCTGGTTAAATGATTATGTCAATAAGCAAAATTGCCATAAGTGGAGTTAAGGCAATACTCCAACCGTTAACAAGTCCCCATTAAAATTGACTGTTTAGTGAGGTGATTCCAAAATTTTCATCGGCCAAACATCGACAATGTTTGGTTCCAAAAAGACGGCGAAACTTGCATTACAGCTCAATTAACACTATATCTATACTAATATTATAAAGAGGAAAACTTTGTTTGTTTGTTTGTTTGATTGTTTGCTTGTTTGTTTGTAACGAATAGGCTCAAAAACTACTGGACCGATTTTAAAAATTCTTTCACCATTCGAAAACTACATTATCCAAGAGTAACATGGATTACATTTTATTTTGGAAAAAAATAGGGTTCCGTAAGATATTTGGATTTTTCGGACACAAACTGAAAAAAATCTTATATATAAAATAAAGTCAACTTTTTGTGTGTGTTCGCTAACCGGCCGTGTCTGCACCGAATTAAACCAAACTTACACACAATGTTAAGAAGGTATTGAAGATGGTTTCCGTATAGTTTGGATACCTATTGGTGGATAGGGCTCGAGATATAGGTCAAAACGTGGACCCGGGTAACCTTCGGATGTGTATGTACAATATGGGTATCAAATGGAAGCTGTTGGTGAATGCTTTAGTTCAGAGTATTTCCATCCGCTCCGTGACTAGGGTCTCGAGATAGAGACCAAAACGTGGACCCTAGAATGTGTTTGTACAATATCAAATGAAAGCTGTTGATAAGTGCTTTAATACGGTGTAATTTTCATACCTATTGATGACTAGGGTCTCGAAATATATGCCAAAACGTGGACCCGCCGTGTCTTTGCACCGAATTAAACCAAACTTATGCACATTGTTAAGTAAGTATTGAAAATGGGTTTCGTAAAGTTTGGTTGTAATTCGGAGCAGTGGCAACGGGTACAGCGTTCTTTTGAGCCAGCCATAATGTCGCTTACTTTTTTAACGCTTGAGGCGGAACTGAACTGTCAAATTGACAGTGTGAGTTACAATGTGTCAATATTTCTTTCTGATTTGGATGCCATAAGGAAAAAACGTAAGTGCAACATGTAAAAATTGTTTGTGAATTTTTTTGGAGTGGATTTTGGAACAGTGAATAATTTCTTACGAAATTTGAGAATTTAATGTGAAATCCGAATGAAATTATGTGTTCGTGGAAAAACAAATTTTTTTCGTTTTTGTTTTTTTGAAAAATATAAATGGATAGTGGTTAAAAAAGCTCCAATGCTTAATAAAACATATAAATTGAAACGAAAAATTCATGGATGATCAGGAAAAAAGACGATTGTTTCTTAGTTATTCATTTGCGTTGATTTGAAATTCAAAAACAATCTTCTTTTTTCCTGATTTTCAATTTATATTTTATATTTACTCAAAAACAAATAGAAAAATAAAAAATATTGTTTATGCCAAAGGCTTGAATAAAGAATAAAGAAATAAATAATATGAAAACCATATATTTTCTGTTCTAAACCATATATATTCTATTTTAGTGTGCCCAGCGAAGGGGGCCGGGTTTGCTAGTTTATTTATATACTCAAGCAACCATTGACGCTTGATTGGAAAAAGTAGTCAAAAATTGGGCTGATCGAATGGGCAATGTAACTCGTAGCCGTGATGGAGATACATATTTACGGTTCAGTTTAGTTCATATGCACTATATATTGTGGTTAGATTGTAGAGAAAAATAATTAAAATAAGGAAATTTTGCACTTTTGAAGCTTTGTGATTTTATGACTTGAGACACGTTTTGACTTCTTAGGCACTTAATCATATAAATCATCAACCAATTAAAAATAAAGTAAAAATAAGAAATAGTAATTTTATGATAACCTGTTTTAGATGAAAATTGCTATTTTTGGAAAAAAAGAGTTTTTTTTTTTATTTCATATATTTTTTGTTGACGGTGCTTCCATATAAAAAATCGAAGAAACGGCGTGAAGCCACACCGAAAAAACATCGTCAAAAACCAACGGTCACTTGAAGCTTGCAATTTGTTATACGGAAATTTATTGGGCTATAAAACTGCAAACTTAGAAAAACTCTGGTTAAAATGTTAAAAGTTTGAATAGATTTTCGAAAAATCTTGTAAAATTTTGTACAAAGTTTGAAACTCTGCGTACAATTCTTGTTGTATAACCTAGAAAAGTATTGGTGTGATTGAAATCTTCGCAACGCAGTTTATAAGAGAAAAAATCGTAGAGGGTTGGAGTACGAATTAATGGTAGTTAGGGCAAGTATAAAGTTAGGCTAGGTTGTGGTGGTTGTCCATTATGAGACATGCTCAGGCTCACACCCCAATGCGATGATGTATATCGAGACCACCCTGTATGCATATGTTTGAGAGCAAAACAATTTTTTAAATATTTTCACTATTGAAATTAGAATTTTTTCCATTTTTTCATGAAAAATAATCAATGTCCCAAACACTATCAGACCTATTGCAAACTGAGTTATACGCTGTTTATGAGCATTTCCATTATCTTTCATTTACTATAACTCGTATTATTCACTTTTGTTTGATTTTTGCTGAATAAAGGAAAATTGCAGATAAATCAAAAACTTGTCCCTAAAAACGAATTATACCGATTTCCGGAATCAGCGATTGATTCTACTTAGGAATTGGATAGTGGCATCTGGTGGCCATTTTGTCCATTTAAACCAGGGTAATTTGCATTCCGCCTGCCGTGTTATTGCTTATGAAATCTGCTTTTGACTGTGAGTTCTATATACCTACATATGTATGTGTAATTTATATTCAAATACTTTTTTTAGGCCGGTTCGAAATTGCTTTAATTTTTATTTATTTCGTATGGAGTCTACTGACTTCATTAATTCATATAAAAAAAAAGATATTGATATTGAAAAATTGCTGAGAAAAATATGCATGGTATTTGCACTGTGACTAACGGTATTTTTGTGTTGCATGTCGACTTGCTGAAAAATATGCCGATTTATTCGTCTACACTTCTGTCGACAATACGAAAATTATTGTCTATCGCCTGGTATTGCAATATGTTTCATTAACCAAATAAATGAAATGAAATGCATTCAATAAAAGCAACATTTCTGATTTTTTTGTATGTTGAAAAGCGGATAGGATTAAAGATAAATGGGATGCAGTAACCCCGGTTGGGGCGTTGCGCCAGTAGAAAAGTATTCAAGCCATTTTGATTGGGAGCCAATTGTTTTAAAGAATTCCAGGTTGTATTTGAGTTCGATAAGTTCGCATCTACCATGCGTCGCCAGGAGACCTTCTACGGTTCCTAACATTTTGCGGACTCCATCATAGAACATCATAGAGCATATTCCGCAGGCATCTTTGCGCAAAGTGTAGCTTATCCAATAAAATCATCTGCGTTTGATATTGAGCTAGTTTGGGAGTTGTTTGGTCGATTTAAGCAACTCCTGATTTGAAATGATATGAGGCTACCAGGTTTTCAAAATTTAGCGGAAGCAGTTGTTGACGAATGTTTGCAGCCTTCAGATAAGGTAGTAGCCCGGTGTGACGGGTTCAAAAAATCGAATTTTTCTTTACATTTTTCGGAAGAAAAACATCTTAAAAATATACTATAAAAATTTCAGACAGAAATTTTAATTATTTTAAAATTTATAGCTAAAATAAGAGAGCGCGCCGTAGTGTGTATGACAGCGTGTGACACGTCAGCAGTAGCTGTTGTCGAAACTTTAAACGCGTTTTTCTTAAAACCATGTTTTCGAAATTTCGGGGAATCACATTTAAATTTTTAATAATAAACTATTTGATTTAAACAATTTATGAAGAAAAAAATTAGATTTTGAGAACTTTTTTCACAAGTCCGCCATTTTGTTTTTGTTTTTTTATTTTTATGTATATTTTGGGTTCGGGACCTAAAATAAAGTCTACAGAATAATAAACTCTTTGAATTTTTTATTTCAGATGACCTTGGAAGGCTGTGTGTTTCCCCGAACAAACTCATCTTTTTTTAAGGACTCCACTTTGACGTCAAAAATTTGAAACAAATTAATATAAAATTAATTTAAACATTCTTATTTTATATACTTCAAAACACCAATAAAAACATGTAAACACTTTAAAACGATCGCATTTTATTTTCTTTTTAAAAAAGATTCATGAAAAAACGTCGGTCGTTACATCGGACTACTACCATAAGTACGGATGTATGCAACCAGGATTCGCAGCTATATAGCAACACCGCTCTCAGGTTGTAATTAAAAATGCGTAGCTCAGTTTTGATTAATATCGAATTTCAAATAGATATGTTGTACAACTCTGAAAACGCTTCACGAGTTTTATTGATATGATGCGCGATGTCTTCAATCGTTCCAACTGCTGGTGTTATTTTACTCCCGAAGTATAAAAATTCCATCTTACCACTGATCTGATATCTTTTCCATACACAATAAACCGGGCTGCCTCGTTTTGCGTACAATTTGAAATGAATTCCAACTTCGCTTGCGACAATACTGAGCTGGTCTAAATTTATTTGCCGAGCTGACCTTTTGACGGTCAGAAGCGCTTTGTCATCTGCGTACGCTAGTTCTTCTGAGTGTTCATAGAGGTTCCAGGGCACGCCACGTTTTCCTGATAGCGCCTTATTCAACGCAATGTTGAGAACTAAAAGAAAAACCAATGGCGACATGAGGCATCCTTGTTTTGCGCCGGATTTTGGGCGTATTGCATCCGATAGTATTGAGCGTATTGCATCCGAAGATAGATCATGACGGGGAGAATCATTTATTTTTTCTTGGCAATTATGAACTGGCTTAATACGAATGCTTAGGTAAGCTAGATCGTTTATTAGTGTAATGGAGATATAGACACTGAAAATTGGCATTTCGCCATTGGAAATCAAGTTCATGAGCAGCTATTTGATAGAAGAAGTCATACTAGCTTAAGAGCTACCAACACCCGTTCCTAGTAGATGCCAATCAAATATTCTACCATTACCATAAATAATAAATATGTAAACGTCAAGAATGAACCGAATTAGAATAAGAGAGATATAAACGATATGGAAGTGTATCATTTGCTCTTTTTTGTCCATTATGAGATAGTCCATCAACTGGTTCAATACGAATGCTTAAGGTAACTAGTTCTTTTATTGGTGTTATGAAGATGTAGAACAGATTAGGAAGTTATTTGATGGAAAGATTCATACTAGTTCAAGAGCGACTAGTACTACACTCGTTCCGAATGGACCAATTGGAAGTGCATGCCAAACAAATATACTATAAATAAATAAATTTAAAATGTTAAGAGCGAGCAAAGTGAGAACAAGAGGAACAAAAATAATATTGAAAAGATTCCTTTGCTCTTTTTTTGTTCATTATGAACTAGTCCATCAACTGGTTTAATACGAATGCTTAAGATAACTAGTTCTGTTTTTGGTGTTATGATGATGTAGAATAGATTATGAAAAGAAACTTGTTGGAAAGAGTCATACTAGTTCGAATGCGACCAGCTATGCACCAGTACCAAATGGGCCTATTGGAGCTATATGACAAACAAATATTCTGCTATTGTTATAAATAAACAAATTTTTAACGTTAAGGATGAACAATGCGAGTAAGAGAAACATAAATGTTTGTGAAATGAATCACATGCTCTTTTTTTGTCTGTTATGAACTAGTTCATTAACTAGTTCAACAAGAAAGCTTAAGAGAACTAGCTCGTTTTTCGATGTTATGATGCTGGAAAAGAGATTACGAATAGATGTTTGATGGAAAGAGACGTACTAGTTTTAGTGGGACGAGTTATGCACTAGTTCCAAATGGACCACTTTGAGCTCTATGCCAAACAAATAATCTGTTTTTATTATAATTAAGAAAATTTGCGGCTCATTCGCTTTATTTGTACCTAACGAATTAGTTCATCAAGTGGTTTAACACTCAGGTTTAGTTCGTTAAATGTCAATGCTGATGCAGAGGCAGAAAAATTACATTCGTGGGACATCTTGCCTTGCTGTCCTTGTTAAGAATATCAATTCTAGCACTGAGAAAAGATGAAAGACGTAAAGCTTTGCAGCTGTAAAAGAAAACTGCTACTCAGAACTAATAGGTTTGATGGTAAGAGTATAAAATTAGGTAGTTACTTGAAAAGTGTAGAATCTGCTTTTTAACACCAGCAAATTTCAAATATTTTGTCTTAATGGTTTACTCGTACATACTTTAGATGAAGCGAATTGCAAACTTTGAACAAAGTTTCAAATATATTATTCAGAGTTGATTTAAATGAAGCAGCATTTTATACATCCATTACAACAAACAAACCTCAGCTTGATTTGAGCATAAATTAATCAAAAATGCAATTTGATAGTGGCTTCTTGCTTATCAAGGAAATGCCAACGCAAATAGCAATTGCAAACTACAACTGAGACCAACAATAAAAGCTGGATTGCCAACAATAGTGGCTGTCATCCGACTGACGGCTTTGAAGATTTCCAAATTGGCTTTGCTTGCGAGCGGGTAATTAAACAAAATATCTACAAAACTGCAAGCAGTAAGACGTTTACTTCCAAAGAAGACAAGCTGAGCGCTACAAAGATGCGAATGCGTAGTGATTTTCATTTTGAATTGAACTTTTAATTAAAAATTCAATGGCAGTGAGTAGACCACAGATGTGCACCGCGAAACAACAGCAACAACAACAACAAAACTAAACAGTTGTAGTGTTGCACAAAACCAGTAACACAAAGCGGTGATTACAATAAAATCACTTGCATTTTAGGAGTCAACTTTGGTGGAGTGGTGAAGTGGGAAATAAATTTCAGTGATTACTGCCTCGAAAATATCTACTTGAGAACAAAATGCAAGTGTGCACCTCCGAAAGGGTAGGAGGGCGCATCCCATAAAGAAATAATAAAAGAAAACCGTAAAAAAACAATAAAACAAAAAACAAAAAAGGGCCAAGCGCACGTAGAATGAAGTAGTGCTGGTTACTTAAAATGGTGAGCATGGTAAGCCTACTTGCTTAATTTATATGGATATGTGTGTTAGCCTACTTTGTGCGCACGACATCCGTTTGCCTGTAAATTTCTGTGACACGCAAAATTAACATGCGGAATTGTAGTGGCAAAAGCAACAATTACTTCTCAAAGCAACTCTGTGACTCTGAGTTGCCAGTTTGGCTGCAACAAAGTGAAGGACTAGGCAAAAAAAAAAAGTTCTATAGAAATTGCAACAACAAATAATGTAATATCATATAACAGTTACAACAATAAAAAACTTAAAAGAAAACTTGTTTAAATTTACAGCACATAATTTTCAAAGCACAAGCAAAAATGGGACACATTTGTTTTTTTTTTGTTTTTTTTTTTTTTGGCGTTGAGATTGGGTTAAAACTGCCTTCGCACCATATAGGGGTCGCCTGTTTTGAGAAACCTATGCTCAATGCTCTTCAGCATAATTTTCCATTTCGCGCTTCTTTTTTCGGATAATATCCTCCACAAAATTTGCCACGGCATTCCATTTTTCTTCGTCTATCATCATTTTTCGATAATTCCTTCAGGTGTAAATACGCCAATAGCTCGTTGCAGACCGGCACTCCTGATCTCTCTACGTTCCACCTCTCGCATTCAAAGAAGGTGTGCTCCGCATCATCATACTCAGTATCTCCATATATGCAGTTTGGTAGGCTCACTTTTCCCATTCGCCACAAATACTTGCGAAAGGACCCATGCCCGGCCAAAAACTGTGTGAGGTAATAGTTAACCTCACCGTGCTTTCTTTCTACCCTTTTTTTAGATCGGGTATTAGTCTCGCTGTCCGTTCAGAGTTTCATCTTGCCTGCCAAAGTGGGAGCGTTTGAACTCTAATATCGGAGAAGCGTGGTACTGGGATTCCTGTGTTTTTTGCCTCCCATCTCCGTTTGCGCTCTTGTGCTAAAATATCTATAGGGATGGTTTAGCTGATAACTAACGCCGCTGCTTCAGATACTATTCTGTATGACGAAGCCACTCTGAGAGCACAGGTGCGTTGCACAGATTGCAGAGTTTTCCACCGGGATTGCACCTTTAGCGAATCTGCCCATATTTCGCACTCGTTGGACCTCCAAGGTTTGCCATGAGCTTACTTAACATGCCGCTTACTTTGGCAGCTCTTGTGGCAGCATGGTTTATGTGCGCCCAGTAAGTTAGCCTTGTGTCTAATTGCACTCCTAGGTACTTGACCACTCTTTGTGTCGATAAAGTGGCATCGAGTACTTGCATGTCTACTTCTAATGGGATACGTCTGTTCGTTAGAAGGATTAGCTCTATTTTCTCTCAGGCCAGCTTTAATATATGGTCTTCTAGCCATGTCTGAACTCGGATCATTTCCTGATTTAACTTCCTTTTGGCTTCGTCAGTGTTTCGGGGGATTATTACAGCTGCAATGCCATCTGCGTATCCCTTTAAATGCACATCCTCAGGCATCTCTATTCGAAGGATTTCATCGTAGCTTATATTCCAAAGTTCAGGTCCGAGTATTGATCTTTGGGCCGCACCTGCTGTTATTTGGTTAGTCATACACCCTTTTCGCGTTTCGTATAAGAGCACGCGATTGCTTAGATAACTACGAATAATCTTGAATAGATTATTCGGAATCTTGAATTTTACCTTAAAGCCTTAAATTACGTCGCCCCAACTTAAACTGTTGAGAGCATTTCTAATATCCAGTATGTCTAGTAATACTAAGCGTTTGGAGTATCGATTACCTGCCTGGACATGTTCTACGCTAGCTATTACATCTTGGTTGGCTCCTTAGGTAGATCTGCTACTGCTAAAACCATGTTGCCTGTCAGAGAGGCCGCCAAACAGTGGGACACATGGTGAAGAAATTATGCGTATTCCTTTGGAAAGTAGTTGCATACTAACTAAATCGAGGACATAAACTTGGGTCGCTTCCGGTAGCAGGAGATTTGAAGGCGAATATAGTAACTTTTATTCTTATGCGTGGAAGCCAAGCGAACTTCGTCAATAATTTAACAACAAAAGAAATTTTGATTTTTTATTGTATCAGAAAAGTAACCACATAATCCTGAAAGTACGTCACGAGTAGCCCATTAAAACTAAACATTAAGGACAACTCAAAAATTCTTTACACTCAATTTGTAAAAATACGCCCAATATGGCGAATAATGTTTTTTATATTATAACGACGTTACTGCCTCCTTTTGAGTGAAGCGTGCAATCTATTAGGTTGGGAATAAGTTCGTAACGTTTTTACCGAAGACTTTTATCTAAACAAAAAAACAATATTTATATCAATAAGTTAATAAATTATATATTCGCCTTTGCTGTTTACAACCTCTTCCCACCTCTCGACCGATTTGTTGATGCCGTTCCGCCAAAAATCGCCTGGTCTGGTGTCAAAGAAATTGTTGAGTCTCTGTGTTATCGAAAGTAACGTCCTTCATATGGTTTGACAAAGAGCGGAAAAGATAGTAATCGGACGGTGCAAGGTTCGGAGAATACGGCGGATGCTGAAGGACCTCCCATTCAAGCTCTTGGAGTGCGACTTTGACGACTTGTGCCTGGTGTTGTCGTGAAGGAATATGGTTTGACCATTTCGATCAGGTCTTTTCAGTCGATTTTCCTCATTCACGCGGTGTAGCTGGGCAATGTAGAGCTCCTTTTTGACCGTGGCATTTTTTTCAAGGATTTCCCAGTGCACCCTGCCTTCCTAGTCCCACCAAACACATACCGAGACCTTCTTTGGCTGAAGATCTTGCTTGAATTTTGGTTTTGGCGTTACTCCTGGAGCAACCCACTTCTTTCTTTGCTTCATATTGATGTATAGGCACCATTTCCCATCTCCCGTGACGATTTGGTACAAAAAGCGTTGTTTATGATCGTGTCTTGCTCGATGGCGGGCGAGATGCTGAGATGTTTTTTGTTGAGCTCGTGGGGCACCTTGGCTCCCAATCTTTTGTTAAATCCCATTGAATGAAGGAGATTGAGAATCGTTTTATGATCACACTTAATTTTTTCCGCAAATTAACGTCTGGTTTGTCGACCGTTCTCTTTCAGAAGTGATTTGAGACCTTCTGCATCGAGTACGTTCGCTCTGGGAAGTGTCATCGTCGGGAAAGTCGCCATTTTAGAAACTTGCAAACCATTTTCATGCCATAGACTAGCCTTTGACACCTTCTCCATACATGTCGCAATTGTTTCTGACGTCGATGAAAAGTAAAGAATAGCAGCTGTCGAGAATTTTGATTTTTGCCTCCTGGGTATTTAATTTCTAAGCCTCAAAATTAATAAAAAATTAATTAACTCAAAAACACAATTAAAATAATTTTGTAGAGCAGGAAGAGTTCTATCGAGTGAATATTTTCTCTTTGTCAAATAGCAAATAAATCGTTTTAAAATGAAAGAAAATGTAAAAACGCTATACATAATACGTAATAAAAGCGTAAATAAAGATTAAATATTTTTCAATATTTTTTTTTTGTTTTTATTGGAACCAAGAAATCTTACCGTTAAGCGGAGAATGTAAACTCATTTGAATGGCTTTCACAACTGACTTTATAACTCCGTTATCTTAAGGTTTGACCACATTTGCGCGAGTTTCGGCACTTATCTTACCAACGGCAACTTCGATTTTATGTTTAAAGTTTTGAATCGACTCTGGGTGGTTGGCTTAACTTTTACTCTTTTTTAACACACTTTTATTAGGTCGGGTTGTATGTATGTATGTATGTATGTAACGGAATCTTTGAGCTTAATTTTCACTGGCTTCTAAACATCTGATCGACTTGAAATTTTGCACACCTATCAAGGACCGATGACAATGCAATAATTTGATAAAAGTTTTCCATTATCCTTATTGGGATTGCCAGGATTAATATTTTCTTTTTTTACCTGTGGGCAAAAAGTAAGGTGAATTTGGTTGTAAAATGAAAAATCTTTTTTTTAACACTCTTTTTTATTAGGTCGGGTTGTATGTATGTATGTATGTATGTATGTATGCATGTAACGGAATCTTTGAGCTTAATTTTCACTGCCTTCTAAAAATCTGATCGACTTGAAATTTTGCACACCTATCAAGGACCGATGACAATGCAATAATTTGATAAAAGTTTTCCATTATCCTTATTAGGATTGCCAGGATTAATATTTTCTTTTTTTACCTGTGGGCAAAAAGTAAGGTGAATTTGGTTGTAAAATGAAAAAATCTTTTTTTATTCTTGTAAATCAGTTTCTCAGGCTCCCTCCACGAAATAAGTTCTTCATCCCGATTACTTCTTTATCACGGCCGATAACTGCATAGCTTTAGACTCACAGTCGATAATCTTTGTCATTAAAATTTATTTTCTACTTTTTAGTTCGATTAGCAATAAAAGCGTATTTTTTAGTTTTTTTAGACTATTTTTTATTTCTTTTACTCTTTTACTCTTAAAATAGTTTAATAGCTTGAAATCGTAGCATAAATTTGGAGGCGTGAAAATTCGGTTAACATAGCGCAATAACGCTCGTCATTGACTGCAGAAAAAACCACTTAAAAAAATCCACCTATGATGCCCGCTAAATGAAATATGCATCCACACGTTGTGAATACATCGGCTTCTTTATGCTGCTGTGCGAATTTTCTTACCCCCCCAAATGCGACAATTGCGTTTGTTGTCGTAATCACCTGGGCAACAAATCGATTTTTCTGTAAAATTGCTCATCTTAAAATTGCTCAACTAGCGGACTTTATTTTAGCTGCCAACGTCAAAAAAAATCTATAGTACAAACTCCTAACGTTAGATGCACCAGCCTGTAATCAACACTCAAGTATTATCAAAAAAATTAAATTAAAAAATAAACATAACTGAATAACAATCCCATAACGGTGAAAGTGATAAATACAAAATTAAACAGAACAACAATGCAAATGGTCAACATTCTGTTGTCGATTAGCATAATCAGCTACAAAATTACCGAATCATCTGCACTACCGCTGTGGGCACTATTCCAACAGAGCGATAAGTGCGCGCCTAAAAGCTGACAACAGCAGCACGACACTTGAGGGACTCCCATGTGCCAATTCAAGCTGTTACAGAATATGTATGCGCTTCAGGGCGATTGCAGAGCCGTGTTTCTATGTGTGTGCGTGTGTTTGAGCGAGACTCCCTCTGCGGCAGTTATCGCTCTTCGTAGTTACGCTATGGAAATCGCAAATGAAGTCTAAAGTGTTATGTGCTATAATATGTGAGTTTGAGTTGATGTTGGTTTGGCGCTATGCATGCATGTGGGTATGTTTGTGTGCATGTACACATGGTATTAGTGATGTTATTGGCTATACACTGTCACAATGCCTCATATTGTTTGAAATGAATAGCCCGAAGCAAAGGGATGGAATTCTCCGCTACACTGGTTGCGGATATTTTGTACAAATAATGGTTAGCATAATATTATATATGTATGTATGTGCATGTATGTGCAGGTGATATATGTATATAGAGATCAGTTATGTACATATAGATATACAATTTTTATATAAGAAGTATTTTCATTGCAAACCAAGGTGTGACTGCGACTCGTTAATGTTTTTTAAGAGTTGATTTTATTAGTGTATCTTAAATTTCAATATAATTTACTATGAAGATAATTCGCTTCGACTTATTTCTTCTTTAAGTTGAATTTTTAGCATTAGACTATTACGGCAATCGCCTTATTTGAAATGGTGTTTTTTAGGTGTTTCTATAGAAGCGTGTAAAACGGAAACGAAAAAAGATTTTTGACGTGATAACGTCTTATAATTCGATTTAGCCGGCTGCACGCACGAAAAAATGTGTCGTTACCTTGCTCATTTGCCGTTACCTTGCTCATTTGTCGTTACATTGCTCATTTGTCGTTACCTTGAATGAACTGCAAGCGAAAGCGCGGACCGAACAAAGCAAACGAACGGCAACGTTCGACATCTTGCTCTGTCCTACTTGAGTGAGCATATATATGTATGTATAATATATGCGCATATGTAGGTATATAAATTCACATACTTGTATTTGCATATGCCTTCTTCCTGTGTGCATGGTAATGAACCATTTCTCTGTTGAGAATAGGACGATGATAGAAAAAGTAGGAAATGAAAGGGAGTGTTTCGAGTGTAAAGTGTCTTGAAAAAGGCAAATCGATGATGATGCCTCTTAGTGTTGTTGACTTATTAACGTCTGATGCACAATCAAAATTGAAGATATCTTTCATGAATTTGATAAATGTTTCGTCCGTTTTCACGTTTGTGTAAATGTAACTTGACCTATTCCATTGCAATTCCATTTACCTCCTCCTCTATATCCATGCAAAATATCTATCAAACAAATACAATTAAAATTTTGTTTTGAAAATTGCAACCCTTACATCAATATTTTCTTATGACGTTGTCACGTTAAACTATCGTCAGTAAACCGACTTTACAGACAACCTCTTTTTATTCTTGTTTTAAGTATATTATTTTTTGATCTATTGTTTTTTAGCCATACGAGGCTGCTTCAGAAAGTTGTCCGCCTTCAAAAAATGGTCTTCAAATGGACAATGGGCACAGCTATAGCCGGTTATACTGAACCGATTCTGATGAAATAAAATTTAAATGGCGTAGAATTGATGTCGTTACATATCAAGTGAACTTCGACCATTCGGAACAAAAAAAAAATTGTGTATGTTTTTCGAACCTTTAAAGCCAAAAAAGGTTTGACTATTGACGGTTTTTCATCTTTGAACGTCTGGCAAATTTTTTCTTAAAGGTCGTAGTTCACATGATAACGACATTCCTACTGAAAAAGAGAGTTTTTGACTCTTTTTGATGTCAGACACCTGAGAGTCGTGGAATCCGTGTCGCTAGCATCATAAGTTTTTTTGGAAAAAAAACTTATAATCGAATTTTATGGACAATCTACTCCCGGGACATTTTAAGCCGTTATATCCCACTGTTATGCGTAGTGGGACCCCAAATAAAGATCTATTGAGCAGTTAGAGGGTTATAGTATTAAAATTAAAATTTTTTCGTTATTTTGTCTATATAACTGCTGAACGCATTATGTACCTTAAATGTAAGAATCACACAGTTTTCTATGCCGATTTATCATAAGAATGCGCAAACGAGTAAAACTTTGGTTCTTTTCTTTTTGATTAGCGTGATAACCGCTTGCGCGACTTTGGCCGAGTTTAACAAAGCGCACCAGTCGTTTCTTTCTCGTGTTATCCAGCGTCAGTTGGATACATCAAGTGAAGCCAAGTCCTTCTATACTTAATCTTTCCAACGCAGAAGAGGCCTTCCTCTTCCTCTACTACCACCAGCTGGTACCGCATCGTATGCTTTCAGAGCCGGAGCGTTTGTACCCATCCGAACGACTTTACCCAGCCAATGAAGCCGCTGGATCTTTATTCCCTGCACTATGTCTATGTCGTCGTAAAGCTCATACAGATCATTGTTCCATCGCCTGCGGTAGTCGCCGTTGCTAACGTGCAAAGGTCCAAAAATCTTCCCCAGAATCTTTCTCCCTAACACGCCAAGGGACGCCTCATCGGATAATCTCCTAGCATCTGCGATCCGATAGGACGGGCATACTGAGAGCCTTGTAATGAGCTGGTTGCATTCGTCGAGGAAGGACTTTACTACTTAATTGCCTACTTAGCCCAAAGTAGCACTTGTTGGCAAGAGAGATTTTCCGTTGGATTTCAAGGTTGACGGGGAATGGTTCCATATGTAGAAGTCCACACAAGTGCGAAAAGTACCTGATCGCCATTCGCTGGGCTTGGGACCCGCCACGTTGGACCTTGCGACGTCTACTACCGCTGCCATGCAAAGGAACGCCAATTCGCTGTTGGATTTTTGTTGTTAGAGAGAGACTTCGTCGCGAAGTATTTACGTTCACTCCGAAAGAGCGTCTCGCCGTAATTCATATGAAAGCCACCACCGAAGGACGAAGAAGACGATGCGGTCAAAGATTTATGCTAAAAGCGCCTGGAGCGTTCCTATTAGCACTACTCCTGCCACGATATAAAAATTGTGCTTGGCGACTGCAATGCCAGGGTGGACAGGGAGGCAATTTTCAGTCTCGCAGTCGGGAAGTTCAGCCAGCACAATCAAACATGCTGTAACGGACAGAGGCTAATCGTGTTCGCCTGAGCTCGAAACATGGACCTACTATTCTGCAGCACCAGATTTCAGCATAAAAAGTTACGCCAAGCTACATGGCTGTCTTCTGATCGAAAAACGCGCAACCAGATGGATTATGTTGCTATAGAAGAAAGAAACGCTACTAGTGGTTTAAATGTACGTGCGATCCGAGGACCTAACATCAACTCTGAGCATTACCGCGTTGCAATAAAAATACGCACACGCCTTTTTGCAGGCAAAAACGTACTTCTACCTACGTAAAGAAAGTTCGACATCAGAAAGCTGCAATCACAACAGACAGCCAGAAGATTCGCCACTCCACTCTCACTCCTGCTCTCAGTGAGTACTGCCCAACAAACTGGCATGAGCGAGCAATGGAGGAGAGGGGCGTTTTCTTTTAAGAACAAAGACGGCGATTTGGTGATTGGCATCCAGAGTGTGCTTAAATTTTGAAGGGAAAACTTCGATTTAACAAAAATAAAACTCACGTATATTTCTTTCGCTTCCCTCTGCTAGATTCCGTTGTTCGATCACGTGGTCCCCTATATTAATCTATGTACCATAAGAATGTTCAGGAAGTGGGAATTTTAATCCATCCAAACCAAAATTCAGTTGCCCTGCCGATGCCAGTATTAGTTTTTTTTGTTTCCTCCACCAGAATCCATTGCACTAGGATTCTAGTTATTTTGAAAAAAGTTTCATTTTATCGTATAGAGTTACATACTCCATAAGTATGTGGGAAAGACTAATTGATCGCTGATCAACAACAGATCTGAAGAAGAGCTTTGTTTTCAGACTTTTGCCCAGTTGCCCATATTGACCGACTGAATAAATATTCATCATTTTTATTGGGTATGCGAATAAGTTTCCGCTATCGTAAAATAGGTGTCGTGGCTGATACTATTTTTGTGTTCGCTCTAGTAAGCTACTGGTGATTTGAAGTCATGCTTCATTATTACTTTTTAAAGAAAAGTGCTGCTGAAATGACTCGGTAATCACGCACCATCAGATACAACTTGTAAATAGTGGTTTCGATATCTCCAAAGTGGCAGTTTCGACGTGAGTGATAAAGATTGTGAAATGGCACCGAACAAGTTCGAAGATACTCAACTATAACAATTACTGGATGAAGACGCATGTCGAACCCTTGATGATATGTCCAAAGTGTTTGATGTTGACAGATGAACCGTCGGTAAATGTTTACACGCGATGGGAATGGTCCAGAAAGCAAGTAACTCATCGCAGGGTGCCACATCAATTGAAGGAGAGCGACATCGAGAGACGTTTGGTGACTTGTGAGATGCTTCTTGAACGGCAGAAAAGAACGACATCGTGACTGGCAATGAAAAATGGATCTATTATGATAACCTTAAGCATCGAAAATGTTGGAGCCTGTCAGGTGAACCATCGACAACGAAGAAAATATTCATGCTTCAAAGGTTATGTTGTGCATCTGGTGGGATCATAAGGGTGTCATCTATTATGAGCTCCTTAACCCTTTCGAACCGGAAAACAACCAGCGGGAACATTTCGAGTTTAGTGATGTATCTAGCTTCAGTACAGGCCCTGAAATTAGAAAATCTGAAAAGGAAGATCACCCCGCCCTCCAGGGGCTCTAGGGGGGGTGGGATATATGTGTCCCATTAGGTGTTTTGAGCGGGACCTTTAAGTCCAATTAGGTCTCTTTATCATACTAATAAATAAATACCAAATAATAAGTTGGATGTTTCGTATCAACTAATATAATGTATTTCATTTATTTTGAAAAAAAAAAATTAAGTGAAATTATATTTTATTTAATTCAGATATTATAGCAATCAACGCTTATGATAAGGAGCGAAACAATTCTTGCGTAGAGGAACTTCACATTCTTCACATATTGTTTTAGTATACCTTTCAAAATTTTTGAGGCGACAGCCAGCGCATCGTTGTCTTGTGCTTCCTTCGATTGGTAGATTTCCATAAGTCTTTTTCTTTTTGGAAATGTAACCAGACCTGCCACTGCGAATATTGGCGGCCTTTTTCTGACCTTCGGCAATCAGCTCTTCTGCCAAAATTATTATAAAATCAATTAATGGCATCTTTTGACGTCGTAGCTCCGAATATAAAATCCATGAATTCACAACGGACATCATCAAAAGTCGATACAAATTTTCTTCCACCACTTATTGGATTTTCGGTTCAAATCATATAAGCCGGCCATGTGATCTGCTCTATCGACTCCTCCCATACTTTCGCGATAAAACTGTATCATCTTAGGACATGGTGTAGGTATTATTTGGCCATCCCTCTGCTTTTTTCCTATGGTTGTCATTTCATCATCGTGGCAGTTGCTTAGGAGGATAACTTCTTTTGTATACAGCCATTTTGTGTACATTAGTCCAGAGCTGCTTGTATTACTGAGTCAGATCGTCCGATATGTGAAGAAATGATGGGGGTTTCTTGAGCTTGAATAGTCTTTCGTGATTGGAAATTTTCATCAGGTATTGACCGAACCGTAACATTTTTAAATGTCGACACATAATTATTTTCACCACTTTCCGTTGATTACGACTCATCATTTTCAGAAGAAGTATTATTTCCGTTATCTTCGCTAGATTTATCTGATAAGAAGCTTTCCTCTTCAGAGGGCTCGTAATTATCGTCACTGCCGTCTGAAAAATCGACGTCACCAAGGTCACCACAATCACAATCGTCATACTCGTACTCCATTAGCTGAGCCAATATAACCTCTTAGACTTAGAAACTGAAATAATGCTACATTAATTAACTTACCCAATTACGGCGATCCAATTCGAACTTAGTTTTAGCATACTATTTTTTACACTTATTTTCACTGAAAAAATCGAATATTTACAAAAAAATAGAAATTGTTTCAAGCACAGTCACGTATAGAAGCAAACTGAGCGGCGTCTGTTTACTATTTTAGCATAAAAAAACACAGAACCGTTACCTGAACCTTACTATACCAGACGGGACAGTTTTCAATGAGTTTAATAGAAAATTCAGACTATCGTTATAAGAAAACTTTTGCTGGGACGTATGTGTCCCAATAGGTCCGAAAGGGTTAAACCATCTAAAACCATTACTGGCGATGGTACCGACTGTAGCTACTGCGTTTGAATCGGGCTCTCAAAGAAGAGTGACCGCAATGGGACAGTTGACATGACAAACTCAATTTGCTGCATGACAACGCCAGGCCACACGTTGCTAAATCGGTCCAGAAATATTTAGAGGGACTGAACTGGGAAACCTTGTCCCACTCGCCGTATTCCCCAGACATTGCACCTTCGGACTACCATCTGTTCCGTTGAATGCAGTCCACCCGTATTGGAGATCGGTTCACTTCTAACGAGAGCATCGCAAACTGGCTCAATGAATGGATCAAGTCAAAATAACTCGAATTTTTCGTCAGACGAATCCGTATGCTGCCTGAAAGATGGAGTAAAGTTGTAGCTTCCTATGGCACATACTTCAAATAATATGAGGATTATTTTAATTGTTTAAATAGTTCGTAACTTTGAAAGATGGAAACTTATTCGCATGCCCATTATTTTGCTAGCGTATTCTTAAAACTGTTTTTTTTTTAACAATTTTTTTATACGCGACTACCCACCATTTAACCAATGAAACTCATATCTCACACAAATTGACATTTTTATTCTAAGCATTCATACTTGCCGCGTTGGCACCTAAAAATTGTTTAGAATTTATTATAATATCTTCAGCTTCATTAAATTGGGAGTTTTCGGAAATCAATGGCGCTGAAAACCAGAAACAATCGTTGTCCTTTTGCTAGCACTGTGTAATATTTACTTGGCGTCACCTCAGCGTCTTCGCTGACCTCCTTCGACCTGTC
Source organism: Anastrepha fraterculus (assembly GCA_037575425.1). Lineage (NCBI taxonomy): Eukaryota > Metazoa > Arthropoda > Insecta > Diptera > Tephritidae > Anastrepha > Anastrepha fraterculus. The sequence goes on along the minus strand of JAYXIM010006645.1, from coordinate 3,305 downwards.
TATTGTATGTATGTATTTTGAGTGTGCCACGATTTCGCAACAACCCCAAGTCAACCACAGTTGCAGTGCGCGGATCGCTAGTTGTTATGTTCGATGCTCCATTAGATTATTGTAAAATGCCAGTATTTATTGCATAGCCAATACGTGACCAATAAAAAAATACGCTTAATGTGGCTAGTAATGCGGAATATCGCAATATATGCAGCAACAACAAGCGCTGTAAGCAGCCACTGTCTCGCTGGTTGTCTGACTGCCAGAGTCAATACAAACTTACCTACGATTGCGTATGTGTGTGTAAGAATGCGTGCTCTACATATATATATATATTTATAAGTGTAACCTGTAGTCATACTTCCATGACAGCGCTCAGCTCTTTGTATTTGTATTTGTGTTGGTGGGCGTTATGTGCCAGTGCTTGTTGCTGTTTTGGTTGCTGCCACTGAGGGCACCGCGCACATGACAATATGGTTTGCGGTGTGGCACAGGCAACGCATATGCTGCTTTGCCACCAACACATGTGCACACAGGCATACATACATACAATATTGTGATGCGTATTTGTATAGGTACGTACATCCGCGCATGCATTGTTTGTTTGTGTTTTGTTGTGGTTTTCGGGTATAACGCATTTCATTTTCCCTCTTTGGCGCTTTTATCACTTCAACTCTCTAGCAGCTTTTTAAAATTCACCACAGTTAAGTTTTTATTTTAATTTTTATTACTCTGCTTTTGCCATGTGTGAACGCGCATTGGTATGTACATGCGTGTGTGTGCGTATAAGCACTCGAGTGGATTTTTTGTACGTATTGCATTGAGTACAAAGGTTGAAATATGGTTGTGGTCTTTTGGCCAGTGAAGCTTGTCAGTTTTTTATTGGATTATTTCATTGCCATTGATCTGATTTCTTTTTTTCGCCCCTACCGAAACTTCCAACATGGTGCGCTACCACTACATATGCACGCATTGCCAACGTTACAATAAATTCACCGATTGAAAAATGACCCAATGGCTTGTTGTTGAAAGCTTTAATTTTATAGTTGCTTTTATTAGGTCACCAACGATTTGAGAGAAGTGGAAAAGCATAGCGTAGAGCTGTTAATGGTGGAGCACATATGGATCAAATCAAAAGTTACAAATACACAACTGCACCCCTATTTTGATATACGATTGATAATTGCAAATCTATGCCATTCTACGAATTCCCCGAATTTATTATTGCAAACGCCAAATTCCTCAAAAGTGCTTTTAATTTAAATTCTCACTAAAATTATATAAATTCCTAGTTATGGTGATTGAAATCCCATTCACAGTTATTAATTTTGTGGCGCTTACCCATAGTGGAACTATACAGGTGGAATAATAAAAGCAGTACGAAAGATTTGACACTGCCTTATTGGAAGTGCATGACTCTGAGATTTTCTAAAAGGGGTGAAGCACAGAAATATAAACCCTGTTTGATTATTAAAGAGGCAATCAATTAATCGTTTTATTATTTAAGTCAAACATACCACCAAAGGTTATTTTTACAATTATTTATCTTTAGAATAGCTTACATATTTAAATCCTGGACTACAAAAATTAACAATGAAATAAAAATTAAAATTACAGTAGTTATAAAAACCAGTAGTAGTAAAAAATTTAAACAGCAGGAAAGTATTAAATAAAATATAGAAAAATTAATAGTAATAGTAGTAGTAGAGGTAGGGATTGATTGGAGTTAACTAATGAGAAATTATTGGGCATGGGAACAAGTTTCCGTACCGTATAAGAGGTGTCGTGGCTGATACTATTTTATTGTTCGCTCTAGGAATCTACTGGTTATTTAAAGGTGTATATGTGAGGTCTCAATTGTAGTAAGGGTGTTCCAATAAGAGGAAAAATGCTTCTTTTTAATAATAATGATCGGATGTTTATTTCATTATAAAGAGGAAGGTATGCCGTTAATAGTGAAAATAACATCAGACAAATAACCACCACGACCACGCTTACAGGACAATATCCTTTTCAAGAAATTTTCCATAACCGCATTGCAAAGTGTCTACCCTATGTCCTCGATAGCCTCACGAATTCCATCTTTGAGAACTGAATCGACCCTGGACTGTTACTTTTAAAGAAAAGTGCAGCTGAAACGTGGCATATATTGATCAATATTTACGCTCCACGCTACAAAATATCACGCTCCATCAAATATCACTTGTAAATAATTGTTTCGACCCCTCCAAAGTAGCAATTTCGGCGTGAGTGATAAAGATCGCGGAAAGGCACCGAACAAATTCAAATATACTCAACTATAACAATTATTGGATGAAGACACATGTCAAACCCTTGATGGTATGTCTAAAGAGTTGGATGTTGACAGATCAACCGTCGGTAAACGTTTGCACGCGATGGGAATGGTCCAGAAAGTGGGTAACTGGGTGCCACATCAATTGAAGGAGAGAGATATCGAGAGATGTTTGCTGACGTGTGAGATGCTTCTTGAACGGCAGAAAAGAACAACATCGTCCCTGGCGATGAAAAATGGATCTATTATGATAACCCTAAGCATCGAAAAAGTTGGAGCGTGCTAGGTGAACCAGGTCCATCGACAGAAAAAAAAAAATTAATTTTTTTTCATCTTCTTCTTCTTCAAAGGTTTTGTTGTGTTTTAGGTGGTTTTGTTGTGCGCTATTATAAACTCCCTAAACCATCTGAAACCATCACTGGCGATTGTTACCGACTGCAGCTAATGAGTTTGAATCGAGTTCTCAAAGAAAAGCACCCGGAATGGGACGGTACGAGTAGACATGACAAACTAATTTTGCTACATGACAATGCCTGGCCACACGTTGCTAAATCGGTCCACAAATATTAAGAGAGACTGAATTGGGAAACCTTGTCCCACCCGCCGTATTTCCCAGACATTGCATCTTTGGATGATCATCTGTTCCGATCAATACAGCCCACCATTATTGGAGATCTGTTCACTTCTAACGAGAGCATCGCAAACTGGCTCAATGAATGGACCAAGTCAAAAGAACTCAAATTGTTCGTCAGAGGAATCTGTATGCTGCCTGAAAGATGGAGTAAAGTTGTAGCTTCCAATGGCACATACTCCATATAATACCACGTATGTATTATTTAATTGTTTAAATAATTCATAACTATGACGAAGAAAGGACGGAAACAATATTTGAGTACATTCAGCACTATTCGGCAAAGTAACGAACCATTTTTTATTCTATTATTATTCTAAAAACGGACAGAGAAAACAAAGTTTTTACATTAAGTCACCAAAAAAATTTTATTTGATCGGGACTAAGTTT